>JAPMOR010023331.1:0-10022 GCA_026543865.1 Argiope aurantia | reverse complement strand
AATAATGTATTAACATGATGACAACAAAAATAAAATCTGCGATTTATTGTATAATATATGTGAGTACGATAATGGTGATAGTATGATATATGTGTTAATATGTTTGCATGATATGTGTAGCTGTTATTATTAATGATCCTGAAATTCTTTTGAAATGAGTTTTGAATATTTTGCAGTATAATTATATGCTTTACAAGTCCTTTAAAATTTGTTTTACCTTTGTGAAAAACGAATTTTTAAAATTCATTTGGCAATTAAACAAAGAAAAAATATATTATGTTCTGTAAAAGCAGATGATTTTGGAAGAATTAAAATTTAATTACATCAAAATGCTGTTTTAATTACAATAATTCTTCTAAGGAATATTAATTTCCATTAATATTTATTCATTAAAATTGTATTCATGATTTAAAGCTGAAAAGAGGGCATTAAAGGAAGGGTAAAAAAATTTCGGGAATAGCCTTATTTTTCACAATATTTTGTTTTGTATATTTAATACGGATTTTTTTCAGTTACTAATTAACAATTTCTTTATCGAAAATCTTATTAAATTCTTAAAAACAAATAATAATAGCTGAAATATAAAAAATCAATGTCCTTATTATTTACAATAGTGATCCTGTTTTAGACAGAGTTAACTGGAGCACAGGAATTGTGTCAATCAATTTTCTGGACTTAAAAAATTAATTAATTATACCCTCTTTCGAACAACTACTTCGAAAAAATAATAAGCATGGACATTGGAACACCGCCACTGGTAAAAGATTTTAAATGTATAAAAAAATACTAATTGGGTGTCAGGAATACTAAAAAATATAGAAAAAAAGAGGCTGTATGAAAGAAATATTCATAATCCCGTGCATTCTTTAATTCCAGAGTTGTCAAATTCTCAACTTTTCTTTTTTATTCTCCACTTTTTGTTCCAGGCACACAAAGGCTTTAGATTTCACAGATGTGTATAAAAGTTATTATTTTTTTTATTCTGTCGTGTTTTTTTTATTACTATTATTATTCTGTCGTTTTTGAAATATTTTTTTGTATATATAGAAAAAAATCACCATTTTTTATATATTTTAATGAATAACAATCAACTGTATTGAAAGTTTTTAATAATAATTGTATTTGAAGCCATATTTCGATTTTTTTTTATCTATAAGTAAAATTGTATTTCTTTGAGCAATATAATTTTGCACTTTCTAAAATATGAAAAATTCCGAATTCTTTTATTTTTTAGAATACATTTCAATATTAAATAAATTTGGTGAATAATAAATACCGACACTACAGTTTTAATTTCATGGTAACAACAATGATTTTCTCAGAAAATTTTAAATAAAGTAAATAATCCAATTCATGAAAATAAGAAAAAATATCTATTTCTGAAATTTAACTTATAGTTTAACGAAGTTATAGACATAATTATTTTTTGATAATGAAGCATTATATTTTGCTTTTTTAAACAGTTTCTATGAAAGGATTTCAACATTTAAAGGCTATGTAGAGAAGACATTCCGTTCTGTATTTTTACAAGCATTATTACAACTTAGTTATTTTTTTAAAGTTGGTTAAATTTAAAAAAATATCTTTATTATAATTTTATTATGATTTACAAAACGGCATGCGATTCATTTAGTAAATGAAATGTATATTGCTTTAAATTGTTAATTCTAATAATGAATGAGACAAACAAAAGCCTGATTTTTTCCAGTATTGGAAGTCATCTGTTTTCCAATTTTTTTTTTTTTTTTTGAATTTCTAAAGAATGTTTTTTTAATCACATGTTATTTTAAAGAAATTTTAAAGTAATTTAAAATAACTCTTAATTTAAATTGTGCTTTACCATATGTTTTAATTAATTTAATAATTTTAAATTTGCTTTACCAAACATTAATTTATCTTTGATAAAATTATCTTAGCCAAAAAATTCTTGTATTACAAAAAAACCTTTTTTAAATTATGGAAGTAGAAAGAAATATTAATCATAAACTATATATTTGGTTATTTTTTGTTTTCAAACATTCTTAACATACCTAATATAAAGGTCTGTAAAGAAAAGTTTTAAACATTCGAATTTTTTAGTTACACACACACACACACACACACACACACACACACACACATATATATATATATATATATATATATATATATATATATGAATAAAAAATGCATTATATTCAATATTTGATCATTTTGCCAATAATTTCAGTAAGACCCATTAAATTCAATACATATAGATGACATGGCCATTATTGATTTCCTCTTCCTTTCGAGGAATATAACAATAAAAGACATCCTAAAGTAAAATAAATTTATTAATATCTTAGCATACATAGTAATAAAAAAATAAACTCTTTGTAGGCAATATCAAGAGAACAAATGCTTATGATCGAAAAGGATTGTAAAATTATTTCAAATTTACAACTGATACAATATTTATTTAGTTTATTTACTTCTTGAAGATAATGCACTATGAAAAAAAAGAGATAAACTACAGTTTCATCCTTACTTTAAATCTCCATAAAATAGGCATGAAAATAATAATCAAATATTCTGGGAAGATATTCAAAATACCTGTATTCATTTAGAAGACATCTTTAGAAAGATGCGATTCTCATCTCAAAATGTAATATTATTTGAATACTGAATCTAATATTTTAGCGTACACACAAATGTACGAAATATTTTATAAAAAGAAGTGGCATTTAATATTTCCCCAGAGGATGATGACTATATGCCTTTATCGACCGACGCGACATAAAAAATACTATCTAAATTTGATGCAGCTGTATTATATATTTAACACATAAAACACACATCTCATGAATGAATGTTCACTCGTGTGTAGCATTACAACTTCTTGAGAAAGAATGCAGAAAAAAATAAAATAAATTCTTTTAAACTTTATCATAAAATTTTGTAGTATTCTCCAATCGTTTTTTTTCTCGTATTATATTTCACTTATTCCTGAAACTTCATATTCAAGTAAAGAAATTAATAGAAGAATTTTTTTAAAATATGTGTCTTTAGTCTCACGGATTTAGTTCTCATACACAGGATACAGTGTTCATGCGAAATTCAGGAAAAATTTCTAAATTTTGTTAATTTAGTATCTTGAACTTTTAAACACATGTATTCCAAATATTCCTTTTACCTTCGTCCTTTTACTTTTTATTCATTTATTACAGCACGAGTTAGAAGATCATAATGGCATAGTGTTATAATCTTCATATCAATGCCGAACAATAGTAAGTTCTTGATCCAGTTCCAGTAACATCCAGTTAAATATAAAGAATTGACTCATTTCAAATTAGTCACTGTTGGTTAACCGTCTATTTGTTGGTCTAGTATTGTGTGCCAGCTTAGTCTCTTCTAATGGAGAAAAAAACTGCAATTTCCGTCCTTACGAAATTTTTAGACAGGGTGCGGATTTGATAAATCAGATAAACCCTACAACATTGTTTAAACCATTAAATTCAAATGCAAATAAGAGATGATTCTTTAACTATAAATATCTTAAATACTATAATTATTTTACAACTTAAACTGTTTTTTCGTATCATTTGATTCAAGTAAATTCGAAAGACCTTTAATATATGTCTAAAAATTGAACTGTTCAAAAGCATGTTGAAGGACTTATCAGAAAAGGTGTACAATTTTCAAGATCATGATTATATTATTAAACGTAACAGAAGAGCCCAAATCTAATTTATATAATATTAATGGATCTTTTAAAATCGCACTGGTATTTTCTTCAGATGGAACTCGTGTTTTTGGGTCTGGCCATATGGTTAAGATAAACACCAGAAACACTGTCACACCCTTCAAATTTCTGCTCCATCTGCCATTTCTACTTCAGGACAATGGATTTAAAGTGCTCCAGGCCCAAAATTAAGGCAATCTTCAAGTGAATCGGATTTAGAAGCAATAATCATCCCATCTTAAGCCTAAATTCTATTACCAATACAAGCTGTTTTAAGTAATTAATTATAAGTAATGAAATAATTCTATTTAAAATATTAATCAAATCTCATAAATCAAAATATTTCTGTGATGCTAAAAATCTTATAAACAATCCCCCTTGTAATCGGTACTCATAGTTTGAAAAGTTGTCATCGGGTTCATTGAAAAGTGCCGCTCGGGAGAAGTTAAAAATAAAAGAAGGAAACAATTGGAATGATAATTTTTCTGCTATAAAATGGAGATGTTTGGACTTTTTTTCCTTTCATTTCTTGTTGACACGAATGCGTTTGATCTGTGAAACTATAATCAGAGAAGAGATAACCGAGTGTTTGAAGTACAGTGGAATTGCCAAGGCAACGCAATTTCTTAAGAAAGAAATGATACTTTTTAGTTCAATATTTTATTCTGTTGGATATCGATAGCAAATAGTTTTGCAGCATGTCTTGGAAGGATTTCACTAATTTCAATTGTCAACTCAGCATACATTATTCATATCTGAAAGTGGTAAGTTTTTCCATTTTCTGTTTCTTTGGCCAACGAATTGTTTCAGTAAATTTATAGCGTAATATAGTTTTTTTAAATGCGTCTAGTTTCTTTCGTGCTTATCAAAATGAAATTTCGTAATCTGCGTTTTAATTTATTCTTGTTGCTCTAGAGTGTTGTCACTTTATATAGTTATGCTTTTCCTCGTATAAAACAATTTTTCTAATGTTGAATCTGTTAATTATAACTCATCTATTGTTATCAATTTATCTCATTTTAATTGCACTTTCATTCTATATTAAAGGCTCTACGGGTTATTTTCAGTGGAAAAAATGTGTTGAAAGTCTTTAAGATGGATAATCTGTCCTATAATTGTTGAATTTTCCATTGTATTTTATTCTATATATCTTTGTATACCAGAAAAACATATAGGATTTAACAAGTAATGTTTTTCAAGAATATTTGTTCTAACATGTCATTTGAGAAGAGAATGCATGTTCAAACACAATTACCATTTTCAATAATATATTTTGAAAACTTTTTAAACTTATTTAAATATCAAGAAAAACGTCTGAAGAATATATTGGCTGATTTTCATATTAATATTCATTAGAAAATTTAGTTTGAGTGTTGACCTCATCTCCTTAATTGAATCTTAAATTTCTCCCTCCCCAGTCAAGGGTTAATTGAAATATTTAATAATGATCGAATGCAACAAAATGCGAATTTCTATGAGTAGAGTTGAAACTACTGTTTTGATACATCTCGATTATTCATATGAACTAAATAAGAAATTCTACAGTTCCTTGTATTTAAAAAAGCGCACTGCTTGATGCAAGTGAACTCCACTTACATGATGAGTCTCCACTTACATGCAGTCTCGTCTATTTTGATGTATAAACGTCACTAGTTCACTTTGAAGTTTAAATAGTGCAATCAACACCAGTTTAAAATATTAGGCATTACTTTCGTTGTTGAATTCAAGTTTTATTCCATACAATATTTTGTTAAATATAAAGCTGCAATTATAAATTCTAAATCGGTATTTTTGAATCTGTTCCTTTTCATGATTGAATGCTGTTTTATAGTGGAAAGATTTATTTTGTGGGAAACTTTTATCGGTATTATGTAAGAATGTATGAGTATATTTACCACGAAAATCTGTCAAATGGTTGATATATCTAGAAAATGTAAAATCAATCAACTTTTATCAATGACGTTTATATGAACTAAAGAATAAGAACGAATAGAAAAATGAATCCAGAAATTGTTCAGAATTTCAACCAACTCAAAATATCCTAATAGAATCATCAGCTACAAACCTTTTTTTCTTGTACCATAAATAAATGCGATCACTCAATGATTCCTTATTAAAACGCCTTAATTTGAGCCAGGGCTGATGGACGCGGCGGGCTAGTGATAAGGTTTCAAGTGTTGAAGGGTTCCATTTTAAAGACCAGATTCTATCGAAGAACCGTCGTGTCAGCGGATTTAGTGCACGTTAAATCGTTCGGGGACAAACGTCCTACCGCTTGTTTGGTGTGGAATTTTGAAGAGGAGGTGCCAGCTAGTTATGTAAAGTGAGAACCTGTGGAAAACTACAAGTGCATGCGCACTAGGATGACTGTTTAAAAATGAAATTTCAAATAATGCATTGGAAGAGACATTGTTTTATTTGTCATAACTTATTGAGGTTACAAAAAAAAATGGTGAGCGTTTGTTGTTTCCCTTCAGCTTAGGGGATAAAAAGAAATGAAGCAACAATTTCGAGCAGGTTAAGTGTGGGAATCCGAAGTATTAAATTGGCTCTAAATTGCCATCAAAATTGATTGTGGCCATCAAGTAATAAACGTTTAAGATGGTATTTAAATTAAAAACGAAAAGTCTATGTATATATTAAAGTTCTGTAAGGAAAAAAATAACTTGCAAATGATATAAAGAGTCATGACATTTCAAAGATTAGCTTATTTCTATATATTATGAGAAATATTTCAGTAACTGATTTTTATTCAGTTTCACTCTCAGTCAGTGGGCAGAGTATACGTAGAAAGGCCGAAAAATGTTCGATCCATCGCAAGTACTGGACCGAACAGCAACATGCTGCTGTATTTTTTTTTTCTTACTGCTCAGGTGCCTGTAGAATTTGGCGTGTTTTGTCGTGAAAAAAATGATCATTTATCATAGATTAATTCTGAAGTTTTTCGCTTCTTGTTCTTCCTGATGCGAGGTTCTGTTTTTCTTTTTCTATTTGCAATTTTTTAGTTTTCAAATTTTGATATTTTGACCTTTTTAAATTTTACCATTTTTTTTCTGTAAATATCCATTTTAATACGGTTTGTAGTAAGAAATTCAGGGACGACGAAACGCAATTTATAGCTAAGAATAGAATGCTTGAATCTTATGAAATTGTGGGAACTTAAATCGGTCTTTCTGCGCATGCGCCGCTTACTTGCCGCCTTATAAATGGACAAATGTAAACCCGGCATTACTTAAAGTATCGCTTAATTTTCATTACCAAATACCATTAGCAAATTTTATTCGACAAGATCAATCTGAAGAATGTTGAGAAAATGGTCATCTTGGCTTCTAATTTCTGTGCAAATATCTTGAATTACTTGCTTTTAGATTCCGATTAATTTCGGTAAATGATAACCATTTCAACTATTTCTGTAAATTTCCCAACTTTCTGCTTTCTTCTAGGATTTTCATTCCTAGAAGATGCATTGTTGCGGCCTTCCTTTACATTTTTCTTAGGGATAAATTACATTTTGATCTGTTATAACTGCTTAAACGGGAACGATATATTCAAGCTTTCACTATAAACAAATCTGTATAGAGTTCGTTTTTTCATTTTTGATTCGTCAACTCTGCATAGTCTCGTTGTAAGGAGTCGGATTCGGAACCGGTGGGTTTCAGGTTCGAGAATCGATTCCACCGAAGAATCGTTATGTAAGCGGGCCTAGTGCATGTGAAATCCATCGGGGCCAAACGTCCTTCCCCGCTGGAGTGATGTGGAAGTTTGGAGAGGAGATGCCAGCTCAGGTGTTGTCTTTGTCATCTGACTGGGGATCAAAATAACGAGATCCGTTCCAAAATAGCCCTAGTGTTGCTTTAAAGGGGACGTTAATATAACTAAAGTAAATCTCGGCAATCAAGCTGCTAATCTTTTCTCCTGTTGATTTATCAATTTCGAATGAGTTCACTTTTACAAGGCTTTATTTACATGTCATTCGAGGAACATTTGTCAGCTATGGTTTTACTTTTGAAAATTCTGTTCATGTTCGGCATTGCCGAATTCTAATGCCCTATTTTTGAAATCTTGTTTAAGACTCCGTGGTGTTCTTTACCAATCTACCTAAATTCCCGGAATATGTTATGAAAGTTCCTTTTTATATGCGAGATTTCTATAAATACATAAAATAAATTGCTCGTAATTTAGTGTAGTTTCTGTCCCAACTTTAGTAATTATGTTTGAACAACGGATTAACCAAGTAATCTATAGATTTCTCATGAAATCCAACTCCTTCCTCATTTCCAAATTAGATTAACAGACAACAATTCGAGACTGATTAAGATTTTATTTTGAGTTTTAACCAAATTTTAATAAAGTATCCATAATTTTATAACCAAAATAAACACTCGAAATTTTATCAGTTGTCCATATAAGTGTTCAGTAATTTCGCATAATTTCAGAACCATTTATTAACTATTGATTAAAATATTTTTACGTTTATATGGATTTTATTAATATTGTCACGTAGAACTATAGTATAGAACTCAATGACACACACAAGAGGGCTAAACCAATTTATTAACTGAACTCAGAACACAGTAACTGACAAATCTTCTGCTTTTTCCAGAATAATCTTCTGGAGACAGTAAGAAAAGTCCAAAACACTTGGCTGGTAAACTAAAGAAATATCCAGCATATTCTGGAAAATGAAATAAAGGAAAACATAAAATCAAGTATTTACATAAACTAAATCGCATTGTCTCTAGTGGGATTCGAACCCGGGTCTCTTGATCATGAGACCTGTGCCATGACCATTCGGCCATGGAGATTCGACTGTCTTTCTTCAATGCGGCAATATAAAGATAAAATGAATAAATGGGAATTATTTAAAAATATAAGTAGCTTTCAAAGAAATATTTTGATGTAAATTTTAGTACTTATTTGCAAAACTTCGTATTGTTTTGTTCTAGAGAAAAAAAATTGCTTTGTTTTTCTTTGCAACATGACATGTTTAACATATCTTACAATGTAACTGTAATCTAAGAATGATATTCAAAAATATCACTTTTTGTGTGTAATATATGAAATTAACTTTGAAACTTTGCAATTTTTTCATCAATATTTCAATTAAACAATCATAAGTGCACTTCAATATTCAGCATCAAATCACTAGTTCATTACGTTCTGCATAATTTTACGAGAACTTAATATAAATTTCATTGAGATCTTTACTTTTGAGATGGCCATACTCGTACAGTAAAATTACGAAAACCTCGTTCCTGAAATGCATCTAAAGCTTTTAAATGCTTAATTTAGCATTACATGTCAATAGTCTATCAATTGGTTTCTAATTGACATAGGGGAATAATATAGAAATCACTGAAAAGAAAAAAGCGTCTATTTTTGAAACTGAAAAATAAAAATGCAAATTTTTATTCCAATAAAGGCTTTCAACCAAGTCGTATAGTTTAAGTTCACTAAACATCTGGAGAAGATTATAATATTGTTTTAAATCGGTAACTGAAAAATTCAGATCAAAGTGGCAGGAATATTTTGTTTCTATATTTTGATGGTTTTTAAGCGATCAATAAATCGAATATATAAAACCAATCCCTGTTTTGCATACAGTTCGCTCACTTTATTTCATGTTATATCGAAGCTGTGTTTAGAGGCTGTTAAATTTCATTTTAAGACCAACTAGTTTTGCTCTGATATATATAAAAACAGTATTGCCGTAATATAGGTTTTAAGGAAAACTTTTTTCTACATCTTTTTAAAGAAATTGAAATGCACTTGAAATTTTTTCTTTACAGATCATTTAGTAGTTCATCCACCATCCTTGTTGCACTGGAAAAGATAGTAAAATATGCTGCTTCTAAACAAGAACATAAAATTTAATACAGAATGCAATACTTGCCTTGAATTGCGGAAAAATAAAGCCTGGAGTCATAGACTGATAATCCGAAGGTTCAAAACTTGTGTTCTAAATTGCTTTATAAGCTGTATTAATTCTGCCGACAGACGTAAGTAAAGGTATCTAAATTTACACTGCTTGTTTTTAAATATATAAACTTCAATTTTAATAAAATATCAAGATTAAATTATTATTCTTAAAATAAATTAATAAATCTCTAAATGTGAGGTTTATATACTTTGGATATACTAGAGAATATAGAAAAGCTGAGGGATTAATTTCCTTCACGAAATCTTGCATAAGCAACAGAATCTAGGTTTCATTTTCAAAAAATGCATAAGAATTTTAAAATTCTATACTTTGAGAAAATGTTAAATTTAAGTAAGTTTAGAGGGAATATAATTGGGTCAAAAATTATACAAAGAATTT
>JAPMOR010023278.1:326086-405623 GCA_026543865.1 Argiope aurantia | reverse complement strand
GAAATTAATTAAGATTTAATTTAGATTAAAAGTATCTTTACATACACAATATATATATATATATATATATATATATATATATATATATATATAGTATAAAATGAAGTCTCCTGAAGGCGTCTGTATGTTGAAACCCTAAAAACTCGAGAAATTCTTAATTAATTTTGGAGATATTTGTACCATTTTGTAGGGCATTTATTGGGGAAGGTTTTAGTATATTGAAGTCATATCAAAATAAAAAAAGGAGTTTTATAATTTCGATTTTAATTATTTTCGAACAGTGATACGCGCATGCGTAAAGCAGCAGTATCTGAGCTTTGCATTTATCCACGCGTGAGCGGAAATCTCAAACTTCGCATGTGCAAATAGCAAGAGCTGTGGTATTCATATACGATATATTTCTTTGTTTACGTCTGATTTTAAACAGCGATTCAAATTTCATTATCCCCAAAAGAAGGAAATTCACCTTTGGCCAGAGCACATTAAATGTCAAAACGCTGCGCCATAATGAAAATGTAGAGGAAAGAAACGTTAGCTTAGCGAATATTAGAGAAAGAATGTCCACACTTTCTTCAAAGGAGATTATTATGCTGAGCGAAGTAACCATCTGTCTTTAAATCGCACTGCGATTGAATTACAGAGGCAGAATGAATCTCGCCTGTCTTCTGACAGAGAAAGATATTTAAATTTCAGACACAGGAGAAGAAGAGAAAGAACAAACGTTCCTGATATTTCGTCCGAAACGGAGTACACCGCTCTGAATTTCGATACATGTGTGGATTACAGAAATGATGCATCGGTTTCAAAAGGAACAATGTCTATAGTCTGTCCATATTATTCAGCTTTAGGAACAGCTTTGATATAAGAAAATAATTTATTGCCAAATTTTAGCGAAATGACCGAATGTAGTGAGAACGGCAGCAATAGGGTAAAGGTAGGAAAGTGACACCGAAAAATTGCCAACTTCGCAAGGCGTAAAATGACTGTATATCAAAACTTAGCACAGCTTTAAAATGGAAAGATGAATCAAAAGGCATGTGTTGTTTGCAAGGGAAAATTGAAACCATTTCAACAGTCTAAATATGCAACAGCATTGATATACAGTCATTTTCCCTCAAAAAGTTTATCGCCAAATTTTAGCGAAATGGCTGAATGTGGCGCGAACGGCAGCAATAGCGTTTCGAATCTAAAGGTTCCAAGGAACGCAACAACAAATTAACGGTAATATAGAAAAAAAGTCAGTAAATGCAGTAAAATGAAATGCATGCAAAAAAATTTAATCGAAAATAATGAAAGTAAGTAGAAGGAGTATATGCAACAGGAAATAAATCAAGGGAAATGAGCAGGAAAGATCGAAATACAGAAACAAACAGTAACATAAAAAAAATGGCGGCCATGTAACCCCAAACAAAGCGCTACCGAACCTCGCAAGGCGCCAAATGAATGTATATAAAGCTTAGCCCTAAATATTTGTAAATATGTGTCATAAAAAATTATTTTGTAGTTATTTTTGATGATTTCTAAATATCTTTTTGATCCCGTATGATATTCCCATGTCATATCGGGTGGAGGTTAGACTTAAGTCTGAAGCTAATTTTTTCTCTTAGATGTTATGCTACGGGCAACGCTGATCGGGTACTGCTAGTATATGTGTATATACACAAACATCTCAAAATTAAATTCTTGGGAGTGATGAATTTTAAATAAGATTGGCTGTAAAATCAACTCCTTAAGAACAAACACCCCAACAATAGATTTACACATACATTCACTACAAATTGTACGAATGAATTCATTCATTCATTGTATGACTGCATTCATTCACGTACATTCACTCTTTCCACTCCATCTACAAATTGCACTCCCAATCTTTCCACTCCATCTACACAGACCTTCGAGATTCACATACACGATTGTTAAACCTTTAAGCCATTTAAATCAGGCACTAAACCTGAAATACGAGCATGGCTGTCTGACTTGAGAGTTTGCAGACCACATTTTGAAATAAATTTTCTTTGACACATGGTTGTAATACTTCGAAATCACATCGTAAGATTTAGATCTTGATACCCACCTGAAGTGACATTATTGTTACAACTATTTAATTATGGATGCATCTACCTCTTAATTATAGATTTTAAATTCCACGTCTTTAATGTATTAATAGTGCTCTTATGCAATGAATGTAATACAAAGAGCGATCTTTTAATTATTTTTAATTTTCATTAAAGAGTAGTTTTTAATTAATTTTTACAGAAATATTAATAATATCCTGTTTGTTATTTGCCTAAATGCGATCGAGTTTTTAAATTAATATTTTTTGAAGCTTCACTCTAGGTACCGTGGACTCATTTTGAAAAAGAAATGCAGTAAATTTTTAATGGTTCATAAAAAAAGTCTTTAATATATTTTTTGAATAGCAAAACTCAGAATATAATGGGGAACATATGTTTTGAAAAAAGAGAAACACATAAAATTAAAAATAATAAAAAAAAAGAACTGGGAACAGATTTCCTTTACTAAATAATCAATCTTTTGCAAGTAAAAAAGAAAGTAAATGAGCTTTAAACATTGTCATTTAAAATAATTTTATTGCTTAGATGATATTGAAATCATTAAAATTCAGAACTGTTATTTCCAAAATATCTTTATCTTTTTCGCTTACTAACATTTAAGAATTCTTTTTTTACGATTGTTTTCGAGTCATAGTAAATCGTAAATAAGGACTATTGACAAAAGGAGTCACGGAGAGACTAATTATCAGTTTCAAACTAATAAAGATAATATCATGACATATTTAAATTTTCAATTAAAAATTACTCAAATTGCATTTACAAAAAGAAGCATTTCATTATTTTTGTAAAATTAAAAGTCTTCTTAATTAAGTATATACATATTTTTGACAAATGAGTGTAATAATTTTTGAAAATTAAATGTCAAGTTGATTCCGCCACTCTTTACGTCTACACAAGAAAATAAAATGGCGTAATTATTCTTATTAGAAATACAAAAACTTCCTTTAAACATTCAAAAATCAGCGTATTTCACATTAATTAGTCTCCAGTGCATTGTCTGCTAATTAAAGGGTTTCTTGACCTTCGAGATCAATAGTTATGGCAGACTACTGAAAATGCTAAGTACAGTTCATAAAAAAGTATCTGACCTTTTTTTTTGCTGCTTATAACCTATAAAATATATTCATGGGAAATTTGATATTCAACTAGGAATTATGTTCTCTTTAAAAATATGTAGAGTGCATTTGAATAAGAAGTTTCTTTTACATATTTATATTAGTATCACTTTCAAATTTTCCAAATGCATCCGCCAATTTTTCATCTTTTCAAAATCATTCTGCATAATCAATAATCCATATAAAATAGTTTCGTCAATTCAACTCAAAACAACCTGAGATATAGAAAAAAAAGTTTTAGGGATTATTTGAATATTAACAAGGTAGTAAATACGCCACTTTGTTAACGCTTACCTTTATTTAAATTCTTATTTCAATCATTAATAATTCAATTTTATTTTAATAACGGATAACGTTGCTTTTTAAGGTTTATCGTTAGGAATAATAAAAACATAAATAAAAGTGCATTCTAAATATATGCTTTTATCTATGCTTTAGGCTTTATCTATGTTTTATCTTATGTTTATCTTTGATTTTTATATATGCTTTTTTTATATTTATTTAAGAAATAATAATTGTTAAATAACATTCTCTGCAACTACTTTATCTTATGCTTATCTATGCTTTTATCTATGCTCTTTTATCCATGCTTTTTTTATATTTATTTACGAAATAATAATTGTTAAAAAACATTCGCGAGATAAATAGAATGAAAATATCGAAATTTTTAGATGAGCTCAGGAGTTAATATAAAATTAAACAATCTTAAATTTAAAAATAAAAGTCATATGCTCATTTTCAGAAATATTTCTTTTTAAATGAAATAAAAATAACGTAATGCTATTGATTTACATGTTCAAATTTCCCTCAAATGAAACTTTAAATAATTTTAAAGAATTTTATAATTAAAATAATTAATACTTAATATTTGTATACCAGAAAGAGTATTAGGTAGTGATATTTAATCTAACGAATTTTTTTTAACATTTTAAAAACAATATTCTCAAAATCTAGTGGCATTGCATCAACCACATACTAGAACTTCTGTTTAATTTCGTACAGTAATGTTTTATTCAATCATATATTCAACATCATGAAAATTCGGACTTTATACAGAATTTTGTTTCTGTATTTTTTTGTCATTAATTGAAAGTCTTATAATAAATTTCTATACCTATTAACATCTTACGTTTATCTTTTTAGAAATTCAAGCATAATTTCTGCTGAAATTTAAGCGGAGTGGTATCTGTAACATGTATCGACACTGGGAGACTATCTTTATTTTCTATTCCATTTTAACGACTTTTTTTAATAAAGTTGTGTCCATCTCCTCCCCCCTAAAAAAAGCAGAAATCTTGTTGTTGTGAATACTTGTGATTATTGATACATATGATAAACATATTTGATGGAAATAGATGAAATTTGCAGTAGTGATATTTTAGTCTAATTCCTTTGTTTGACATTAAAAATTTCAAACAGAATAAATTCAGCTTTTCAAACAATTTCAGACAAAAAAAAAATCTCTATTTTTAAGAAATTAAACTAATAAATTTTAAAAAAATTATAAATTAATAAATTATGCTTCTATATTTATAAAAATGTATGGTATTGCTTTTTTTGTCAAATATTTTAATTAAAATTAAGAATTTCTGTTAGGGGATTCATTTATCTTGAAATATATTTATAAAATATAAACACTGTTTTAAATTTATAAATTCTACCTTTCAATAGTTTATAACTCAATAACTGTTTACGCCAAATTATAAAATATGTGTTCGAATGAATTTTATTTGTGCAATTTGAATATACATTCACAATAGGTTGCATTTATTTGAACATAGGTTGCTGTTGAGTTTGCGTAAATCTAAATTTGAATACGATCCTTTGCATGAAAAATTATTTTATATATTTATAGAGAACGTGTTTCTACTGCAATAAGCCTTTCTAGTTTCAATTGTGCGGTAGTTAATTTCGCGATAACGAGCAGCGTTCCAATACTTTTTATTGGTGAACCTTTTCTTCAATAAACACAAACGGGAGTGGTCTTTCAGAAAAACAGAGGGAAACTTTTTCGCGCACTCTCTAACAAATGTACGTGCGTTATGAACTATCGCCATCGGCGTTTAATAGTTACGAAAGAGCATATTAGATTGCGATCTCTGGTGTTTTTTTTGTCGCACTTAATTTAAGGGATGCAGTTAACGCATAAGCATCCGCAAACCACTTATTCATTTTTTTCAGAGTGATTACAACCAAAATTTGACTCAAAAGTACAATTGTAGACACAAAATCACATACCAAATTTCATATATGTAAGTCACTGCTTTTTAAGGTATTGCATTCACATGCTTATGAAAGTACAGATCAACAGACAATCACCGCCCCCTTGAAGATGTTGATTTTAAATTTCCTAAATACCTCCACTTTAGATGCCAAAGTTGTGTACCAAATCTAATTCCTCTAGCTCTCTTCGTTTTGTAATTATCGTGCTAACTTATATCAGATAATACAGACAGACTTCCTCTGAATTAATTTCGTTCACTATATGATAGAAATTTACGAGTTTGGAGTAGAGACCAAATTTCATCCATCAAGCTCAAGGCATTTTTGATTTAATGCAAACACAGACAGAATTAAAAATATATATTTTTCACATTTCTTTTGATAGTTCATTTCATTCAGTTTATCAAATTTGAAATTCGATGAAATCTTGATTTCGAATTTTTTGTACGATTGCAATACTCTCTCTCTTTGTATACTTGGCATATGAAAAACTAAAAATTCTTATCGTAACGGTATATTATAAAGGCAAAAGAGAAATACCTAGATATACAATAAAACAACTCACTTCATTGCACGATGCAGGTAAAATGCTAACTTCGGCAAGTAACAGAATATTTCAGAGATTGAAGGTTATTAAATTTACACATGTGGGCGTATATTCTTGAAGCTTTTACTATCTACAGCAACCCTGAGAAAATGTTCTACAAACTTCTGAATTCTAAACTAAACAAACATAGCACGAGGAAGTGAATTCAACAACAGGGAGCTTGGTCTCAGGCTCTTTTATATGCGAGGTTGATGTGTTTGGTTAGTTTCAGAATGATCTGCTTTTGGTGCAGCGATATAATTTTATCAAGAGAAGTTAATAAACTATTGGTTAATCAATAGATCTTATTAATATAAAAAGTATTTTTTAAACTAAAAGATGCACACTCATTTCGAAGACGAACTCTTCTTTTTGATTTTACTAGAAAAGGCGAATGGTAAAATAAATTTCACTTAAAATATCCTTTTTCAGATAAAAAAAAAAGGTTAAATATATTGCTACTGTATTTATTATATCTAATAAAATTATAATAAAGAAACTAGAATTCAATTTAGAAGAATATTAAAATGTTATTTTTTTTTTTTATCTTCGGTTCTCTGAATCACGCAATTAACATATCTAATATTTCTCACTTACGAAGAAAAATGTTTTATGTCGAAAATTTTCCCATATTCTTGAATAATCTGAGTATCAATACAGTGTCTTAGTCTATTAATATACCGATGAGATTAATTAATGCATGCTTTTTCCAAAAATGCATAGAATCTATTGGCAATGCGATACTAACAATAATTTTTTTTTAATTTCTTAGTATTTAAATAAGTTTGGGGAAACCAAGATACCAGCCAAAATTTGAATGTAAATATGATTCATTTGCCTTCCCGCAAAGTATGTATTTTAGTAATGTAAGAAAACGATTATTAAATGTTTAATTACATTACTAAATTATTTAGATGAGTGCTGAGACCACCCTGTATAGTGGTTGAGCAATTTTAACCCAACTGTTTCTCTAGAGATTAGCTTGAAGCGCCATTATTCTAGTAAAATTGCACGGGTTGAAAACTGCGCAAGTGACAAATCAGAGGACAACTGTCCACATTTGGAAATTAACGATTCAGTTCATAACGAAGCATTAAACTAGCAATATCATTAGCAATTTCTGAATAACATTTTCAATCGTTTTTAATAATAGCAGATGGCTTCCCTCTTTAATCAGTTAACCGTTTCAACCTCTTCAGAAAATGCATATCTAAATTGTGTCGCAAAAATTTAGCGATGACGAGTAGACTCATCAAACATAGAGCAAGTATAATATGAAATTATGTTGTAATGAAATGACTTTTATTTCTTTATTTCAGTAATCACATTTATTTATTTCCTTAAACTAACATACATTTTTTTTTGCATATGAATGAAAAGAAATCTAAAAAATTAATTTACTATTTTATTTTGCTGTTAGAAAATGGTATAGAGCAAAACATGGTACAGCGCACTATAACCTTTTATTTGTTTCTTTATTTCGACTTGGTCGCAAAATATTTTGAAATTTACAAATATGTTTTAGATTTTACTAAAATTGTTATTCAAACTGCAAATTCTCACTACTTATTACTCCTGACGAATAAACTCGACATAACGCAAAAGGCTGTACTTTTTCCATGTCTATTATACTCGACTACATGTTACAAAGAATCAAGATGATATTAGAGATCTAATAAATAGTAATGGCGTACATTATTTTGAAAATTAAATTCTTCTACAAAGAGCCTTAAATTGATATGAAAGAAGTGCAATGTAAAATCATAAGAAATGTATTCTAAATATTGGACCAAATTTCTTTATTTCTTTTGATTTAATTCGAAATAATATAAGCCCAAGTAAACAGAAGATTGATTCAATCTTTTTAAGTTTTTACATAAAAGTAAATTTTCGTTAATGAAAAAATCAGTAAAATTTCGTTAATCAAAAGTAATTTTCGTTAATCATTTTTTGAAACATTTTCTTTTTTTCTTTAGTTTCGCGCTGAATTTTAATCTATACCATACAATCACAATGAATAGGATAATATAATATGAAGCTAACGAGCCTTATTGACGAATAGCAGTTCGGCATTGCATGGATGCAATTAATCTGTTAAAAGTAGTCAAGAGAAATGAATAATCATATTGTTTTGATAACCGATCAACATTCTGCAGTTTGTGTTAGATGACAGATATAGTTCATGAATAACTATTTCGATCATACCCTAAATACTCTCAACAGGATTAAAGTAAAAAGACCGAAAAAGCCAATTCATATGTTGAAATTATACAGAACGCTCCTGAAACTAGTGTCGAATAATATGTCCCTGAAACGAAGAGAATTATGGCTATAAAATATTTCACCTTCATTCGGATAAGCCTAATCTATAAAAGGATTGGAAACAGATTGATATTTTTATAATAACATATCAAATATTTTATTGATGGTTTATTAATATAGATTGACTGATATTTATATGAATTATTTGATCCATTTGAACTAGATTAGAAAACACGATCTAGTCAGAAGAACAATTCTAACTAAATAAAGGAACCACCATCAGCTTCTATAATACTTTATTGACAGTATTGATTTCTGATTTCATTGGGATTTGTATAAATAAGTTATACCAACCATCAAGTCTTATAATTGTAAAGGTGACTCATTAAAAAAACCAGCTTTTTCTCGTTATCTTAAGAGATCTTGATGGTATGTTGCTTCAAGAAAAGACATCCGAGTCGATATCTTGCTACCGAATGTTCGTCAGTATCAAATTCCGCCGTATAGATCACACTGAACTTTCTCTATATTACCCTTAGTGAATGTGTTAGTCATTTTTAATTATATTGTTAATGGCTTGGCGCCATTAAACAAATTCAGAATATGAGAAGATATAGCGCTTAATCGTTTTTGAGAATTGACGTCTTTCATAAGAAACTCTCAATTTGTAATTCTGATTGGTGTGGAATGAGAAATTAAAAAAGTAGGAACGATTTCTTATACATTAGGTCCTATGCTTTGCATTCCTACAGACGCCGCCATTTTGCATTTAAACACAGTCAATTCAAGCTTGATGGTTATTACCATTTTATTAACAGTTTACAAGACATTCCTTGGCCCAATATATAAATAGCAGATTCATCTAATTCTTCTCACTTTTTCAATAAAACGCGACAGTCTCATGTTAAATTGTATTCTGCTGTTCTGTAGTTTTCAGCACTTGAATGAAATCTTTTATTTAAAGAAAGTTTCCTTTTACTTTCTCCTATATGAAGAAAAGAGAAAGTAAAATAATCGTAAAAAAATTTGAACTCAAATTTTTGATGAATTTCTACTTTTTACACCACTATGAGTTCGAAAAACACATATTTGGAAAATGCCCGTCTGTCTGTGACAAAAAATAACTTAAAATCGCTTTGAGTTAGACGAATGAAATTTGGAATACGGTCTTTAAGCCAAATTTGTAGAATTTCAATCATATTTTGAGCAAAATCCGTTCAGAAAAAGTCTGTCACTCCGTCTGTTCGAATATAAGGTAACGTGATAACTACAAAACGAAAGGAACTAGATGTATAAAATTCGGTACACACATTTAAAAATTATAGCGCAGACATCTATGAAATTTTGAATCAAATTCAACAAAGTATTGCCCATCTGTGGTTCTGTGGTTCAGAAACATATAACGCGATAACTCAAAAACATAATGATTTAAATATATTAAATCTGGTATAGGATTTTAAGACAACAAGTGTAACTTTATAATAAATTTTTGTTTCAACACATTGAGAAAAACGAATCTAAAATTCCAAAAATCTGATTCCTAATCTAACATCCGAAAACCTGATTCCATTTTCAGATGTTGTAACCGCATGCCAGAACTTAATCGCCAAGTAACTCACCAAAGGTGAAACGACAGATTCAGCAAAGATTCAAAATTCACGCTAAAGGTTAATATTTCGTAACTATTGCACGCCAATACCAGGCAAGTCGTTCTCTGGTATAACACTTTTATTAAATAATGTGTGAGGAAGTTTAGGGAAGATCACTCCGCCGATTTCATTGATGAAAAGGCATTAAAGATTTGTTAATTTAAAAACTTATTTATTTCTATTACAAATTTTGTAGTTATTAAAGTAAAGAATAACAGTCAGGGGAAAATCTTGTTGGAAATATATGACTTTTGCTTATTTCCATTATAAACATAAGGTGATTATCACATATTTCGTTTCTGAATAACGTTATACTGATATTTAACATAATGAGAATTTCATTTGCATTCAAACTGCTAGGAACGAATTTTTTTATCCCCAAAACAAAAAGCAAGCAACTTTAAAAACATTGAATCTACGTGCGCTTTTTATATAAAGAAGCAACGAATGCCTCTAGCAAAACAATCGGCATAAATCAAGTCAAGTTTCAAGGAACAAAACGCCTCAAACTTGAAACAACTTAGAGGCACTTTCGTGACCAAAACACAAGAAAAGTCTTTTGATCTCCCCGGTAGACGGAGAAGGGAAAGATTGGGCATTTTTCATGTGAGTGCCGCAACGGGTTTTACAAACAGTCCAAGAAAATATTTATTCTAAGAAATAAGTATTCTTCCTGGAAAGAGAATCTTTTCAAATGACAGGAAAAAGAAAATGTTTCCTCCAGATAAAATTACTAGAGCAACAGTAAGACTGATTGTCTGAAATCTTAGGAAACGACTTTTGCATACGATGACGATTGAATCTTCATTTTAGCCTCGATGCCCAGCTACTCATTCTCGTTTCAATACACTGTTAGAATTTTAAACACGCTAGCTGTGGGGGTTCTAAAGGGTTGAAAAGTAGTGACTTCAATGAAAGGAATTTTAAAGAGAGAATATATATTCTTTTTCCCAACAAAAGCTCTTAAAATAATACTGATTAAAATGGAGATAGTATGTACAGAGCAGTTTTCTTTTATTGAATCTGCTGTCATTTATTTTCAAGAAAGATTAAATGAAAATTTAATTCAAACAAATATAAAGCACATTTGTATAATTTATAAGTACCACATGACATTATATAGATATTATTATGTAGATACCTCTGTAGATGGAGATAGTATCTACAGAGCAGTTTTGGTTTTATTGAATTTCTGTCATTTACTTTCAAAAAACCTTAAATGGAGACTTAATAAAAAACCAATATTAAGCACAATTGTATAATTTATAACTACCACATGTTATTATCTTAATTTTTATAATTTTGATCAGGAATGGTGGTACAGAAAAGTTTAATGATAGTTAGTGTTGAAAAATGAAAATAAATCATTTGCTGAAAACAATAACAAAATGAGCTTTATAAAAATATTCGGAATACTAATAGTTTTAAGATATATTTAATTCCAAATTTTTATTTTTATTTTTTTCCCAAATATTACAAATTTTAAAATATTATACTTGATGTAGCCTTAAAAATGGAATTTGAAAAATATTTCTGTTAAGTGATTCAGAATTTGATTCATCTGAAAGGAAAAGTTAAAAATTTTGATTTTAATTTCCTAACTTTATTTACATCTACAATTAGCACATCCACAAAATGGGAATTCAATGTGATTAGTTTCCTCAAATAATAATAATAATAACTAATCCCTAATGAATTAAGTGATTATTTTTTCCGAAAAAAATATTTTCAAGATTAATTTGAATTTCAGAAAAAAAGAATAAAATCTACTGTATTTGTACATACTAAGGGCAAAATATATTGACCAATATTTAAAATGTAAAACACAAAATTGGAAGTGTATTGAGATTGAAGTAAATTATTTTTATTTCACAATAATATGTGCCGTATTTATATAACTACTTCAAGCATTCTCACCTATATGAAACGAGAATAATTCTCAACAGAATAAATTCATGCGCATGCAATTCTAGTAGAATATGCCAAGCCAATTTAACTTTTGTATACATTGCGTATCTCGTATGAAGAAAAAAAGATATGACGACACTGGGAAAAGTAAGACCAATAAAATGACCATGGCGTCATTTTATTTGACCCATTTATAGTCAAAAGAAAGAAAGGACAAAATAAAAAAATAAGATTATTGACATTTAATAAAAATATAAATAAATGTAAGTACTTAAAACAAAATGGGAAATTCATGAAAATTATTCACATGGATAGACAAATTTCAGAGACAGAAAAATAAATTTAGATCATATAGTTAGAAAGTATTGAAAGAAGAATTTTCTCAGATATTATGATTCATCTTATGAAATATATTTTTAGAAACGAATATTAGACCAAGGAAAGAAGGAACGACATTTGAATTTTACGTGGATGTTAGTTTCATTCACTGTAAATATCGATAAATATTAAGAAAAATTCGATATTATTGTGAAGACGAACGCTCTTCATATTGTTTTCTAATGGTTTAGATAAATAAATGTATTTAAAAGAATTTTATTCTGTTTGAGAATTGAAATCATAATAGGAAATTTTGTATGGATTAACATGATTAATTAGATTCTTAGGAAATCATTCAGAGTTTAAATATTAATTTGGAACTAATGTTTCTTGAATTTAATGCATTAGCATCAATAATGTATAAAGTCTGATGATTAAAATTTCAGAAGCGTAAAATTTATTAATAATTCAGTATCTGCAAATAATTCTTTAAAGTTACGAGGGAAAATAATACAGTGCATAGTTTTAGCAGTAAAATGTTCCCCTGTTATAAACTCATACTTATGGAAAGATGACAATGAATAATTAAAACAAGAAACAGTTTACAAATTCACATTGAAAACATTACAGTTCACAAATTCACATTGAAAAATGAAATAATAATTATTCTAGGACCGAATATTCTCGCATTTGTTAGCTCATTGAGTGTAAAAATAATGTGATATGTATGTATATACCGTGAATGTATTAGGTAATTGATATCACATATTCTTTTTAATGAAAACCTTAATGACTTATTACATTTATTAGAAAATTATGAATCTTATGCCAATGAAAAAGCATAATCTATTTTTCGCATATTTTCAGAAATGTCTATTCAAACGTGAAAATATTAAATTATTTAAGCGAAAAGCGGTAGATATCCATAATGGCACTGGCTATTCCGCCCCGTCTAATAAAGCCATTCGGATTACATCTGATTGACCGGACGCCGAGACAGCGACTTTGACGAGAATTATTGTTAAGTCCTAAGGGACATCACCGGCTGCGGTACAACTCTTCCCAATGAAATCATGTTCTGTCATCGATAGGAAGTAGTCGACATCCATCATTTATCTACCCACCAGGGTGGAGAGAATCAACCACCATACTGGAAACTTCTCATCCTCATTTCTGAGATGTCCCCCCCCCCCCAGCGGGAGTAGTAGATATCAATAAGTCGTGAGATATCAAATGAGTAACCGATGAAGAAATTTAAAATTAATTAACTCTGAAAAATAATATGAGAATATGGTGAAGATAACATTACGGAAAGAGCCAATGGTTGAGGACAGAGATAAATAAAGTAAACTTGTATTAGCTATCATTTTCCCTTCTTAGTTCAAAATCATTTCAAGTATTTCTTCCTCTATGCTTACGGCCGCAGTGGCCTGGTGGTAAGAACCAGAACGGAAGGTTTCAGATTCGAGACCCAATTTCACTGAAGAACCATCGTGTAAGTCTGGTGAACATTAAATCCATAAGAGGCCAAACGTCCTCTCGTAAATGTTGTGTAGAAGTTTGGAGAGGGAGTACCAACTCAGGTGTCGTCTTCGTCCTGCGATCACGGTTTAAAATTACGAGGTCTATCCCAAAATAGCCTTAGTGTTGTTTTAAAAGGGGACGTTAATATACCTAAACTAAATCCTGCAGTAAAATGGAATGCAAGCAAAAAAAACTTAATCTAAAATAATGAAAGTTAGCAGAAGGAGTATTCGTAGCAGGAAAAAATCAAGAGGAAATGATTTTAATTTAATTTCGCTGAGTTTTATGCTGCAAAAATTTCTTCAAGAGGAAGTAAGAAGTCTATTTAAAAAAGAAAAGGAGAGAAGAATCAAAAGCAAAATGTATAAAAGTGTCATTATATCGCGGTTTTTCTTTTTAATGGCCAATTCAGATCTGAAAAGTATAATAAACATACTTATTGACTTTGTCCCTCTTGAAACATTTCAAAGTGTTTGTTCAACTTCAAAGCCAACGCAGGATTTTCTAATTTCGGAAACCCCGTCGTCCAATCGGACATGGTAATTAACTGCTTCTGCCATGCGGGGTGCTCCGAATCTGTAGTATTAATTGTAGGTTCCTCAAATACTAGTTATCCTCCTGAATTACAAATCGAAATCCGTAATGGCTCCATTAAAAGCCCAGGATAATGGACGGCCCGATTCATCACATCGATCTAACCCCCTCTGGAGACATAAACATTTAAGTGGTATTGAACACATATAATCGCTTTCTTAGCCGAGGCAAAGATTCGCGCTTTGAAGTTTCTCAATAGACAGCTCAAACGAGCTTTTATTCTTTGGTAAATAAGTTAGTGTGAAATTCAGTTACGTGGAATAGTCTTTTTTTTATATCCTGAACAATAGTAATCCGGAATTTACAAATTAAGTTCAAGAGAATTCGATTATTGGAAAAGGGAGATTATAGCTGAAGTTATTGCAGGTGTGAGTCGATAATAGTTCAGTAAAGTTACAATTATAGATTAATGAGAGTTTAATTAGTGATTCAACTTGGTATTCGAAATGGGTTTCGTTTGTTAATATTGGTTGTTTTATTTCAAAATGGACCTCAATAGTAATTTATCTAGTATTCCTTTTAAAAATCCTACAATATCAATTTAATAAATATATTTCTAAGGTCAAATTTCTTTATATAATATTTTTTTTTCTATTTTAGAATCAATATTCTTAATAAACTTTTATTTTATTATTATAAAAATTTGCTTTTAAAACACTTTCTTTTTTTCCTGACATGAAGAGGCATTTTATTAGATAGTCACACGATATGGGTAGCAAGCACATCACCAAAGTGTTTTGTAGAAAAATTATAATGTACAATTATAATTTTTAAAAATTATAAATTATAATGTAAAAATTATAACCTTTTACAATTATGTAATAAGGTTAATTAAAATAACGATTTTTGACTGTTTTAAGACATTTAATTATTATTAAGTTGAGATGTTCAAGTCGTGACTTTTGAAATTTTTCTCCTTTGATAGAAAGAAAGGGAAGTCTGATACACATTGGCCAAACAATTTAGTTTCATGTCGAGAATGTATTCCAGAAATATTAAAATACGCGAGTATTCGTAATCATTATACAAACTATTTTTAAATCAATATGATTTTTAATCATTATATCGGAAGTAAACGAACTTACAAATTTTTCTAGAGAACAAACAAACAAAATAAAAGCCACGGTTTCAAGCAGCTATCAACAATTCATTTCTCGTTTCTTTGTCTTTGTTCTACAACCTAGTCGACAAGAATGAAGAATTTAACATTTTCTAATTAATTTCTAAAAAATAGTAGATAAAAGTTAAATTTTGATAAGAGATTATCCCCGCAAATGTTATTTTCAGAATCATAATGGAGGTTATATGAAAAGAAATCTTCGACAAGAATAACCGGACAAAAGCAAAAATAAATAAATAAAAGAATTCTCTTAAAATTCTCTTTTCTTCTATATAAAAATTCAAATGCATTGTTCCTATCAGAATGTGAAAACACAAGTTTTTATTTCTTTCCAAAATTATATGTTATCTGACTAGTTAGAGACTACAAAATTGCCTGGAAATCGAAATTTCCATTCAGATTCGAACACAAAAGTTTAAAAAAAATTCTAGCATGAAAAAGAAGCATTAACCAAGTCTAAATTTAACTCAGTTTATTATTGTTTTCTTTGAAAACCCAAACATTTTTATTTTAAAGTTTGTAGTAATATTTATTTCAAATCTCTTACAACAGATAACCAACTAATTTCGTAGTAGGACTTTTATGCTATTCATTATTAACATAATTTGTGCATCTCCAAATTAATTTTCTATGAATATGACTTATTCAAAAATTGAAAAAAAACAAACAAAAACGAATCTCATAATTAAGATGTTGGGGGAAAAAACTAAAAATAAAGATCGGATTTAAAATAAAGACTTTGTAATTACGTAAAAGTTATTTGAACTTAGCATGAAGGGTTTTTTTGTCATTCTTCGCGTATCTAAGGACTAATTATGCTGGCTGTATGGATTTTAATCTAGACAAATACGTTTTTAAAGCTTATCATAGATACAAGTTCAAAGAGTTTTTTTCCTAAAGTTTTGTTTCCATTTAGCTAATGGAAAATATGTTCATATAATAAAATGAAAGTGTGTGAATGAATTATTTATTTTATTCTTATTATGATTAGTTGTGAAGAACTATGGAATAAAATATCGGCTTATAAAGAACTAGCGTTCATTTAATAATCTTGAAGATTACTAAATGAAATTTATGAATGCAACACAT
This sequence comes from Argiope aurantia, assembly GCA_026543865.1. Lineage (NCBI taxonomy): Eukaryota > Metazoa > Arthropoda > Arachnida > Araneae > Araneidae > Argiope > Argiope aurantia. Next base: position 389,160 of record JAPMOR010023278.1, on the reverse strand, counting down.
CTTTTCGTTGAGATCTGTAAATAGTTAGACATTCAAATCTGAGTAATAGGTAAACAAAATGGTGAAATTAGTGCATTATACCAAAAACGGTATTTAATTATTCTATTAATTGGAATATAATTAATTAAAAGCTACTTAATCTATACAAAAATTAAGTTATACATATGTGAGCTAAAGCTATTAACAAGAATTTAGAAAAGCTGAATTTTAAACAGATTATATATTATCATAAGCATTATACAGAGTGTCCCCAAAAATTGAAAAAAAGTTTTTATTTTCCTAAATATTGAACTAAACGTATAGTTCAGATGACAAATTTTCCTAAAAGAAGGTGGTCATTTATATGAAGCACTTTGAAAGTTATTGACAAAAAATTAATTTGTATAGTCTATAATAATTAAAAAACGTCAGTAAGTAAAATGTTGTTTTTATGCTCATCTTCACAAAGTTTCTTATTTCTATCAAAATTTTTTGCAGAGATATGTTTGTTTTTATGTTTAAGAAATAATAAAATATTCTTTGTAATAAAAGATGAGTGATGTGACAGATTTAGACTCACTTTGGTTGATTTCATTCTGTACTATAGAATGTTGAATGGTGGTTGATATATATAAATAAAATTTGATTGGTATTATATCTGAATTAAGGAACGAATTAGCTTTTAGCAGAATACGCTTTGTAAATTTTTTCTGAAGAATTCAAAAATCCTATCTTCAAGTCACTATTTATCAACTCTATCGCATTATTTAAGTATTGTCAAAAGAATACATCTAAAAACGTCCAAGGAGTTCATTTTGAACAAACTTTTAAGCACTTTGCTGTTTTCTGATCATTAAAAAATATAAAGGAAGTTAATAAAGTCATTATTATTTATTTGTTCTATCATTTTATAACCTTTAGTAATGAGCTTATTATCAATAAAATTTTTAACAAAAATCTCGGTCAAACATCAATAAGAAGTATGGAATTTTTTTTAAGTATATAAATTTGCCTTTCGATAGCAAATTTTGCAGATAAAAGCATGAAATGTTGTATCGTTATAGATAACAGCAAGAAAAATCATTTTATTCATTGACAATTTTTTTTTGTTATGGGCCGTATAAAAAGTTCAATTTTCTTTTTAAAAAAATTATTTTCCTCTATAGAAGCCAATATACGTTCATACAGTTATACATCTTATTTCATGAAACTGTAAATGGAAGTTTTATTAGCTGAATCAAAGAATTGCAACTGCAATAGTAAATGACTAATTGCAGTAGTCAAGAGAATGAACGCCTGTCCCACTTTTTTGGGACACCCCGCGTATACGTCTTACTTTTAAGCTGAAGTAAAATACAGGCGAAGAGTTTCTTGTATCAACTGAATCAAGGTTCATGACGAACATGATATTTAGTAGACCTAGTCCTTCAAATGTCAATTAAAGCTGCTTGATATATGACATATACTCTATCTTCTGAAGGATGTGCCTCGAACTTAGAAATGGAAACTACGATATTTCTACGACGAAAATGTACCGTAATATGATTTCTGCTTAATATTTTTTGATTAATTTGCTATTTTGAAGCTACAGAATATAATTTTGAGAACGAATTTCAAAATTTTATGATGGTTATATCGACAAAAGGATAGATAATCCATTTTCAAAATTTTCACCCAATACCAGTGTGAAATCGTTTTATGCGCGACAGGATAAATTCACATAGTACAAAGGATCTAAGTTTCAAATCACTAACTTTTCACCTCAAAACTTAAACTCTATCATCAGGCTACTGCGGGTTCCATGAGAAGTCAGAAAAGAATAACATTTTTCTATATAAATTAAAAAAATATATATAATGAACGTAAAATAATATGGCGTAACATTTCTCTGTTTTATACATGAGTAAACATATGATTATCAATAAATCTAGCCCAATTTGACCAGTGCCTGTTCGAATCACCCGATTATGGGATTATGTGAAATCCTACGTATCCTGCGTCTATTCTCTGAAAATCCAGTTATCCAATGTAGCAAATAATCAGATTGCAAGAAATTATGTCGGGGTTAAGTATTAGCAAATAATGTGCTTTATCCAGCTGCAACGTAGGAATTATGAGGCATAAAATAATGAAAGATATCATTAATATAGTAATAAAAAACACAAAGCTACGAAAAAAAGTAAAAAATAATTATTACAATAAAAGTTTTTGAATATATAACTTTAAAAAAATGGAATTAAATAAAAATTTGTAAGTGTGAATTTTAAAAATTCACAATTATAAGAGAGAAAAGAGTAATTATTTTATGTTTTAGCTTATTTTAGAAATGTGGTATATTAAAATTGCTTACATTTAAATAATTATTTATTCTTTTTTTAGTTTTTTTTGTACAAAATTTTAGGATTGATTTTAAATTAAGTTCCCTATGAATTAATGAATTTGCTTGGAGTCCTCTGTCGGTAATGAAAGTTTTTAATCGATGGCAAAATTAGTTTCGAACAGACAAACAAGTAGGAAAATAAAAAAGTAAGTTAAATACTGCATTTTCAACAGTTTTGCACTACGTTTCAAGTCTCTAGCTCATCGCGAAGTTCGTTTAATCGATTACAAAATGGCAAGTTGCAGAGAAGAAAAAGCGAGCTAATAAAAATCTGGTAAAAAGTCATAAAACTGAAAACAATAAAAAATATTAAAATATTTAGCTGCAATTTATGCATTTGAATATCTTGAAACTAAGTATGCATCGAAAGTACATTGTTTTGGAGTTACATTTATAAAATCCAAACAAAACGGTCAACTTTAGAGTGCGTTTATAGAGCGCATTATACCAAACGGCACTGCTTTCATTGGTTTTTATCAGTTTAATATTCCTTTTCAAAGAAATAGGAATGCCAATATTGGGAGATGGCATTTGGAATTCTGAATCGAGGTAGGATAACAAGGACGTTATAAGAGCAGGAACGTCACCGTTCGCATTGAAATGATGTACCAGATTTATTTAATGAATTCCAGAATATTTAATAATTATTTAATTTAAAGAAGAAATTAATTAAAGAAACCAAAATTTCTTAAACGCACTTAAATATCTGAAATATCTTTTCAATTTTATATGGATGGAAAACCAGTAAATGCCCCAATTAAATTATTGCATTAATTAGAATTTCAAATAAATTCACAGTTCAAGAGATTAAACTTCAACGCCTTACTGGCGTACGGACCCTTGAATCCTGACAATAGCACATTATAATATACGTATAGACTGATAATATCTTGTGATGATAGTTGTATCTGTAAAATGAAGTGCGTTTTTACCAACACTGATTTACTATTATTCGTGCTCTAAGAAAGATTAGTAAATTTAAGAACAAGAAAACTATTATTCAAATCGAATTTATTGACTATTATTCAAAACTATTATTCAAATTGAATTTATTGACTACATGCTAATATTAGAAGTAGGAAGTATTAAAAAAATGTAAATGTCACAATAATCTTCCTCTCTTCCTTTTATTATACGTTTTTCCCTCTTCCAACAGATTCATCAAACCATCGTTGTCAGTTGTTCAGTTAAGCAATCAGACGAAGTAATGATTTGAAATAATATGATTATTTCTTTGAGTAGTATTATTACATATATATCTATTCTTCAATATGAAAAGCATTTTTTTTCTAAATTTATTAAACGTTTTTTTCCCCCGACGATTCTTACAAATTCCAGTTGAGATTAAAGGAAGATTGGAATCTAAATGTTCAAAGATAACAAAATTTTAATGGATCCAAAATTTTATCGAAAAAGTTGAAGATTTGAAATAAAATAACATTCTTTTGACATTTTTGCGAAAATGAAATCAATTATTATTGATGTATAAACATTCCCGCTCCCTTGATTTACACGTTAATGAAGCAATAATTGTTCAAGCAATATTAAAGTTCATTTTAGAGAAGAAACATTATTTGAGTTATTTTGTAGACAATCGACAGATGATTTTAGTAGTTCACTAAGCATATTACATTTGACAAGTTAATTAAATTTCTGACTGCTTTGGCGAAATATTCAAATTTATGCACTCAGTGAAGCCTAAAACATTATCTATCTTTAGTACTCATAGAAATTTAATTATTAACAGCTTTGTAGCAATATTCATAATATTTTCATTAATATTCATTAATTTTAAAGATTCATTGAATTAATTTTATTAAACTCTTTTAAAAGTAAAATAAAATGTGCTCACTTCTGAAAAGAAATTTCAACTAAAACTGTTTTAAATGCTAGAATATTTTTTACCCGCATTAGTAACTGTTTGAAATTAATTTGAATTTGAATTGAATTGAAATTAATTTTGAAATTATAGAACATAAGCATTGCTGAGAAGAATTACAGTACAAGCTCGAATTTTTCTTGTTTTTTTATAAACCAAATCAAATGCTTTAGTACTGAGTGCTACAGAAGTACTATACCAGCTTCCCTTAATTGGTTCCAAATTAAACTACACTAAATATGAAAAAATCTATCCTAACTTAAAGCTTGAATCTATTAAAATGCAAATTCGGATTTAATCGATCTTTTAATTTTGATTAAAGAAATAATTCACATATCAATAAATGAAGAATGCCTAACTGTATTTTTTTTTTCTGTCTTTGTAATGGATAACAGAAAACTTCTAGTTTCATTCGAGCCTTTTAGATACCTAATGAGTGAATAAAATTTTGAAACGTAAAAAAGGTACAGAGATTGCTGTCTTTTCCGAAAATAAAATTTGCACTAGCAAAAGTTTGAAAATAATTATGAAAGATCCAAACCCCCCATATGAATCACTTTTTTTCAAATTTATTTCTGTGCGAAAATTATGATTTATATAAAAATATTCTTTAGAAACTACTAAAAAAATACAAACTATCCATATTTATAATAAAGAAACTTTTCAGCCTTTTTCTACATATAAATCTTTATTTGTAAAATAACAATAATGAAAAATCTAAGTGATATAAATCAACAATATGAATATAAATACGAAAAATCACTAATCCAAAAGAGGAACATCATAAATAATTAATACTAGACTATTAGGGAATTTAAAATTTAAGTTATATCCTTCAACTGATTCATTAGAGGCCTTTTAGTCACATGTACTAATAAGACTAGAATTTTCTCGCTATCTGAAAGTCGCAGCAAAGAACATAAAAATATAAATGACAAAGAGCAGAGTTTTATATTTTAATAACTATAAAATATTTAACAGAAGATCAATTCTGCGAAAAAATACAAAGAAAATTTTTAAGAGGTTTTATGAATTTTGAATGTGATTAGTTAATAGCTAAATCATTTCAATTTTATTCTCAATTAAATAGATTACGTTTATAAAAGAAAGCATCGTATTATATAAAATATTTTTTTATAAATATCGTAAAATGATTTTATTTAATACGTCCATCCCAAAGGCGCATATTTTCGTTGTAATATGAATCAAGTTTTTCTATTTTTCTGAAATCTGATACAGAAGAATTTCCTTTGTATTAATTTAGATACCTACGTTTTCAAGACAAATTCTTTTATGAGATGAAACAAATGAAATTTTTATAGTTTACTTCAAAATTAACATTTTATGAATGTTATGGAATTTTGTAAACTTTTCAGAATTTTTTTCCTTCTTTGTGGCATAACAAGCCATGAAAGAAACACTTCCAGTAAATTTGATAAAGATTTATAAAAGACTTCTGACTGCAAGTACATACTTTATGCTACAAGTATTGTCGACAGAATTTAAATTGTTTCGAAAAAAAGAAGACTTGGTGTTTTATTTGAAACAGAAGAAGAGAGTGTAAATAGTTTCGTAATTGTAAGTAAAGCAATCAAGGAAAAATATTTTGTTGAATGTTAGAATTTTGAAGTACAGCGCAGTAAAAATAACACAGAGAAAAATATTTTATTTCTTGCTTCAAAGTACTCGAGTGTTAAAGTTATATTTGCAGTGTTTTGAAATATAATTTATAAAACAGAACCGTAAATTTGAAATAAAAATAAAATGTAATTCCACAAATATAAAAAATGCAATTTTCAAAAATTTCCATACATATTTAAGAAGTGAATAACTGCATGCACATCATTTTAAAGAGGGGATATTCAGTAGAAAAGGGGGGGGGAGGCACCAAATATTCTGCTCCAAAAATGGTCTGAAAATTAAGGAGACTCATTACATGGACTCAATGTGAAGCATGGTCCTCCATGACTGGTAGTATCTACCATTAATGGAACTAGATAGAAGGGTCTTGCTAATCAGTCCTAATAAAATTTAACAAAATTAATATTCATAGCAAGCCTTCATCGTAAGTGCACTTATCTGCCTTGTACTTTGCATATGAGAATATAAAAAAGGTGAAATACAAAGAGGAATATCAAATGTGTCCTGAAAACCTTTGACATGTATTACCAGTAAATTTCAAAATGGCTTGCAAACTAGACATTAAAGGAGGGCACTTGATCCCGATCGCGAAGCTTGTGATGCTCTTTCGTGTGACAGCATCTTCAGTAAGTTCAAAACATAAACAACGGCGTTTATCCAGAACAAATAATTTTCAATGCTAATCTTAAACTAATACTCTTTGGTAAGGAATATTCTAATATGAAGAATCTTCAACATGTGAGGTAAATGATTACCTCTAAATCCTTCTAAAGCAAGAAAGAGTTGATATCAAAGGTTAATGCTTGGCTACGTCGTTATTTCGTTGTCCACCTTGAGCGAAAGACGAAGATTATGGAGTTATTCATCCATAAATCCTGACAAGACTGCTGATTACATTAAGTCAAAATTAAAAAAAAGTTATGATTAATTTAAAGCATACCTTCATAATATTGAGGATGACTAGCAATGTACAGTGGACTATTGCTCGAATGAGCACAGTTAAGAAATATTATACACCCAGTGTTAATGTGTTAACGGAAAATTGTTATCAACTCGATTGTGTCAAAAGATCAATGCAGCACAGTGATAGAAGTTGAGTTTCGGATTATTTCGGGACCTGGTGACAGATCACTTGCCCAAATCCACACTCAAGCTAATCAAATCCACACTCAAGACCACTATCAAGACGGCAACTATTCCGTTCCTCTTACCAAAGGTTATTTGGACTATCCTCAGAATAAGTATTTAATGTCTCATAATTCATTTACTCAAGAAATTCGCTTTCCTTAACGTCATCGATAATCACATCACAAGTTGTATCCTCAAATGAAATGCTGTGCACTCATTAAACGAGTTAAAGCTCGGGTTGCTATAGTGTGGGAGAGGTCAATGTCGATGTTATTTATCACTAAGTTGGTAGCAGCTCCCAAATGATACAAGCTATGGTTTAAGCACAAATTGATGCAATTAAGTATTATTAATTTATTTTCTGAATAAATCCGGTTCCCTAAATTTTTGTCTGAGACATTTACATAGGTTTAAGAGATAAAAATGCTTAACAAAAATCTTAGTACCAATGCTTCTATCGTCTAGAAATCTTTATATTTTTAATGTCTTCACGTTACCAATTTTAATGTTCTGCATAAAAATATGCATAACAATACGCACAATATGTTTAAATCTTATTTGCATTCATCTTTTGAGTCACCAGTTTGTTGTACTTAAAAAATAAATTGAAAGTTACATTTCTTAATTTCATTTCATTTAAGCTTATTCTTAACATATTATTTTACACAGACACATTACAGAAATATTATTTTACATTAAAAAAATCTAACTATAAGTATGATAAATAGTTTAATATTATAATTAATTAAAATGAAAAGTGCAACAACAACTCAATGTAATATCTGCTTTGATTGGTTACAAAACATTTTTTTGTATTGTTAAAGGAATGTTGTTATCGCTTGTATTCAATAATTTTGTTTGGGTTATTTCATTAATATGTTGTTTAGATATTCTCATACTGATATCACATATACAGATATATCCATTGAGTCATATACCACTTCCACTGAAAGACTTGTACATTAATAATTTTAATATCTATAAAAAATGGGGGACTAATTAAACAAACTGATTTAAATTAATATCGAAAAGTCACAGTATGCCACTAAAGAAACAACTTGAATTACTTGCATCAAAAATTTGATGCATTAAAAAGATTTCCGAATACAACAGAGTATGGAGATTTTGGAATATAATTGAAAATCTAGTATACCCAGATAATTATTTCCCAGTAGGCAACAATGAAAGGTAACGTGCCCACTTCAATTACAAATCAAAATGTCTGACGAAACTGGACTAACGCACAACACTCTAACATCAACAAATACTGAATATGCGAAGATTGTTTCTGTCTTTTGCAACTGATCCATTATCTCTTAAGTACTTTCATAGTTCCCTTTAATAATCTGCAATCGCCTCGCGTAAAATCATTAATGCAAGGTAAAATCATACATTACTCCACACACACACGCGCGCACTCAAAAGACATTAAGGAATGTAGGATGCGTCTCCCAACCAAACAGAAGAGACTCTTTAAATTATAAACAGGCGCACGAGGAGAAACTTAACGAAATGATGATAAGGCGCATATCGGAAAGGTAAGGGCATACATAAATAAAAAGGCTCAGCTCTCGTCCTGTCCAGCTCCTGGGCATTTGCATCTGCCTGCTGTCTTTTCAATGCGTTCCTTTCATTTATTAGCGAATCGAAGCAAGGTTAAAGGAAGGAGATAACTAAGTAACAAATATGGCAAGCGAATCGCCTCATTGATCCGGATCTGTATCACTTGGAGATCAGTCACGCATTCAAATCTCAAGCAAACATTTATTTATGCAAGAAGACAAGAGAATGCAGTTTCCATTAGTGAAAGAGATGCATTCCTAAACGAAGAATTCGTTAAATTGTTGAGAAAGACGAAGCGAGCGAGGAAGGAGACGTCCTTTTGGTGGAATGAGCAAGTCAGTATTCCTCTGAGGAAGAGGCTTCCAGGCATTTGTAGTATTTCGAGATTTCGAGTGGCAACGATGCTACAGATTTTCATTGTTTCAGTTAATCCTAGAATGATGTGTAATCTAAGTTGTACAGAGATGAACACATTACTAAAGGCATTTTTGAGAAAGCAGAAGGAAGATGAACCGGAAAGCTTTTAAAAATGGGGTGTCAGTAATTATTTTCGACGTTTGTGGGAGTTAAGCATCTCTCGAGGGAATAGCAATCGTTTGTTAAAGAAAATAATAGTTCATAATCGATAACTTAGTTTTATCGTTTATCGTGCTTAAGAATTTTGTTTATTTAATCATCAAGATAAATAAACTATTGAAGTATTATATTTTTTTTTTGGTCTAAGTTTGAAACTTATTTTCTAGAAAAATTTATGAGAGTAAAGACAATAACACTAGGGACAAGAAAGTGGAAATAAATAAAAAAAGTCGTGTCAAAAATCAATATTTATAAAAATACAACCTGATCGCTAACATATCAAATCTGATCACTTTAAACGAGCAATTCTTGTATATATATATATATATATAAATTTATTTCGTGTATCTCGGAAACGGCCTTAATGATTTTGATTAAATTTTATGTTTAGATAAAGTTTTGCTTTTTAAGTTTATCTACATTGGTGTCTTTCCTAAAAAAAAAACGGGATTTTACACACACAAATTTTTTTATAACTAACTATTAGAGCCGTTTTCTATCTGCTCTCATCTGACAATGTCACATCGCGCCATCTCGTAAATTTTTGTGGTGCTTGCATAGTTGCCACAGAATGATCACATACTACTCGGTCTCCCTGGTACTATTTACTTATAAGGGATAGTTATAATTATGCAATAAAAAGTTACCGATAAAGTTGCATTATAAGGCATAATTTAATGACAATATTATTTTCTCCCTATGCTTCTTCGCATTTTTTTAAAAACTGCAAGTTTGCATATTCTCTTCTTTTATTTAATAATATTACTTTTAAAAAAAGAATAAATATATTCATTTGAATTATTTTAGATTCACAGTTGAGAATTGTCAGCTTTGAATCCATTTGAAACATTCATAAATAAATATACAGATAGCTCTTTAATCTATATAATAATTTTGATGAAATTGTCAGGTTTACAAGCAATCCAACCTTAAAAAAATGTGATTTAGTGTAACTGAAAACTCAATGGTACTCATGAAGTCAACCAGTTTTCTTTATCTAACTTAATATCAGTCTATAGAGCAATAAAGACATCTTTTCGATTGGATGTTCTTTTTACAACTAGTTATAAGAGAAAATTTATCACATTCTTATCAAGCAGACCTAGAAGACGCAATGACGATGGTTGCAGTTTGCGAGGCATTTACGTTTTTATGTTTATTCATATCATTAAGGAACTGAAATCCTTCTTTCGGATAAGATCTCAAGCACAGAAAGCTTATATGTGATTGCAAATTCAAGAATTCTTCGTTATATCGTTAGTTTTTATGTAACTTTATTTTATGCCTATCTAAAGAGATCTTGTATTTGGAATCATCCAAATCTTTAAACTGCATTCTCCTCATCGTGTTTTGATTTTCCCACAGACAATATTAATCTGTCTTTAAGAAAAATATCAGAACCAATCCATTTGAATATTTCTTTTTTAAAATTAGAATGATTAAGACATAATGGTATAAAAATATGCATAGTTTTAAAAAACTCTAAAAATTAGAATGGTTTATAATAAATGTTTAAACAAGGTTTATAATAAAGAAACGAAATTTTTGAAAGTTTATATATGAAGTTTTTCTAATCGCAATTAAAATAAGATCTATTTTAAATAGATTCCTATAGGAAGACTATCTTTTGCAATGTTTTTCATGACAAAACTTCGGAAAAATTTCTTTACTTTTTTCACCGATGCTGGTCCCTAGAAGACAAAACCACCCTTCGTTTTATATATATATATATATATATATATATATATATATATGCGTATAACGCCTTGCCTATGTTATCTCATAAACAGCTGGATAATTAAAAAAAATTTGTTTGGATTTAACTGGTTTGGTATATGTTGTTAGGAATGTAAAAATATCGGAAGAGTTCTTAAATGGTCCACCTAACTCAAAGCGAGTGTAATTGGTAGTGGTGATTGGTGATGGTGGGTTCTTTTCATTTTGCTATGACTTACTTAATATTGAAGATAGAAAAATAAATCCAATTAACCAAATTACCACCTCAATAAGATGAATAGCTTTTGTATTTTAAAAGTTTTCGCCAACTGCAATATCTTAGAAGTTAGGAGCTGAAAAGTGATTTTCACGGTCTAATTTTGTCTGTTTCTAACATCAATAATTTATATTACCAGATAGTAACTCAGATGTAAAGGAATCTACTTTTGCCTACCAGCTTACTTAGAGGAATTTTTTTTCATCTTATGGAATTTAGTAAAACAATGAAGACAATCCATTGTTACAATCAAAATTAGTAATAACTAATATTTAATATATAACAATAGAAAATTGTATATCTACCATTGTATATTTCCATTCTACTTCTCTAGAGTTAGAATAACCGGCTAGAATTAAAGCTTAAATTTCTACTCCGATATAGCCATTAAGTATATTAAAATTTTGGATTCAAATCATTCACTGCCGGCTCATCAGATAGTAAAAATCAGCCATAAATTAAATTCAAAACAAAAAAGCCCCCAGTTATCACAGAATTATAGCAGATGGCCCATACTTTTAACTAAGAGTAAATATGAAAAATTCTGCAACACACATATGTATATATATTTATGTTTTATGTATATTATGTTATTATATATATATATATATATATATATATATATGTTATGCTATTATGTTATTACATGTATATACACATGTAAATGTATTTATGTTCCATAAAAATCAGAATTTATCTATTGATCATTAAAAATATTGGTCGTGGAAATAATTCATTTTTCGAATACAACAACCAATTCTTTAGATGCAATTATGCATCAAAACAAAATATTCAGTAATAAGATTCGAAATGAACGAAAGCACAACAAAAAAAATTTATAAATAGAATCTGTTTCATTGAAGAAATACAGAAAAACACCAATGCGGTGAAAATTGGAACACAAATATTTTTCGAAACTTTACTTGTCTTATCTTTAAATTTATCACAACTAACGACTCGGTAAGATAATTGAAGGGATAATTTGCAAATGCTGGAAAATAAAGTAAAATTTAAAAAAGCTTAAAAACGTGAAATTAACTAGAAAAGTATTAAAATAATTTTCTTTCTTAAAAATGGAAGTCTTTGATGTGATTATTTTGAAATTCAAACTTTAACTTCTCTAGACAACTCCGTTTACCAGAGATTAGGCAGGAGCTTATCATCCTTTGAAGTGAGAAAACAAATTGGAAACTTTTCAAAATTAAATAAGAATTGAATTTTAAAGAAAGATGCAAGCAAATGATAGAATAAATACTACTTAAATTAAAATGTCGATTCCTTCAGTGTTATTATTTCGTACAAAAGAGTTCAAAAAGGTCGAATGAATTTTAAAATTATCTAATCAAAAAGAGCTCAGTATCTTAGAAGTATAATAAAGTCGTTTCTAAAATAATTTTAAATATGTTTTTTTAAAAAGTGCTCTTTTATTTTCTCACTAAAAGCAGATTAAGAAAATTAATCATTTCTTACTTTTTAGATTCATACTCTATATTTCTTAGTCTTTTGAAATTCATAAAATCATTTTTTTCTCAAATTCACTAACAGGTGGCGCCATGGGAATGTAATTAAAATTTAATTATATTAATCGATTAACTGATGACAAAATTTTGAAAATATGAAATACCTATAATAACATTATATTTTCAAAATATATAATACAGAAGAATACAAAATTTCTGATTTTTAGTACATAAGAAGATAAATGAAAGGCCGACTATCAAATTCTATCTTTACAAACATAAAACAAGCCTAAAAGGAAAAGATGAATAAAGTAAAAAATTTATACAAATATATTTTAATTGTTAAGCATTGCTTTCACTTATTTTGATAATTATGAAGTCTCCAAACAGTAGCAAAAGAACTAAAGTGATGAATTTAATAATTTATAAGCATTTAATAATACTAGAGAATAATAAATGGTGGCAAATAATAGTTGTAGAACGTATGAAAATGAAAGAATATAAAAATAATCCTCAAGATTTGATAAATGTGCTATTTGAGAACAAAACATTACCATTTCTTGTTAACATTAGCTTTGTAATAAATTGAACACAATATATTTCAACGAAAAATATTATTAGAAAATTATTCATCACTTACAGCAAATTCAGTCAATTGAAAATGAAATGCTCCTTTATGTTAAATACATATCGAGAAGATGATATTAAAATGTAAATTTGCAATTTAAGTCCTCTTATTGACGTATTAATGCAATGATTTATGAGAAAGTTAAGCCTATTGGGAGTTAAAAAGTTTTAAGAAGTAAGAATAAGAAAATAGTATTTTGTCTTAATTTTAAATTTTGTGCTCTGAATATGAATTTAATAAGAAAAAGAATAGCAAAAGCCTTTTTGTTCTAAATTTTTTTATGGAGAAAATTTACCTAATACTTCATTTTGTGGTGACTTTCGTAGGGGAGGAGAATTAAATATCTGCAAAAACCCAAACAAAAACTTAAAAATTTTGCTTTTCTGCCAAATTTGAGAACTTATTCTTACTGAGCATTCCTGCTCTTATTGAATTAAGGATGAAAAGCATTTAGTAATCAATGTTTTAGCGTTTCAGTGTCAAAGACTAACATCTTTCGAGAAAATATGAAATGGAAATTAAAAGTCTGAGGAACTCGAAATAGTAATAGCTGCTTTGCTTAACATCACCAAATATGATAAAATGTGAAGTATAAGCAAAAAAAGAAGGTGTTTATATATCTTTTTGGAGCAAAGAGCTTTACAACCCTCTTCACTACTAGCATATCATATATTGACATTCTTCTTACTTCTGTGCTTTTTTTATTTTCCGTTTTTCCCAAGTTTCTCTTTTGCTATAATTTTTAAAATCCTTCTGCTTTAATACTCATAGGAAAAGAATACTTTCAGTTTCGGACATATTATTTAATTTGCTCGTAATTCTCTTCAAAGTCGAAATTAAATATTAAATGTCTATCTTTTTATAGGGATAGTAAATTTTAAGCATCAGAAAAATACCCGTGCAGACCATTTAATTTTATTATTATAGTACCATTATTGCAGTACCATTTAATTTTATTATTATTAGATTAAATATCCACTGCTCATTTTGACCACTAAAATGCCAAAAAAGTATATTTTGTCATTGAATATAAGAATTTTAGCTTCGTAAAAGTTGCATTTCAGTCATTGAGAAATATCTTTTAATGCATTATACATTTTTGAGAAATTAAGTATGCTACTGAACAATTAGATAACAAATATTACAATGATGTTTGAGTTCATACCAGTCAAACATACTTTCAACTGAATATTTTGAAAAAGGCAAAGAAGTTTTATCATATGCAAATTCTTCATTTTAGAAGAAAATATTGAAGCAATAAAAGAGACCATAATATATTTTATATTTTTTGCATTCTTATAAAATAAAAGGGAAAATTAATATACATCATGAACGGTTTCTTACAAATATTGAATAATAAAATAAAATATTTAGTAAGGTACTGAGAATGCATATTATGAATAGCGTATAAATGTAATGAGAAGTTTTTTAATAGGAGAGTCAAGTAACATTTTGATTAAGAGTGATATAGAGATATGATTATGGAACAAAATAAAAAAAAAGTGTCTTGGCAAGAAATAATGATAAAATATCATTTATCTAGTTGAAAAGTATTACAACCAATTATTTTCTAAATTTTTAACATCAGGTTCAGATTTTAACATTTAATGTTAAAATACTGCAATAATCATTGATCTAAATAAATAAAAGAGACTTTTCGCTTTTATACTCAGAATCAAATAACCTTCAAAGTCTGAAATATTCTACATATTAACTTTTTTCAAAAAGAATAACAAATTTCAAAATATTTCCTTTTGCAACAGCAAATCTAAAAAATATCTAGACAATTCTCTTTTTAAAATTCCAAGATGCTTGCTCGGAAATGCCTTAATATCTCAAAACTGTTTCCAGTTTAAATATAATTTTTGCTTAATTTGAAAAACAAACAAACAACAACAGATTTTTAAGAACTTTAATTAAATAAGAATCGTAATAAATTAGTTATGCGTAAGCGTTTCAATTTCGTACAGCTTTCAAATCCGATATCTTAAAGAACTCAACAGCATTTGAACCCCGAAGAAAATGAAAAAGAAAATTATGCACTTCGCCTTAAATAACTACGTTATGATTCAGTTTCACTACATAAAACCTGCATTAACACATATATACTCTCTTCATTCACGAAGATATGAATTGATTTCGGAAACATAAACTGTAAATATTCAAGTAAGTTGAATCTTTCTCGCCTGTCATTACTTTGCATGTTTTCCCATTTTCTTATCATTTGCATTCTGAAGCAGTTATTATCAGAAATGGGGTTTTCCAATTCTTTTTCCTGTTTGATTTCGTATAAACCCTTATTTAAATCGATTTCGAAATAATCTTCCTCCCAAAATGCATTCATTTGTTGCTCTTATTTAGAAGAATTTGAAGAATTGCACCAGGAAAATTGCAGTTTTAATATTTCCTTTCATGATATTCAGCATCCTGAGTTATTAAGGATAGATGAGTTTTGAAGAAAATTTGAATGCACTTGTAAATAAACTACGTTAAACGAAATTTCCTTTAATGTCTCTAACAATTATAGAAATGATTCAACTTATATAAATTCATTTAAATGTTGATTCAAAATAATCTAGTCCCTAAAATCGAAATCCTTTGAGAATAAAATTCACGGACAAAGTAAAAATGAATTTCATATTCAATTAACTTTATCCATTTTAAAGATTTGAGTAATCAATTGAAGTATCTCCATGTAACTGAGACTCTTAAATAGGTCAAATTCATGTGATGTTTTACAGTTTAAGACAGTTCGATTTCACAAATAATAATCAGAAAAGAAATAAAAAATTAATATACACGTTACATAATAAAATTAGATGGAAATTTGATTTCATTAGAAAGAATAAAAGGATGAAAATGAAATACACAAATATGTTACAGAGTTTAAAAAAGAGCTAAAAAAAACTTGCTATGTCAGAAATAAATAACGACTTTTAACAAGTTATTGATTTTTCTAACGGAAAATAGCTGAAATCTAAATAACTTATTACATTTACACTAAAAATTAAAAAAATTACAAATTTTTACTTTTTAAATCGACATTTTTAGTTTATTTTTTTTAAAAAATAATTTTTCTACAAGAAAAAATTAATTTCACTATTAAAATTGATATTTTTTAAATTCCTAATCCAAAGCCGTATGATTATAAAATGTTTTCTAAAATACAAATAGAAAAGTCATGCTAGAGAAAACACGATATTTAAATTGTTGTTGATCTTTCCCATAGATATTTATTTCATCCTCTCAAAATTTGCTTATATCATAAAAATAAATAAAATTATTTTTAATATTTAATATGCTTTCTATTTTCTCAACAAGTTTTTTTAAAAAGAAACGAAAATGACTGATCATATGAATTAATATCTCCATTTACCTTCAGAAGTTGACATCTTACATTCCGTTTGGACCGCGTAGATGAAGTTTTACTTGAAGACAAATGAAATTAATTACAGAGACATTGATATATAAGAGAGACAAAAACAATATCCTCCCCAAGAGGAGTTAAAACAATTTCATTTAATTTATTATCCTATTTGCTACCTAATTTCATTTAACATATTATTTCGAATATCTTGTTTCTTTAATATATTTTTCGAAACAATCCTTCTTACTAGTTTTATTCAACATAATGTAATAATGAAATACATGAAATCTATAGAAATATTAATTCCTTCTACCTTGGTATTCAAAATAAAGATTATGTTATATAGAATTACTTTAAAGAAATTTCGTAGACTCTTTGAAATTTTATATTGAATAAATTTTAAGTAGATGGCCTTAGCACTTTCATAAATAATTTTTAGAAACAGAAATTCATTTAAATGCTAATTTGAAACATTTTAGGAATTAAAATTTACATCTGAATAAATTGTAGAAACGAAGAAAAAAGATTTTCATATTACTTTAAAGTAAGATTTCATTTATAAAATAGCTATTTGCAATTAAATCTCAATCTTTTAATGTTATAATATTTCATTAAATTATATTTTTTTGATAAAACATAATTCATTCAATGGAAGCGTTTATTTTGAATAAAAATTATAAATTGTACATTATTAACTTATTTATTATATAATTTCTTTTTATATTAGCAGATCATCTGAAGATAAATGAAGATAATAATGTGAATCATTTAGACTTCCGAGGTAAGCAGTTGTTTCTGTGTAAAAAGAGAGAAAAATAAATAATATCTCCGAATAGTGACTTGGGCACGCCATTTAACAATTTGTCTCAAATCCTTTAAATGCATTTTTTCAAAGTTTCTTTAAGAAACAGTGACGGATTTCGGACAGCAATTAAAGAGATGATGATTTATAAGTAGGCCAAGAATGTTTTCTCTTCAGATCAAGTTAAAAATATCAGGGTCATTTAATTTAATATGCGAGAATCATCAGTGACAGATCTCCATATCTTTTGTCGGTATTTTTAATGCTTGAAGATCTCACTTTATTTTTGTCTTTAATATCGGGGGAATAAGTTTAAAGCTTGCGGATAAAGTTATCATGTAGTGTGTCATTATTAATTTTTTATAAGGCTGATTCTCTTCATTTCGATTGAAATCCCACTGGAATCTTTTATTTTTATCTTGTAAAAGTCAAACATAACATTTCAAAAGTTCTCTAAATAGATACTTATTTAGGAACAAAATTGGGAAATAATTAGAAAGTAAGAAGAAAATTACACATTTGGAAAAAAATAATAAGTTATCTTGAGTTGTTTATTCATTAATATGAAGACTTGGAAATTTTTATAAAATGTAAAGCAAACGCATGAAAGAAACTTACTAGCTTATTAAAAAATACAACTTTTAATAAATAATTGATTTTTAGCGGAAATAAAAATAAATAAAAAGAAAATTATTTATGATTATTTTTTATGAAGCATTCGTGTAAAAATAAGTTAAATTAACTAAAAATTCCTTCCTAAATTACAGAGTTGTATGAAAACTTTTTATCAGAAGACAATTTAACTTCGATCTTTACAGTGATTAAAAAAAAAACGAACTTTTTCTTTAAAAAATAAGAAGAGATCAAAGGTTTTATTTTTAAATTAACGCGCATAATTCTAAACATTTACAGGTGAAAAGAATGAGAATGATTTACAGAGAAAATGTTTCTTACTGCTTATTCAAGCATTTTATAATCGCATAAAATATCTGAGTCAGTTTACTTTAAAAAATATCATAATTATAACAAAAAAAAAAAACCCCAAAAAGTTCAGTATTAATTTCAATTCAGTGTGATCATGACTTTATTTTTTATGACTTTAAGTCATATGCAACAGTATCTATTATTCGAATACAGTTTCTATAAAATTGTAGAAACTATTAAGATCTGCATAAGAACAGTTTTTGGTAAAAATCTTTTAAAAGATGTCATTATTTAACAATTTGATATTCCAAAATGTTTTGAATTATATTTATGAAAAATTTATATAAATATGTTGAATTTATAAAAGCAAATAAAAGCTTTCGTCATCAAATATTACATGCACTGCTTTAAAGTCTAAGATTTGTTTTATTAATTATCTTATTAACTGGAAGTAGATAATATTTCTTCCTTCCCTTTCAAAACAAGCTTTGAACCAATGAAAACGTTTCCCTCAAACAAAGTGTCTTTAAGATACGAAAAAATAGATAGCGAGAACAAAACAGAAGAAACATTCATTAAAGCCCTCTTGTTTAAAAACAAAACCCAATTTTATTCGGAAGAATTGGAGATAACTGTAAGCAAGGCGCGTTGCATACTATTTCAGCAGAAGATACGACACTTCATTACCATTCAGGATTCTTGGATTTACATCTGGGATAAGCTGCGAAGCGATTTTCTCCCAGACAATGAAAAGCATGAGGATACATTGTCATCGCCATTTATTAAGAACAAGAAAAACGAAACAATCTTCTTTTCAGTGCTGATTATTTTCGTCTCGAAAACTCAGCAAATAATGACATCGCCATCTTCCAAGTCTACGTTTTTCAGTTAATTACTGTGGAAGACTGACGTGGCCAGGAACAGTGAACAATGGATGTCTGACCAACCTTTTTTGGTCTGACGCATTTATCTCATGTTAATTAAGGAGACAATACAAGAAGGATAACGGAAATTTCTTATATTAGAAGATAAATTGATAGATGTACGAGTTAGGAATTAAGGCTACGAAATTTAAAAGTTATTAATTACTTTTTTGATTAATTAAAAGATAATTAACATTTACTTAGATTTATAATCATATTTCAATTCTTAGTGCTGTCGATGACATTCAAAAAATATTTAACGTCGCAAGATAAAGTTAATTTTTAAAAGAAAATGTAACGTAATTTAATTAGCTCTCACCTGGGTTTTAGTTCATTATCTAGGATGGAAGTAAGTTGTTGGCACATTCTTTTGAATGGGGGTGATTGCTGATTCGATAGAGTTAAAATGTTCCAGGAACAAGTAGCTCCCGTAAGAATAACAAATTAGATGAATAGAGTACAACCACAACCTTACTACTCAGATCCGGCGAAAGACACAGAAATACCTGACCGTCGCAACAACAACACTGGTGGGAACTGTGGTTGACTTCTAAGGGCCATCACCGGCCAATGCACAACCCTTCACTAAAGAAGTACGTCCCGACATCGATGGGAGGACCAGACGCCCGCCTCCTCCACTTTTCTGTGTACCCATAAGAGCGACGAGAACCAACCACCTTACCAGAAGCTTCTCATTTTTAATTACGAGGTGCCCCCCCCATGGGAGCAAATAGAGTACAAATCATTTCTTACGATATCACTTTAAGACTGTCAAGTCTGTTCTCAATAGCTACCATGTGACTTCAAACATTAATGTAATCAATTGTACGCAGTTCTTTTCTAAATGTTATTTGATTTATATTATAAGCTTTAAACTGTTGAAAATAATGAATTATCACGTCAAGAAAACTCAAAATTTTGTGATATTGAAAAAATACAGTTAATATTATTAAATATTTCTAAAGCTTTGATATTAGTGCAGGAAATACAGATTTCTGAAGCGAGTGATTCAATTCTTTGTTCTAATGAAAATTTGCCTTAGATACAAAAAATGTATATATTCAATTTATTAATGTAACTTCGTATTAGCGAGGAGCGAAAATTTAACAAACACATGATCAGTTTAAGTATTGCCTTTATCATCTAAAAGTTATCCAAAATTATTGGTCACAAATTCTATGTTTGAAAGACGGGTTTAATCTAATACATAAATCAATATGCGGCATACAGCATTTTGTGAAGTTACGTGAAGCCAGGGAGGGTAAATAAATAAAATTTATGAATAAAACTACAGTATAATATTTATTTGCATTTTCAAAAGATATTTAGAAGAATTCATATTTAGGAATTCGGGAACTTTTTCCCAAACTTTATCACAGGGACATAATTTTCAGAAGGTGTAAATTTAATTTTATCAGCAAGTGTAAAAAAAGTTTTTGTGCCGTTAAAGACTTAAAAAATATATACGAAAAACTTATAATTTTTATATTAATGATTTTTATTTTTTCATGTAACAAAATATATCAAATTTTTAAACAGAATTATTCTATTTTTAAATAAGATCATAAAGTGCAGCAAAGTAAGGCACTATATTTAAAAGTGATTACAATAATAAACATCAAATTGAAAAATAAAGTAATGATAACTTAAGTGAAAGACAAACATAAATTGAAAATAAAAGAAGATTAAGAAATAATGAAGTAATGGCCAATTATCTAGGAAAATTACTAATTTGACAATTCCAGTTAAAGGATTTAAATTAAAGTAACAGTTTGTGCCATAAAATCTGAATTTTTTTAAAATCTCAAGCAATTCGAAAAGTTATCTGCAAAAAAATAAATCATTTTTGAAAATATTTTCCAAAATATTTGATTTAATACACGAATGTCACAGGCACTCATGACAAAGTTAATCATCAATGCCCTCTAATATCATTATGAAGCCATCTCATACTGTGAAGAGACGCTATTACTTCTTCTAAATATATAGGATACACAATAGATTCCGACATGCAATGCCCAATGAAGAAGCCTTAACCTTTTTAACTAAAATGACGAGCCCAGTTCGTCATGAACTTTCTTGAGGCAAAATGACAATGACGAGCTGCTGTCGTCAGAAATTAATAAGCACTGATTCTTTTTATAAAAAAAGAATTTTTACGAATTCCCTCTCCCCAATAAGTTTCTATGTCAATCCCTCCTTTTAAAACTAAGAAAATTAAATTGTCTGCTGGCTGAAAATAAATTGCTGCTCAAAAGGTTAACTGATTTCGCCCTGTATAAATAGCTGATCTCTAACAGTTAAGAATACAGATTACATTTTAAATACTTCGATACTTTCATCTTTTTCGTATTAAGAATGATTCATTTAAACAGTCGCGAATAGATATATTTTCCCAACTTATCTCACAGATAGGAATTTCGTAAGTCGATTTCTGATGAAAAGCAATCAATATTCAGCAACGAAAAAAATTTGCAAAGAGGAAAACGATTTTTTAGTAGATAGGAACTCATTTATCGAACTTTTAGTATCACTTTCGTAATGAAACATCTATGTAATAATACCTCATTCCACCATGATTCTTAGAAACATTTGGAGCATCATTAAAAGCTTTTAAAGAAAGAAGCTAATAACTGTTATTAACTGCACTTAACTTAATCTGTTCATTTCGAGAAAAACATGGAATGACATAATTGAAACATAAGCATTCATTTCTCCTTGATTAAAATAAGTACATTCTTTTCAGTACTGCATTTTTCTTTTAATGATATAATTGTTTTTATATTTCTTCAGCTTCTTTTGAGTTACGCAAATCGATAATTACATTTGCCGCATTACATCTCTGCGACAGTGACATTTCGATTAGAGCTTAAGGTGATTACTCAGTGGAGCAGCTTTCATGGAAATAAGAGGCAAGAAAAACGAACACTTTCTTTATTGTTTTTCTGCATTTTAATTTCAAAGCAGATATTCATGTTTTCTTTGAGATCTGTCTAATGAAACGACTATGTTCTTTCATCAAGCTCAAGGCAACCGTAAATTAGTAAACATAGCCGAGGTTCTCCTTTTTTGTTTTCAGTAATTTTATCATGATAAAATTATCCTTTTCGGTAGAAGAGGAATTAGAGATGTTCCTTTTATTCATTCGAGTTAATCCCCAATTGAATTTGACAGTATTTGAAAAAAATCACCGTAATTACAGAAATAATTCTTAAAAAAAATCCATCGTTTTATTTATTTTTTTCATTATCGTGAAGTTTATCGTTTTAAAAAAAACAAAAAAAAAAAAAAAAAAAGATTTATTAAGAAATATTTGCCCATAATTAAAATCAAATACTACAACTAATTTGTGCTTATTTTGATTTAAAAATAAAAACCAAAAAAAAATCATTTTTTTTATTATTTCAGTTCTTTGTTAAGAGCATTTTTTTTTCACAAAAAAATACAGAACATTTAAATGCGATATTAGAATCATATTATTCTTTTCTAATTAGGGAGTCCAGTTTCTACTACAAAAATAATTTAGTTTCATATAATGATTTAAGAATTAAAAATATATATATATTCCTTCTCTTATTTGCTGAAATTTTAATTGTCCTCTTGAGAACGATTTCAAGTGATCAAACTTCTAAATTTTGTATGCAGTTAGATACAACAGCAAATATTTGAAATGAACTTCGAATCTTTGAATTTTTTAAACAAAAGAACCGTTATTTGTTGCATATAAACGAAATAACCAAAGTAGATATATTGCTAATTGTAAGTCATGTAAATAAAATTTCTTTATTGAAATTGTTTCTTGCTTCAGGTTGAAAACGTAACCGGTATTTAATTAAGTAGCTATTAGTTGCACAAAAACAAATGAAGATGCGAGTTAATTAATGAATAGGTACAGGTCAAAAGTAACAACGATTATACACAGATAAATATCTGATTAGACTCGAAATTAAAATAAATATACGAAACAAACAATCGGAAAAGAAAAATAAGATAAGTTATGATATCACAAAGGAATAATAAAGAGTGTCCCGAAATTAATACAACATTTGAATTTGCCGCCATTCCTGCAGTAAAGTGAAAGTGTTGGCAACCCTATTAAAAAAACCCTTTGACAGCTGTCAGTTCAGGGTTAGTAAAAATGGTGCCTTGCACGATAGAGCAACGTATTTGCATTGTTAAACAATATTTCAAAAATAATGACAATCAGGGAGACCAGAGTTCGAAAATTTGAGAATTGACCCCCTAAGTCGCGTGAATTAACACCATTGGATTTCTTTTTATGGGATTATTTTAAAGTCAAATGTCTATGCCAACAAGCCCATGAGAACTCGTGCAATGAAGGAGGAAATTAAACGCTACACCAACGAAATTCAGCCATATTTATGCAAAATGGGCATGGAAATTTTCGACAAAAGAGTGCGGTTGTGCCAATAAAGTCGTGGATGTCATTTTCCCTATATTATTAGTGTTATTCTATACATCATACCTATCCTGTGTGCATTACGATTCCATAAAAATAAAACAGTTTAAAGGAAAAAAATGTGTTTTTTTATTTAATTCAACTTTTGCATTAACACGTTGTTCTATTGTGTAAAGCTTCATTTTTATTAACCCTAAGCTATGGGTTTTTTAATAGAGTTGCTGACACTTTACTGTAGAAATGGAGGAAAATTCAAATCTTGCGTTAATTTTAGGACACGCTTTATTTTTAGAAACAAAACTAAGAGTGATTAATCATAGCAGGTTTATGAAGTGGAAAAAGCAATACAAATATATATTAGTATTTAGTTTTAAGATTTTCAAAAAAAGGCCGTACAAAGGATAAGGTTCCAATTAAATATTTAAAACATTGTATGTTTCAGTTTCCCTTGAATTATTTGATAAGTAAATCCGATTCGAGATTGTCAAAAAAACTATTTCATTTAATCATTAATTGCTATAAAACCTTTTTCCCATCGTGGAAAATTAACTCGGTTCTTGAATGCTAATACTTCTAACCATGGGCAACAGTTGCTGCAGTTATCTATTAACATTAAAGAGGGAAAGAGTTAAATTAATGTATTTTCTTAAATAAACAATGAGTAAATCTTAATCTATGGAAAGAGATATTTTTGATTCATTGATAAATCTAATGTTTACAGTAATGCCTCAATGTTAGCTTAGGAAAGTGAATAGATAACCTCTCCAGGGGCGGTTTTCATGACTAACGAGGCAATGAATACTCCTGAATACTCCGAAAAATTACATCTATCAGTTTGAGTCAGCAGAAGATAAAGGAGGGTAAACAAAAGGAAGAGTAATTGAGGAGAAAATCACCAGTAGGAGTCAGAGGCTTGATCACGGGGGCAGTTAACGAGATCTGGTTACTAATTGCTGAACGTAATGGGACGACAAAAATTCTTCATTTGATATAACTGCTTTGTGGGGCTCGTGGATTAGTTCTGTCAGCGGAGGCTAGAATGAAAATGAAGGTAAATCGAGGCTAATAACTCTCTGGAACTGAGACCTCAAACAATAAAAATACAGAATGGGATGATTCTTGAAAGTCTGATGTCATTCCTCATTTCAGACAATTTGTGTTTCCTAATAAAATGTTCTTCACTGAATTGAACATAGTCACCACGATGAGATTGATTTGAGAGAAGAACTCAAATATCAATGAAGTACGTATGATCATTAACTGTTAATTAAAAGAAGTATAAAAAACACGAAAACAATGAAGAAGCTGAAATGAAATTATATCAACCAAAACAAAAACTTTTAAACTTTTGGTTTTGAAATAAAATTTGAGGACAAATTTTTCTATGAGAAACGTTTTCATATGCTCAAATGAGTCTATAAATATGCATGAAAATAAAAAATCAGACGAAGATAATTTAATAATGACAAACATAAATTACATTAAAAATAATTAAAATTTGGAAAGTTTAATGAAACAACGAAATTTCCCCTGGTTCTTTTCGACTAATATTATTTATGAACTACTCATGTAATTCGGCTGGTATTATAAAGCAAAATACGATACAATCTGAGGAAATTTCAGAAAACATATATGAATTAAACGAGACTTAGTCTCGATTAATTTAATATAAAATGACCATTTATATTTTAAGTTTGAGGATGGGAGAGGGGGTAGAACTCTTAAATCTACGTCGAAAATGGTGACTATATATATTAGAGCGGCAATTACATTGACATAAAAACTAAGGAAATAATTCTCTTGTGCCAATAAAAAAGAAAGACTTTTACTTAGAAAGACAAACAACACGAGCAATTTGTATCTTTTTCTCAAACTGCAGACCCTCATTAAATATTATAATGCAAGGGTAGTTTTATGAAATTAATTTAAATTTAATAAAATCGACAATTGGACACTTTAAAAGTTTCTACTAATATTTAAAATAATAATTATTCTAAAACTAATATTAATTATCATAAAATGTTTTTATGATGGCTGATTAATATATTCGATGACAGTAAAAAGTTCGCACTGATGCATGCTAGATAAATTTTGTAGAGTGGGAAGCAAAAGTTTGTGAGCTGAAGTTCGCCCATATTCTAAGAATTTAGGGAAAATGTTTGAGCAAATACACATCATAATAATAGTTTGGTATAGAACCATGATTTTAAAACTTTTATTTGTTTGAACCTAAAATTCATTTCCCATTAAAGCATTATTAAAATTTTGCATTTGTACTTGAAATGAAAAATATTTCATAGTTATTTCATTCAGATTTATAAAAAAAAGATTGGATTGGATTTTTTTAGAGGAGTAAGAGTGACGGTATCGATTATGCTGCTGTAAACAAAAGTTCAAATTGCATCAATCTCAAAAGACAAGATCATCTATGTAAAAAAGCACGCTAAAACGTTAAATGAGTGGACTTTATGGACTTTAAAAATACAAAAAGTTTAACACTAGATGTTTTGTCAAGTAAGGAAGACAATGGAATGCAAGGCTTTTGGAAAAATTGGCGACATTGAACACTGAAATTTGGACATTCTGACGGTACACGCTAGATAGACATTTGACTATCACAATGCGTGCAGAAACGTGCTAATCTCGTATGCCCAGTACGTACACGAGTAAAAATTATATCTGCTTTTCAGTTTGCTAATAAAAGTCATAAATAATAAAAGTTGTATTAGTTTTAAATTATCCTAAACTAAATTGCAACAGTTAAAGGTCTGCCCCCCTCCCCGAAAAAAAAAAAGAAAAAATATCAATTATTTTTTTTGAGAATTAATCCCCAAAATGAAGAATCTATTATGCCGCACATAAAAATGTAGAACTTAATTAATTTTGGATATATTGCCATATTATATATATATATAAACATATAAAAGTAAGAGATTTAAAAGACTTAATTTTAATTAGAAATCCTATTAAGCTAAATGATATACTATGTAATTTAGAAAAGAGTAAAGTCAAATAGTTGCAGTATTCTTTGAAAAAAAATGATGAAGTAAAAAAAATCGAAAATGGAAGAAATGGAATTATTATTTTTTTAATATAAAATAATTTGAATGAAAGAGACGTTCAAACAGAGAAAATAAAATGATTAGGGAAAAAGGACTTTTTTCATTTCCTCAGACTTAAGGAACTGCATATCATCGTTCAATTCAGACATTAATATATGATCAAAAATAATATGCATAATCAAATAATAAAGGACTTAAAATAGAGCTGCATAAAAAATATCCCGACGAAAAAAAAAACATCACGCGAAAAGCAAAATAAGTCTCATATAAATGCTGAGAACCCTCCACCGCAAGTACCTATGGTGAACGGAAATTGGATGCTTGGGGACGAAGCAGGAAGAAAAATTCGTTTTTTTTTTCAATTATCCTCGGGAGTAAATACCTTTGATCCACGTCACGGAAGGGGTCTGCAATCGATTCCTGATCTCCGCTCTTGTTCAATCAGGAGGACATTCCTTCCCGAGCAGAGAGGCTCTTCGGAGACGAGTCCTTCCACCTTTGTTTTCTGTCAACAATCTGGAACATTAATCTCGGCTGGAGACTTCAGATGTTTCTTTGGTCCCCGGTGGCCGTTTCTTTGAATTTACCATGAGGACAACGGGAAAAGGGACGAGTCTCGTTCTAAATTGTAAAATATATTTATTTTGGCCCATTTGTAAGATTGGTAGGATGATTGTCTTTGTAATATATGCCAGTGTTTTGAAAGAGAAGAGGAAAAAGAAAAGAAAAGGCAAAATAGTTTCAGTAACTTTGAATTAGTTGTAATATGGAGAAGTTTCCGTAGATTGTGACATCCCAAACACTCCTCGTAAATTCAACAAAATCTTATTTTTACATTACATTCAATATAAAATATATGTAATTTTTGAAAATATGTACTGTAATTTTTGAAATGCAGTATTGAACCTTTACATTTAAAAACGTTTCTTCTTTTTATTAAACAATAAAGTTTAAAATGAAAAGAAGAAAATAGATTAGCAAAGAAGATTTTGACTAAGAATTTCATGGAAAAATTTATAAGAGCAGTTCAGCAAATTAACATTTGGTGCCAAAAAATACTCGGGTAACTCAAACTAAACTTATTAATTTAAACTTCGAATACGAATCCGAATTATAATGTTAATTTATAAGTATTAAGTTAGACTGGAAGGCATCAACTGACATCTCATTATTTTTCTAAAAAACAAACTAATTTTAAACAGGTACTGCCAACTGGACAACTAAAATATTATATATAATCTCCTACGCAACAAAGGGATAGGAGATTTTATTTAAATGTTTCTAAAACCATACTAAGGAAGTCAGAAGCCATTGAAATTTCCTGAATTTTTATAATGAACTGGAATGCTGGCGAAAGCAGAGCCATGCTCGTAGGGCATACATTAGATGAGTGCTGAGAAAAATTTGTTTTTAACAGCCATTTAACTTAAGGAATGCTTTAAAAATATCAATTGATTTCGATGAAACTTTGTTCTAGTTAAAAATTTCTTGTTTATCATGAAAATTCAATAATCGATAAATTATGTTTTATTATATGAAATTCTAAAGTTTTAACCTGTATTTCATTTATAATTTTTATAAATTCTTTTAAGTTAAAACGATAAAATTAATTTCAGAAATATAATCCGTACAAATTTAAAAAAAAAGCGTATAGTAATTTATATTGCAAAACAGAAAGCGTTGAATGTACATAATTTTTAAATAATCATTTCTAATATTTTAAATTTGGAAATTTTTAAATGATTTTTTCAAAATTATCACGAAATAATTTGATACGTTAACTACTTAAATTATGAACTGTGTACTTACGAAAATATACTTTAAATATACTTTATATTTAAAGAAAATGCAAATTTATAAGCTATTTTTGCCGATAAAGAAAGCCGCCATTTTCCTTATGTATAAATGCAAAAATAAATATTATTTATAACATTTTATAATTAATTAAATAATTTTTTTTTGTTCTCGACAGACATCTATTTCTTAAAAAACACCTTCCTTATATTTATTTTCTGCCACAAAATATGGTTTTCTTTCTTAAAAATATTTCATTAATCAACACTATAACATTACTATTTGGCAACTATTTTCAATTCCTTTTTTATTAGTGACGTCTAACATAATGTCCTTCATATTTTTTATCATATTATCAAAGGATAGATCATCCTTTTATAAAATAATACCTGGTGCATATACTATAAAAATTTAAAAATTCAATAATCGGCGGAATCGCTCATGGAGATCAAATGAGATGGGAGAATGAAGGTTTGATGTCCGATGTTACCGAAAATCCATCGAGCGTATGATTACGCTATGAGTTAAACCTATCTTTTGGAGATCAAACGTCATGCTGATCCGTGGAAGATGTGTCGGCTTGATGTCTTATTAGTAATACGCCGAAGGTTCTAAACAAGTTTGTATCTTGTCAAATGATGCATTAACATGATAAATTGCAATAGTAGTTTCCATTGAATTTGCACACCGATCGCAGTTCATTTTTCTTTCATAATCAAGGCACTGAAACAAACACATGCATGCCCAATTAATCTCAATATTTTTGAGAGAGTTATCTTAATTTTCAGCCGTGATGGGGTGAAGAGGATGATATCCCTTTCAAGAAAATTCAACGCCACAATAATGTGAAGTCTAATAACTATGAAAATAGGTTTAAGGGGGAAAAAAGACTCTATGCTTTATAATTAATAATATTTAAAAATCAGCAAAAAGGGATTGGAAAACTACATTGTATTAAGAGTTTAATATTCTAAAGAATGATCAGTGTTAATACTGCCAGTAATTTCGGTACAACATGGAGTGTTAGTAAAATTTCACTCCGATGAGGTCTAAGAGAATAATATATAAGTTTCTCTAAAAATGTAGATATTTTAAAATAAAAAAACGAAGAGAACGAAAGAACAATTGAAAACAAAGAAGTTAAATACTTTATTTGAAAAAAGAAAAAAAAAATGTAAGCTCAATTCCGAAATAGCACAGCATGATAACGTTTGATACTTTTATATATCAAATATATATTTTTTACATTTAGTTGTAATGTTTGATATAATGTTGGAAACATACTTTTTTACGTTTAGTTGTTATGAGAGTTAATTTAATTTTTTAATTAGAACTTTTGGCATAGAAAACATGTTATTAAAAACTGATTTCTTTTCCTTCACCCTTCTCATATTCATTCAAGTTAAATTTTATTTTGATTTTATATGCAAAAAATTGCTAGAAAATGCGCTAAAGATATTTTTTTCAAATGTTCATTAATGTTTGAGAATAATTTATCTGGCAAATAATAAGTATGATTAAAAAGTACTCTCAATTTATTTTTGAAGCCCTGACACAAAGAGCAATAGAATTCATTCTTCGGATTTCAATTTTCGACTTCGAGCGCAGCTGCGTTGGAAGTCAAAATTATTAAATTCAATTTTTTGAATTTCAGATGATGGAAAAATTATTTTTGTGTTCTAATATTCCCGTCAATTAACGCTGAAAAACGGAAAATTTTTGTTTAATTTTTAATTTATTAAAATTCTAATGAAAATTTAAAAAAAACGCTTCTTGGTGTAATTCTTATCCTTCAAATCAAGCATGTCCCAAGTTTAGTAGTTCTAAATCAAATAGTCCAGCCTTCAGAACGAACACATACACATAGAAACAAAAATTTATAAGTAAAGATAAGTAAAGCACTTCGAGAAATTGCCAAAAAAAATATTTGTTTGACCTAACCTTTGAAAGAAAAAAAAACTTTGTATATCGTATAACAAATCTATATCGTTGGCAAATCAATTTTAGGAACTCAATAATTTTTTAAGAGGGGTTTATAGATATTTATTAAATGTAAATAAATATTTTTATTTCTTACTTATTTTTATACTTCAATTATCATACATATTTGAAAACAACAACAACCGTGAATCTTTAAGAAAGAATTTAAAAGATTCATGCTAGACAACAATGGGGACCTCATATAATATTTAAGAAACATGCTTGCAGTCAATAAAATAAATTCTTTATCCGTTTTGCGATTACATTTCTCTCTATTTACTTTTGAAGTTCTGACACAAAGAGCAATAGAATTCATTCTTCGGATTCCAATTTTTGACTTCGAGCGCAGCTGCGTTGGAAGTCAATTTTTCTCTTCCTTCACTCTTCAAAAATATATACAATATACACTATTTCCAGAAAGAAATTATCGCACTTTCAAAAAATAGAGAGGAATTCTTTCAGTGAGACAAATATCGGGAATCAATGAATAACTGCGAGGAGTTAGAATTGATTTACGTGCGCGATTTTTCGTTCTTCAGCTCATTTTTTCTTATTGTGTTTTTCATAAACTGGCAACAGCTTTCTTCCTTGGACATATCCATATGCTTATGGAATACGACCCTCTTTGTGTTTATATTCATTAAATAGTAAATATAATGGGATTCACTTTGAACCTCTTCTTATTGATCAATTGGATTCAAAATCTGAAATGTATCTGGAATTTTTGGTGCTAAGACCATAAACTAAATTTAATTTTTCTTGTTTGTTCTGTTTTTGATTGATTGTTCTAACACTAAGGTTTAATTAGGATTTAGGTTGACATTTAAAATGGACATACAGACTTCTAGTAGACAAATTTATTTCAAAATTAGATAACAGCTTATCATTTTCATGTAAATACTACATACCAAATTCCATCTGTGTAGATTGTTGCCTTTTAAGCTATCGTGTCTACAGATCGAATTAGCTGTCAATCAAATAGATATGTATGATATCATAAATAGTTTTTCCAAAATCGAGACGGTCTAAAATGTTCAGATTCATAAAAAACTGTGTCAATTTTAATTAGTCGATTATAATACTTTTGATTTTCACTTATAATATAATAAGTTTAAACAAAAGTCTTTATAAAAATCTTACATTTTTGTACAAGTTTTTATTTTCGTAACATAATATCACACAAGAAATGCTGTTACAACTAAATCATCAATTAATGTATATCTGAAACTCAATTTTTATGGCCTTAAGCAAGTGACAGATAGTAACAAATACAGTGAATGTACAGACTATGTTTTTGTAAGTTTTCGATACATTTTTTTTACAGTTAATGAAATATGAAGCACTTAGCGACAAAAACAATAAGTAAAATATGCTGAAACTAGAGAATTTTGTTACTCTTAGCAGAAACAAGAGCAAATATTAGATAAAGGAATTGAAAGTTTTTCCACAAACAAAAAATTCGAGTCTTTTTTAACATTACACATTTAGGCTTTTATTAATGATTGCATAGTTATGTTTAATGATCCAAAAAGAAGTTTTCGAGGACATATAAAAATATAAATATGAAGAAGAGTAAATTCTTCGCAGTAACTTTTTCTAGAATGCAAGAATTGAAAGAGCATATCGCTTAATCAGTTAATTACTTTTCTTTCACAAATTTTTTTTAGAAGAGTGAAACAATGCTTTTCAATTAGAGGCATAGCATCCACATCGAATTTTTATACTTTTTACATAATTGGAAAGCATCATAGAATTTATTAAATAAAACTGAGATAGACTTCTAAAAAAGAAAAACAATTACGACTGAGAAAATCACGAATTTTTAAAATCCGTACATAGAAAGATTACCATAATATTTTATCATCAGAACAAGAAAACTATTAGATGAATTAGAAGATAAGCAGTTAATTTTTTTTTTTTTTACTATTTCTGTCGAAAAATATAAAATAGATTTCAAATCTGTTATTTCCTCCTATCCTATGCTGATGAAATAGTTTCTGTAATATATATATATATATATAAAGAAAACTATTCAGCATCATTTTTGATAAGGACAAGAATTTCGATACTTCGCAATTCCATGATGTCAACCATTCTTATCAATCACATGAATAAAAAAAAAGAAGAGGGTTGGGAAAACCTTCTTAAATTTTAAAATATTTATTTATCATTCTGTTAAGAAATGCGAGAAACTGAAAATTAATAAATATAAATATTTACTTACTAATTACAAAACTTCACAATTAATTCTTCTGAATGATTAGCGTAATTTAATTGCAATAACATTCCGTTTTTGAAACCAAAAGAGTTTTATTTTGGTATGGACCTCGTAATATTGAATACTGGAGACATGAAGAGACGACTAGTTGATACTCGAGGTGTTGTTCTCTTCTCCAAGTTCCCACACCGTTCTAGTTGAACAACGTTTTTGTCCACGATGTCAGATTTAGTGTGTCTCAAGCCCCCAGCCCTCAATTTATGATTTCATGTTTTGCATATGCATACATTCTTTGTATTATATATATATTTATATTTTAAAAAATGATATATCATATGCTTTGGTTGAGGGGTTCAATGAAGACAACTGAATAAAAAAACAATCTTATTGTTTCTAAATAGTGTAATAGTTAACTTATTGTTTCTCAGAGTAATTAACAACTGCAATTACTAATCACAATTATTGCTATCCCAGTGATAAATACTTTTAAAGCATAACATTCTTGACACTTTTTGGATTTTAAAAGATTAGCCATGAAATGAAGAAAATACATTATACGGGGAAAGGAACTTATTTCACGACATATGAATGTTATTGCATTCATTTAGCGTTCTCTATAATCATATGATAAACAGAACCGAGTATATCATCAAACATCTAAACGTACATATTGAGATGGGAGAATGTTTCCTTTTTTTCTTCTTTCCGGAAGATTCAATGGATATCAAAATTAAACTGGTACACACCACACGAGCATAATTGTTCCCATATGTTGTGAACATAATATAGCTTTAATTTGAAATAATGGCGCATTTAAATATTTTGCAGGGCACATTTTGAATTCCTCGTTTAACAAATTAGTTAATTTACAACATATTTTAATTCATTTTTGATTCAATGGATTTTTAATGACTTATTTTGCGTTATTTTTTTACAATTTTACGAAAATATATATGTTTTTTGTTTATTATAATTTATAATTAACTGGCATCCATATATTTAACGTAACTTGAATGTGTATCATGTAGGCAGATGCTTGGTATTTAGAATACAATATTAATTAAATAATAGTAATAACACAGATACAATACTGATATACTCATATTATGACAGAGAATTATCCTAATAATTTTCAATTTATAGAATTTCTACTTTTTAGAGATTTGTTAATTTATTTTAGTAAATAGGAAAATAACATTTATTTTAAAAGAGTTTCTTGCAGCCCTTCCTATATTTTAATTCCTTTAGGCAGCTATCTATGCTACTGAGTCGGAAATCAACCATTTGTTAGAAAATAACAAATTTTCTATGAAGAAAAATAGTGGATAAGGCCAGATAAAGCGTCAGAAACCTTACATAATGTTATAATTGTTTATCCTAAAACATATATGGCATCGAAAAGGAAACTGATGCAAGTTTTATCATCAAGAAAATATTCAAATCAAAACAATTGATCCTTCATATTGGAGATTTTACCGAATCTTTTATCTTCGGATTTTCATTTACTGGCTATTAGAAATAACTGAATGAATTAAATTCATCTCCTTCCTGAAACGGAGCACTAAACAGGAAAGGTTATTGGTTTTCCTATGAACGACTAAGATGCCTGCGAGACAATGCAATTTGAACGTTCACTTCATTTATTGTCATATAAAGTTAAGAAGCAGCATTGATTTTTGTTACGGTATAATTGCACTTTCATTTGCATGTTACTTTAACGTTTAATTTATCCTTTGTTCCAGGGCTTGGAAGTTTGTATCCGAGTTCCGGAAACAAACACAAGAAAAAAAAATACGAATGGATTCGTAAGAGAGAGATTCTTTTATGAATAATGCATCAGGTTGGGGACTAAATAAGGGAACGTTATAATATCTAAATGCTCCTGAGTAACTAATTCAAAAGAGCTTAAGGAAGGAAATATTTTTTCGTTGACAAAAACCACAGTTGAAATAAGCGCTCCCCAAAGACAAATGAATCTGCCTCCTTAATAAATTATTTTCACAAACCTCCAAGTCGAGGGCAGAATTTAGAATTTCAAAGTAATTGATCTGGAGCAGTTGAATCTGAGACGCTTAAGCATTTTATTGGAGAAAAGGAAAGAAACGTATTTCCAATGAAGCAAGATTATTATTTAGTTAGCTGTATAATGGTGAATAAAATTCCATTCGGATAAGATGATAAGATTAGTTTATTAGTTATTCTAAAAAAGAATTGAGAGGCAATAAAAATATTTTATGAAAAATAGTATTATGATTCCAAAATGAATCTTTAAAGTATGCATCTAAGATTTTGTTGATAGAAATTGCATAATGGAATAAGATTACGCATAACGGATTTTAAGTCATTGCGAGGTAATAATTCATTAAAAATACATTGATATTTTATTGAAAAAATTATATAATATCTTATTAATATGTAAATGAATCATGAATTCACAATCTAACAGTTACTCATTAACAGATTCTTACCAAATTGCATAAATTAAACACAGAATCTTATAATTTTAAAGCATTCTTTTGTTTCTTGAGTATGAAAATAAAGAAAAAGATATAACCTTTAACTATTAAAAAAAGTTTATCTAGATATTTTGATGAATCTCCATGTTTTGTAAAAATGGAAGCAGAAAACACACAAATATAATTCTATGAAAACGTAAAAGTAGACAAGACCGTCTCTACAAAATGTATATGACGCATGCAGACATGAATCAAAGTCAAAACCGCATCACAGAAAACTTTCGGTACTATTATTTGGCAACGGCTACTAACACAATTGGCATCAGCTCCTAATGTAAAAGTTTGCTGCATCTACAAAAACTTGAAAACTTAAATATATTTTGAATCACAAACTGCTTAAGAGACAATTGTTTGCCAGGAAAGTTTTAAGGTAGACAACGTTATTTGTATCCAACAAAATCAGATGTCGAAATGTAACTGGGAGTCAATCTAATTGAAATGGTTTAGATACCATTTTGATTGAATTGGAATCGAATTCTTTACACTGATGAATTTTTGTTTGAAGTGCCACTTTAGATGCGTTGCAGTCTGGGGGGGGGGGGGGCGCAACGGATCAAAAAGGATGATATTGTTTGTAAAGGGTAACATGCCCAAATGTTCATTTTGCATAAAGTCATGTTGAAGTTTTGGGTTATCACTATTTTGAATGGCCACAGTTATCTACATGTTTTTGTCAATGCTACTCTGACATTGAAATACACTGAGGTGATAAAAGTTATGGGATAACAATATGCAAATATACAGACAGCAATAGTATTGTGCACAAAATGTATAAATGATGTGATTATGGTAGCATGAAAGGAATTAACATTGAATCGAAATGGCAGTTGGAGCTAGATGCATGGGGCATTCCATTTCGAAAATTGTTAGGGTATTCAACATTCCAAGATCCACAGTGTTCAAAGTGTACCGAGAATACCTAATTTAAAGCACAACTTCTCACCAGAGGCAACACAGTGATCGACCGCCTGCACTTAATGAGCGAGACCAGTGACATGTGCGAAAAATTGTCAGAATAAACATACAAACAACATTACATAAAATTCCCACAGGAACGACGGATGTATCTGTTATGACAGTGCTGCGAAATTTGGCTTTAATGGGCTTTTGAGCAGAAGACTAGCGCGAATACCCTTACTAAAAACACGGCATCACCGTTAGTGTCTCTCCTGGTCTTTTGACCATATTGGTTGGATTATAGACAAGTGGAAAACCATGGTTTGGTTAAATGATTCACGATTTCAGTTGATAAGAGCTGATGGTAGCGTTCTAGTGTGGAGAAGATACTACGGAGTCATCTACCAAGTTGGAAACAACACACTGTGGAAGCTGGTGGTAACTCCATAATGTTGAGGGCTGTTTTTTACATCGAATGGACAGCCTCCTCTGATCCAATTATTGCTAGAAATAGTTAATTTGAACTACTTGGAGACTGTATTTTTAAGGATGGCAATGCGCCATGTCACAAAGACACAATTGTTCGTTACTGGTTTGAAAACTATTCTGGATTATTTCAGTGAATGATTTGGCCACTTAGATCTCCTTACATGAATATCATTTAACATATATGGGACACAATTGAGATGTCAATTCGTACACAAAATCCTGCACCGGCAATACTTTCTCATTCATAGACATCTATAGAGTTCAATACTTTTTCATGGGATTTCCAATGACTTGTTGCCACAGCATGTTACTACACTTAGCTCGGCAAAAAGAAGTACGGTACGTTATTAGAAGGTATCCCATGTCTTTTGACACTTGAGTGTATGCAGAAATGAAGTTCTTTATTCCTGTAATAAGGTGGTTGGAATAAATTTAATAATAAGTTTCTCCTAATTTATGACAATAATCTTCCCATAATGCTACACCAAAGACAAATATTTTGAAGATGAAGGAATCCAGAGGATAGAGAGACTCATATATTATTCGAAGTCAAATCTAATAGAATATGTGTATAATGCATCAGGATACCGACTTGCATTATTGCAAATCCAACGGGTATTTTCTATGGATTTCAATTTATGAACTTCAATGCGATTTAACACAACACTTTATTACCACTAGCACTCTTGAACTGTCTGATACCCAGAATGGGAAATCTAGGTAAAGATTGCATTTTAATTAGGGGTGATAACGCAACCAAATGATTTATTTTATGAAATTCGCATTTACTGGACTAAAATTATTGTGCAAATTTTCTTTTACAATTTTCTTATACAATATTCAATATGTTCTTATTTCAATACTTTTTTACCTCAGAAATTGACAATTCTGCATTTTACAAAAATGCGAGCTATGGGAAAATAGAGATTTTTTCAAGTTTCGTGAAAAAATCTGCCCAATTGAATGTTTATTATTTTTTTTAAATTTTATCTGCTAGTGCATCTTTATTATTATTTTGTCGAAATGAATCAAGAACTTTAATATTTATTACATTTCCATCAAACATTTAAATAATTTCCTATTTATGTTTAAATATTTTCTCATTCTAAAAAAGTATTTTACTTCAAAATTATAATTTAATAAATGTTTTGTGATTAAAAAAAATTACAATATGAATATACAATCATTCTGATAACTTTTATTACGAAGCACAATTTCATATCATATTTAGATATTTTAGTTGCCATACTTTATAAAAAATTGAATATTATCATTTTTATCCGACACATTCTTTTAATTATTTCGCTTTTCCGGAAATATCACATCAATAACTTTTTTCCAGAAACAATATCGAAATTGCTTGCATTTATATCATCATTTTTTTGGAGTTTCTTTAGTTATTTCTGACTTCAACAATCGAAAAAAACCACTTCATATTAAAACCCCCCATTAAAGTCAATATTTAATCTCTGACGTAAAAAGAAAAAGGAATGTTATTATAAGAAAGTTAAACGAGAATGCATTTATGATTCTGAAAAAAGATTCTTTTGTAAAACTTTTTTTTTATGAAAACGAAGTACTTATTTACTCTGAAAAAATTCCAAAATAAAAAGTATGTGCTGCTTTTATTTATTTGTGCCAATTTTATTTCATCAAGTGAGATTGTTTACATATTTCAAATTTACTGGAACAACTAAGACGATACTTCTTTCCTTCGAGCAAAATAAAGTTTTGCTTTTTTCTCGACGTTTTTTTTTTTTTTTTCTTTCTTCTTTTTTTGCACGTCTTAAGGATAATAATATTTCGTGACGTTTTCATAACCCCAAAGTAGTAAATTATTTTGGCAGATATGCATTTTCGAAATAGTTTTTCAGAGTCGCAAATATTTGCATAATGCAGCTGATACGTGAGTTATCTTACCGTAGTGTAAATTTAAGAAATTTAATAAAATGCGAAAAAAAAAATCCAATTCCAAGGAAACTCGTATTTTTTAAAATCTCCTACTGAATATTATAATTTAAGAGAGCTGGGAAAAATGATTCTGCAAAGTAAGGTAAATTGGAACCCAGAGAGGCAACAAATCTAAAATTGGAAAAATACGACGAGGAAAACTGCAGGCAGAATAGCTTATAAAGCAACTTCGAAAAACTTTATTGTCTGTAGAGAGTCTTGGTCTGTAGAGAACTATAAATTGATCTTATAGAAGCAAAAACTATGAGAAAAACGTCAGAAAGGTTTTATTTTTTGAGGATAAAAAATAAACGTAAAGTGAAAAAAATTTGTTTCACTAGTTTTAAAAAATACAAACTGAATGCAAACAATCACAATTTATATTGATAGAAACTATTGCAAAGGAATTTCGATTAAAAATTTAAAAATAGATGCTTTCATTAGTTTTAAATGTGTGCTTACTCAAATAATTCTATAAGGATTCGGCAGTTTTCTTGTACATGATTAACGAATTCATACAATTTAAAGATACGTGTTTGTATAAGCCTTTTCCTGCAGATTCGCATCAGCAAAAAATGAACATGAATTTAAAGCTGGTATCCAGCTGAACTTCTTCAATTTAAGCAAAAAATATTATAAAGGAGTATCTACTTAGATTCTGTAACATGCCAACAGTTCGCTATAGAAACTGCATTACAACCGATTGGTTAATTGTTTTACTTATTATTATGCTAATTACAAAAAAAATCACAATGTTCTGCTTAAAAAATAAAAAACTGATAACATATTTGTAATCTGAAAGAAAACAAAGCAAGAGCGAGGTCGCAAGTTAATGCAGGAAGGAATCTGACACATTCATATTGAAAGTTTCACATATTTGTGGTATTCTTATTTTGAGTCTTCCTTTTTGTTGAGCTATTTCTGGCAGACTTTATGAATAAGTAAAACACCAGCTTAATCTATGAAAAAGACAATATTAAAAAGGTATTATTAGTATAAAGCCATTTCAAAGATCTCGCTGACCTGGCTATAAGATTTGGCGATGCAGGACGTTTGCAGGATGGATACTTGTTTCAATCAAATTCCACAGAATAGATGGGCATGACGCACTATAAATCAGTACATGAACTTCTTTTACGAAGGTCGTGGTCAATAGTCGAAAGAAAGATAGCCAATAGCTTATATTACAAGGATATCTGTAGTTGTGATTAGGTGTTGCATTTATTTATCATCTGGCAACAGTTTACAATTTCCAGATCCTTTCCAAAATATTCTTCGAATTGCATCAAAACGGGACGTTAATATAATTAAAATAGTACGTGTAAACCGAGAAAATGAAAATTAAAATATTCGTTATAGATTGATAACTTTTTATATTGTCTATTTACTGATATCTTTTATGCATTTTCTTGCCTGTATGTATTTATATATAGGTGAAGTAAAATATTTTAAAATATAATATTGAAATTTTTACCTTTTTTGAAAGAAATATTATGTCACTGAACCATAAAAATTTGTATGAAAAGTTTTTTTTTTTTTTTCATAATAATTACAAAACTGAAACCAATCTCGGGATTCATAAAAAAGTATTCATTTATGCAAAAACTGGTTCAGTTGGAAAACAAGTGAAAAACAGAATAACAGAATATAGTTAATCCAAAACCAATTTAAATACAGGATACATATCTATACACACGTAAGATAACAGAATATAAAAAAAAGAAGCAATGCATTGATGAAATTATTATTGAATACATTGAGAAAGAAACACCGCGACATTCACACTCTATGTTGAGTATGATTTATAGAATTTTTAATATTTCTGATTTAAAGAAGACAAGGAAATCAGTGAAAATATTTTTTATTTATTTAAATAACATTATTTACATTACATTAAGTTTTACTTTGCATATATTATAATTTAAATCAAAGATTGTTTTACAATTTTTCTTTTTTTAGATATTATTTTCCAAAAAAAGAACCTTTTGATTTTTTTTGCGTTCTGAGATGTTTGTGTCGGGTTGGAGGATA
This sequence comes from Argiope aurantia, assembly GCA_026543865.1. Taxonomy (NCBI): domain Eukaryota; kingdom Metazoa; phylum Arthropoda; class Arachnida; order Araneae; family Araneidae; genus Argiope; species Argiope aurantia. The sequence goes on along the minus strand of JAPMOR010023278.1, from coordinate 348,560 downwards.
TATAATCAATGTCCGATTCTTGGGAAGATTTGTCGCTCATATTAATCTGGTGTTCATTAAATCCTTCATCAAATGTTCGCATATTAGGTACCTCTTTAACACACTAATCTATTAGCTTAGAAATTAAGTTGTTAAGGTGCAGTCTGGCGTATCTTCCTCGTCACCAGACCGTTGTTTCAAACTGTGATGTCCCACCTCAATGAGCTTTGTGCAGCTTTAAAACAGGGCTATTATCTAATTAATTAATTAATCTCTAAGATAAGGTATCCTCCCAAATGTTTGTCATTATATTAAAGGTGATGTTACTCAATAAACTAAGGTATAATAACAATATTGACCATTATTAATCATTCTCGAGTTATAAAATAATAAACTAGAAGCAATTCAAATTTAATTAATTCAAAGTCCATGTTCGTAAATCATTATTTAAAATTAAATTATTTAATAGATGCACTATAATTCTGCTTGAATGTCATATATGGTATATCATAAAAAGCGTCAATATTGAGGGTATTACAACATTTATTTCTACATCGAAAGTGAATCAAACTGTTCATTAGAAAAGAGACAATCTCTTTTATTTTGTGTGACAAACGAAGTTAATTTTCTAGAAAATAATAGCTTTCTGTAACAGCAGGATAGAAGTATGTATATGTGCTGCCATGGAAACGTGACATATTATTGTGATCGATAAAATTGGATGAGGTTATTCCGATAACCAAGCCATTTTTACTTCATCTATAAATGATAACATCAATGTAATACACGTCTTGCGAGCCGAGAGCGTTTTATGGCCTCCTCCTAAGAATAATAATTGAAACACTTCAAAATTAGTGTGAATTAAATGAAGAACATAATTGAGGAATCTTGAAAACTGTAAAGGCAGTCTTTTCACAAAATATTTGTAACATACACGGCACAATAAAGAATGTAAAGGATTTAAATTTAATTTTGTACCTAAATTATTAATTACAAATTGGAATGTCACAAAAGTATTTAAAGCACTTTTCATTAAAAGGAATAAAATATAGAAGCATTTTTAAGTGTCTTTTAATTAAAATTCCTTGAAACTAAAGAATTCAAATTTAAATTATTCGAAAGGAATATTTAAGAAACTATTTCCGTATAACAAATCACGTATTAAAATCGTTTGAAACTTTTATATTTGGATAAAATCCACAATAATAAATATGAAAATATCAAAATAAATACGAGGGTATTAATTAGATTTTAAAACCCCTTCAAGCACATTTTTATGCTGATCGCACTTTTAATGTTAATTATCATAAAATTTTCAGTATTTTTAAGAAAACAGATATCATCAGTGATTAGAATCAGCTAATTAGTTCGCAAACAAGACAGAGTAACTATATTTTGTAATGGAAGTTTTAAAACTTGGCAGTAAGAATTTGTCACAAAAAAGAAAGGAAAAGGAAGTCAATGCATTGGAATTATTCTCATTAATAAGGCAAATATAATCGGTGCAGCTCGCCCACCGATAGGTTCAGACACAACTCTTCCAACGAGTATGAAATTAAGTGATAATTTCTTTTCAGTCCAACTTTCAGATTAAAATTATTGACTTTTTATTGAATAAAAAGTTCGAAAATTATACTAGCAAAATATTGCACTCTTCTTAAAACTAAATTAACATTTTTTTAAAAAAATAAATGTGCATTTTCGAATTCTTTAAAGCTTTGCTTTAAAGAAAGTTAAAATTAAATAAAAGACATTTGAAGATAAAGTACTAAAAGAAATCTAAGATACTGAAGATCTCATAAACATACTTTTTAAGACGCAAATTAATACTTACTTCCTATTTATAATACTTTAGCTTTAGAATAATGTTTTTTTTTCGTATAAGTGAATGTAGATCAACAAGGAATATATAATTTTCATTAATGTAATATTTTATATTTAGTTACAAGAAATATATCTTGAAGGTCTTTCTAAGTTCACATTTGTGTAGTATGAAGAAGAAAAAAAAATTAAGGACTCAAATAAATTGCAAACTCCTCTTTAATTAGTGCTTTTTCTGAATAAAACGGATTCATAATTCTTACAACGAGATTATTTAAAACTGATTATAATTCATTCAAGTAGGTTACATTAAGTAGGCTGACAGTCTGTTGATGTAATTAAAGGTTAACATTTTAATTAAAACTTAGATTCACTAAATAGTAATCATATTAAATCGAAAATTATATGAAAAACACCATTCCACAATTTTTGATGAAAAAACATCTAAAAATCTTAGTTTAGAAACAATTAAAACCATAAGAAACAATTTAATTTTATATCCCACTAAAAGCTAAAATAAATCTAAAAACATTACTAACTGAGCTTATAAAATAGAACATTAAGATTCTAATCTAGTTCGCAGGTTTGGGCAGGAAATTTATTTTTCTTGTGGGTCAAAGGTATCATAATTCTTCATCAACTTCAATGCGCATACGAAGCGACTTGCTTGTTACAAAAAATGTTTCCGAGCTCCTGGGCCGTTAACGAGCGATGAAGGTATTATAAATATTTAATGTCCTAATTAAAAGTAGCGTGGGAAGTTTACCGAAATTGTGTAAATAAACTTCAAGCATTAATTTAAAATTTCACCAAGAAGAAGCATAGTTGCATTTCATTTTACACAACGGGAAACTCATAATTCTGGACAGCTTTTCGCAACCTGTCAGAAATTTACTTCGGAAATTTCTATCGCTTCGCAGTCACTCGTTGCCATGAACTTTTTTTCGTTTTCTGTTAGAGGACTTATTCTCTCTGGGCACACGCAGTATTTCTAACAGCTGTTTGAAAATTAAGATACTTTTATACCTTCAGTAAGTTTATTTTAAAGCGATTTATTTTGTTAAGATACATATAAGTAATATTCCTTTTATAACTTATAACAGACATATTAGATATGTGTAAATATAGTAATTACTTAACATGAAATCACATGGAAATATACCCAGTTAGACTGCTGAAAAAGTTTGGCTCATATTTGTGGAACTTGATACACTTTATTATGGGACACCGCCCAATTTTATAAAGTGATCGATTAAAATTTCTTTTAAAAACAATTATATATTTTTTATAAGTAATAGAGTAAGAAACACGTTTGCGATTTTGTATTAACTCATTTTGTTCGATAGTTCCGTTTTTTAATACAATTTTGCTAATTTAAGCACATAATTGCAGAAATTCCGGATAATACAATCTTTAAAACTATGATATTTGTCATGAGATATGATATAGTCATGCAACAAGTTTCTTTTGAAACATACAAAAATTCTCACTTTCAAAAATTAGTTTAGAAAAGTCCAAATTTATTATCGTATTATTTAAAAATGATATTGCGTATATTTTCCACCCTAAACTAAGTCATGCAAATATTAAATATTTCAAAGAATTAAAATACCTTGGTTTGGTATTCGAAGAACTGTTAGCATCTTAATATCTGGAAGTCTTATATTACTAACATTAAAAAAAAGTCTAATTAACAAATTAAAATAATCAGAATCTCATAGGATGGAAAACTAAATATTTTATCTTAGAGCGAAGGGAAAAATATTTTCTTAGGAGTTTAAATTTGTTTTTCAAAGGTTATCGAACTACGACAAATGCTCTTTCAAATTCAAAGAATTGAAAGAGCATTATCTTCATGTTCACACAACCAAAACTTATTGTACTATTCTCTGAAAGATATTAAATATTTTTTTCAAATAGATTTGATAAATGAAAACAAAGTTTGCTTTTTTTTATCTGTTTGTTAGAGAAAACAACTAGAAAGTAGATGAAAGAAAAAAAAGACTCCATCTTATTTGAATTTGATTCAAATTATTAAAAGGAAAGTTTCTCCTAGAAAAAAAACCTTTTCTACTTCTTCGAAAAATTAGTGATTCTCAACAACTTGATGGTTTAACATTTTTTTTATGGATGACTCCAAATTAATAACAACATTAGCTATGGTTTTGGTCTGATATATTGAGGAAATTTTAATTTCACTTCGACATTTAAACATGTGGTTAAATATCGAAGCGGGCATCAAACGGAAGTCTTCGCCGTCTTAAAAGCAATCGAACATACAAAAGCTGAATGAAAACAAACATATTTTCTTGGATTATAGGTCCTGACTTATGTCTCCAGAATCACTAAAATGTGGTCAGAAAATTGTCAGCTAAATAAAATAATTTCTCCTTAACAGACCTTAGATCCTCGAAATCAAGGCTCATGCAGGGAAATAATCTGGTTGATTCTCTGATTGAATAAACAACGAAGAAAGATGGCATTAACGGTACGGTGACAATTCCTAGATAGTGGGTTAAATTCAAGTAGAAGGGGCTGATAAATTAATAATAAAACAGATGGAATGCATCGATCGAAACAAGATTTGTTTATTGAAATTTCCCGCAACAGTATATAAATCGTTGCATTGGCGATTTTTCCCTGAGTCAGATATACACTTCATATAGAGTATTTTTCTCTCCACCCAAACCAGCTTTCAAGCAAGCAAATTGTCTGCGTGCGCTTCAACAAGGCATTCTATGTAGTATTATTTATGGCAACCCATTTTTAAGAATGTCAGGGAAAATCCTGCCCAAGAATCTTTAAAATTCTTGGCTACTTGGATCTTCCAGATGTAGATGATTCCAGATGTCTGAGCATGCATATGTGTAAAAAGCATTATGAAATAAATATTGGAAAATATTTTCAAGATCAGAACTTGAATCTGTCTATGGCATACTAATTATGTTTTTACATCACTTTTTCTTTTATGTAGGTCTTTATTACTTATTTTTATTTGCTTTACTGCAAATATTTTTGAAGTTTGATGTAAAAGCGTCGAAACAAGTAGACGTTCTGAACGAATGATGGGCTTCATTAAATTTTTCAATAAATAAAATTTCTTTAAAAATATCTTAATAGATTTTTATGTTTTTTTTATGATTTGAATATGTTTTGTTTATGATTTGAATTTGAGAATATTTCAGTGGTCCGGTTTTTTCGATTTTAAAAACGTTTAGTGATTGAAGATTCAATGAACAAGAAGTACTAAAACAATTCGTTGTTGTATTACTTAGGCATTATGCTGTTAAATATGCAAAGACGTGATTTGAAAATCTGCTCATCTTGTAGAAGTAGTTTCTACTTGAAGGACACTCGTAAACTTGGACGCTTTGGCAAGGTGGGTTACTTTTTAAAGTTATCTCCAAAAGAATCTAAATTCTCTGTCGATGGCAGAGAAATCGAAATACTTTTGATTTGGTAACAAATTAAGCTAGTTCAGACTTATAACAACATACTGCATAGTTTTGAATAGAAAAAATTCACTCTGTACCTACTTGGCTTTTTATATCCCGAAAAAAATTAACAAATTCAATATCATGTGCTACCTTATGAATTACGAAAAACGAAATTTTTGATCCCATTAATTACTGAAACTGGTCCAAATTCACGACATAATCAAGCTTCCTGAATCGAGAATATCGAGATTCTCATCTAGTTTGTGAGTTGTAGGAGGAAATTGGTTTTCATTTCAAGCCAAAGATTTCATAATTCGTCTCTTATTTCATCGTTATTCTTTTGTTACAAGACAAGTTTTCGAAGACAAGACAAGTTTTGGGCCATCTGATGAACTCTGCACGCGTTATAAATATTTAATGCCCAAATTGAAAATGGCGTCGGAAGTTTACCGAAGCTACGTAAATAAACCTCAAACACTAATTAAAATTTTCATCCAAAAGAAGTATCAATGAATTTCATTTTCAAACGGAAAAGATCATAATTTTGGATTCACTCACTGCCTGTCGGAAATTTACAACAAAATTTCTCTCGTATTTGTATTGGTAAAATGCCACTTTGAACTCTTTGTGTGATTTTAGAAAGCTCTCTTTTGGATGTAAATTAGGGAAACTCAGAGTTTCACGCCGATCTTTGTTTGTTAAGATAAAATCTTATTTTGAATAGGTTTCGTTACTTGGATGTATGTTGTTGAATGAGAAAAATGCACCATTGTATATGGATGGAAACTTTTCAAAAATCGAGCAAGGAGAAAATAATTTATTTATGAAACTTAAGACAACCAGATAATTGAATTGTGAGGGTTTTATTTATTAAAATTACTATCCACTTTACATGCAGATCCGCCTTCGTTTATTTGTTATCTCTAGCTATATGCGAAAAAGAAAAAATGTATATAAACAATGCAATAATTAGTCTTATAAAAGCAAAATGCAAATGCGTCAGACAGACTTCGAATGCTTATAGTATCCAATCCCTTATTTAAATAATTAGTCTTAGCCCTAATTTGAATAGTCATTGATTAATACTAAAGATTTTACTTAGATATAGAATATTACTCTCATCATAAGAGAGAAGAGAAAATAACCAGAAAAGTTCTTTGGTCTTAAATACTTAATACTTGTTTGATTTAACTATCGATACAATAATACATGTAAATTTCTTCATATTAACTGCTATTTAAAACAGAATTACAATAATTACAAAATACAAATATGTTCAAAAAATAATTTTCTAAAAATAAGAGGCAAAATGCGTTCAACGGAATGTGAACGCGCATAAAAATAAATATATTTTTGAAAACATTTTTCTTTATATTTATTTATTTATTGAAGAATTATTTTGGTTTTGGGCAGAATTTATAATCTACATTGCTTTATACCTATACTAATTTAGGAATTGTGATATATTCAAATATTCTTTAATGTTTTATGAAAAATTCACAGTTTAATATTTAAATTTCGAGCCCTGATCATATGAAAGTAACAGTCAACAGAAAAGAAATACAAGTTAAAAAAGATGCCAAAATTTTTAGTTTATCAAAGTTAGAAGAAAATATCCATTGGCATGTTTTTAAAACTAAAGGAAATGATCTCTCCGTAACTTTTTCGCCTACCCTTTAATAAATGTACTTTTGTATTATTCACTTTATGCCGCTGGCAAACAATGATTATGAAAAAGTATATTAAAGTGCGATTTAAAAACTTTAATGTAAGTATGATAAAATGAAATAATTTAATATAAGTTAATAAATTCATTTAGGAAAATAAAATCTTATTCATTGAGCTCAAACTAAGAAGACAATCATAAAAAGCCATTTGATATGTCAAATGAGGAAATAAAAATTTGAAACTACTCAGTATGAGGAAATAAACAATAAAAGAAATTGTATCAATTTTAAGTGCAAGCGAATTATTTTATTTTATTTTATACTGTTTTCATATTTAAAAAAATAAAAAATAAATAAATAAAAAGATGTAAAAATTAAAAAGAAAAAGAAAAATTAACTTTGTCATTAACAAACACACGCGAATGATATAGAAATTAAGCAAATAATTAAGTTTCATATCTCAACTGTTAAAAAAGAAATTGTTGCAAATTGTGTTCAAATTAATTTTTTAAAAATTGATTAAAATTTGAGGAAAAGTTGTACAGAAATGTAATATAAGTCAATGGAAAACTAATGTTTTAAATGTTAAGATATTTAATAATAATGTTTTGCAATAATATGTTTCAAATGTTTGAGGAAAAAGCGAAAAATCCGTCTACACCCATTTCATAGGGTAGTCATACGAATTTCTTTAACTGCGCAGGTAATTCCTCATGTTTTAAGGCACATACTGGTCAAATTTTGTTTGATCCGTCAAGGCGTGTGGTATTGTAAAAGGTCCAAATGAACAAATTTTATATATAGAGAGATTTGAGATTTTCATTCTGTATTATTATTTCTTAGGTTGAACTGATTCTGTGCAATAGTCAGAACGATATGTAGTTATTTTATTGAATTCTAATTCTATTCTATTTGGAACATTAACTTCACATTGCTTTGCAGTATTCATTTCATATAAACTGGAAATTTACTTTTTTTCCTTTTTCCTCTATTTATAGATTTAAAATTGTGTGTTAGAACTGTAAAAGAGTCCATCTCCATTTCTTTAAGATTTTTAATTCATTTGTACCTTTTCATATTTCGCCAGCATAAATTGCATGTCGACACACAATGCCGAAATATTTCGAATATATAAGTTTTTTTAAGTTGTGTAAGTAGTTAAATTTAAGTTGTTACGTTTATTGAAGAAATATAGTTTTTTTAAATATCATTTTAGTCAAATCTTAGAGAAAATTCACTTTTTCTCCAAAATTATCTTTTTTGAAGATGAGCACTTTTGTAGCTGCATGGCATAATGATTCTGTCAACTTTTCAGTCTATATCAGTCAAATTTTGAAGTGAATTTGTCTAGAGTATTAAAATTCTATATTTCTTCAATATAGAAAAATATTTCAAAAATATTAAAATGCCACCTTTGGTCAAATTTTGATTAATTTTAAAATTTCTTTATACATTTTAACATTTTTGTTTATTAACTCATTTTGCCTTACTTTCTGAGTGGACAGCCAATACCGTGAGCCATTTCTTTGATTTTATTTCGTCTAACATTCTAAATGAAAAATACATACAAAAAACTAACCAACTTAATAGTAATCATATAACGTGCTATTTAATTTTCTTTTTCAATTTATTATTGGTTGAATAATACTACTAAAATTTTAATCATATTAATTCATTTACCAAAAATGCCTGTTGATTGGATGTTTAAACCCTTATGGTAATTTAGCTATATTTAAACAAGGAGAGAAAAAATGCTTCATATACATGTAAATAATTTATCTTCTATTTGTAACTATTGAATTATAACATTTGTTATAAGGAAAATGATTAAATTTAGATAGAAGATAATTGTTGTTTAACAAATCATTTAATCATTACATTATTTATTAAATTAGTTTTTTTAATTTTAGATAGTTTTGTGCTATTATTTTAAAAACGAATTGTAGTATGAAACATCAGCAGTTAATCTTTGCAATTTTTTTTCCATTTATGACTTTTATTATTTTTGCTGTATATTATATTGCTTTAACTATATACTTTATATATATATAATTTTACAAATTTGTAGAATTGTTATAGAAGCCTAAACAAACGAAAGAGAGCAAACTGAAATGATATCTGATAAATTTTATATTTCAAAAACATTAAATCGACGTTTCCTTAAAATTATGAATTGAAATTATTATTGATTATATTGTATTTGGTCCATTAGGAAGCAAAAGAAATTTATTACCATGAATTATCAAAATTCCAAAAATTAAGTAAGTCTAACTCAAGGCCTTCTACGTCGAGTTAGTGCCTTTTGGTCTTTTTAAGAACCAAATGGTTTTCATTCCGAGCCAAAGATTTCATAATTCCTCTCATATTTGGACATGATCATGACGCGATTCTTTACTACATGTAGAGTTTCAAACCTCTGGGCCATTTGACGAGCTTTGCAGGCGTTATAAATATTTAATGCCCTAATTAAAAGTGGCGTTAGAAGTTTACCGGAGCTGGGTAAATAAACTTCAAACACTAATTAAAATTTGCACCCGAAAGAATCATTGGCGCATTTCATTTTCCAACGGGAACCTCATAATTTTGGACTCACAGGCAGCCCGTTGGGAGTATACAACAAAATTTCCCTCCGTTTGCACGGAAACGTGAGAGACAGGCTGCCGCTTTGAACTGGTTTTTGATCTTGTCAGTAGCGGAAACATTCTCTCACTTTTCGATGTAAATTGGGGGAACTCGGAGTTTCTTACCTCTCTTTGTAGGTTATGGTAATTTCAGAACTCAGACACTTCCATAGCTTCGACGTACTTATTCTGAGAAGAAAGTAGCAACCACGAGGAATTTCGTACCACTTGTAAATGGGAACTTTTCGAAAATCGAACTTCGAAGAAATATTGATTATTAAAGGAAGTATCGATTTTATTTGTAATATTATAGTATGTTATGGAAACTAAAAATGATCTGCTATCAATAGTCCTTTTATTATAGATCAGTGCTACATCATGGGGACGGCATTTGAACTGGCATCCTATATGAAGTGAGAATAATTGTATAGGGAAAATGTTTATTATATTATTTAAAAAATTAAAGGCAAATACATGATTGTAAAGAAATTTAATTTGATTATTTATTTTCAAATTTTTAACTTGTAATAAAATGATAATTACAGCACAAATAATTTGTATACAATTAATGAATATATTTGAGCCTCATAGAATCCATAACTAATCGCCAGGTTACACCATAATTTCTCCTCACTTCTACATTATATAAAAATGTAGAAATTTTGCAAATAACGGCAGATTTAACAACCATAAATTCCTTATTCATACCTAATATTTGGTATAAACATCTTTTAAACCGATAATATTTCGATTTTAAAACCAAGATTTAGGTCACAGTTCTTCTAAATTTGTAGAAAGAGTAATTAAAAAAAACTAAATTTAAAAACTTAAAACTACATTTTCGTTAGTAGGAAGTGACTGATTGAACGCAACTTCAATGACCGCTCAGGGAAATACGAATCTCCTAACTGAAATTTAAAAAATATAACATTGATTTGATGGCTGTATATTTAGAATTAGAAATAGCTTTTATTGTCTCCTTGCATAACGTAAATTTTTGAATTGGAGTTAGGAGAATAAAACTTTTTATTTAATATATTCATGTTTCTAAACAGGAGTTTAAAATGTAATTTGTTTAGAAAAATTCAAAAACACTAATAAATAGGAACAGATTGTTTTACAGAATTATTAGATAATTTAAAAACTAAATGGGGAAATGGAAATAATTTTAAGGCACAACGCAAGATTTGATAAATAGGTCTTTATAGTCTTCCTCTTCTGTCTAGAATTACAGCGAGAGATTGTTGAAAAAATTGATAAAAGGATGAATTCTTTCATGAAAGATTTTTGTGTTCAGAAAAAAAAAACATAATATAAGATTTTTGGTAGTTGCTACGAGATCAGCAGATAAAAACTGGATATACAGAATTGCCAGGGTGAGTAGTGGAATAGTTAAAACAACCAGTGATATTTAAATTGAAGATGAGAAATATAAACTTCATAAATATGTGAATAATTTTTAAATAGAAATGTTAATTATTGCATCCATAGTCTAGGTAGGTCATAGACAGAGATCATTTCAAAAATGTGTTTTGCGGACTCAGGGAGGTTTGAAATGTGGAGATTCGACAAAATCCCGAATTTGAGTTTTTTTTATGCTTACAATAGTTTCTCTTTATGTACTTTGTTTACGATAAAGTAAAAAGTACTTGGGAGATTCATTAACTTTGCTTAACGAAGTAGCTTGAATGCTGCTAAAATAAGTATAATTTCAAGTAAGAATAATTTACTCAAGAAGGTTTTAGCAGCTAAATGAGTAAAAATTCTTAATGAAAAACATATGTCCCTCCATGAAGAAAATAAAGAGGTTGCCTTTAGTTACGATAAAAGAATTAAAAATAAGAAATAATTATTCTAATGCAGCTATTTTTGAAGAGAAAGATGAAAAAATTATAAAAGGGTAAAGAGTCTTGTCTCAAATGAAAAGTAGTTCCAAATTAGCATTCAATGGTTTGAAAAGCATTAAAGATTTGTCAATTCGCCCTGAGTCTGTTAATGAGTCTTAAAAAATGTGAATCGATTTAATTTTTATAACGCAATTGGAAATGAAAATGATTATACTCTGATTCACATTGTATAAATTATCAGTACAGCCTGTCAAGTATTTGGAAACATCATTGACATTTTGAGGGTGCAAGAGAAACTGCAGAATGATTTAAAGTTTTTTACAAAAGAAAGTTAAGATGAAAAATATGAGAAACGATGGGTTTAAATATATCAAAACATTAAACTGTAGCCACTTGGTTATTGTTTTCTACCATCCTAATACGACATTTCCATTCACTTATTAACCTTCTCTTTATTTAGATCATTTCATTAGTGTATTTCAGCCTACATCATATATTTTAGTATCAAATTGTTTATAATCTGTTTCTTCAGAGATTTGATTCATCTTACATTACTGTTTCTAACAATATTTCAAAGTGATTTCGTGTATAATTTCACACAGGATTTTAAACGAACTAAATTAATTTAAGAAGATATACTCATAACCAGACACATAAAGCAAACTTGCAAACAAAAATCAATTTCACTGCGTAAATCAAACGATAGATGCAATTTCGTGCCGAATTTTATCCGGTAAATATAAGTAGAATATATTCAAATAAAAAATATAATAAATTCCATCTTTTTTCTCGATTTTTCATTTTTTTCCCGTTTAACAAATTCTCTTCAAGGAGATTCGAAGAGCTCGGAAAATAGGTTCTCTTCATAACAAAACATTATTTCCCGGAACATTCAATGTTCCTTTAAAGCGGAGCCGCCTTTATTTTCAGACATGTTTTAAACCTACAAAAATTGCAAGTTTGAAAGAAAAATGAAGGGAAAACATTTCGTCTATCCATTTTTTCGCGATAAGAATTCATCTCTGACATTCATCAGCTGTCCGTAAGACCTTCAATTTCTCATCGATGCACTACATGTCAAGCACCGCAAATCCGCTCAGCAGTTTCCAAATTTCAAGTTGGGAAGAAAACCGAACTGCTCATTCTGATGCCATCCATCAGTGTCGCTCCGTGAGAATCCTGGACATCAATTCTCGAGGAATGAAGAGATTAAAATGGATGGGGGGGGGGGAAGAGGTGTTGCCCGACGCGTGCATGGATGCGAATTTCAAATACAATACTTGTGAATTATGCGATGCATGAGAAAGTAAATAAATCTGTATAAGAGATAAATTCGTTTAAAAAAATTGGTAAATTTTCAATAATGATAAATTTAGTGCTCCTAACAGGAAATGAATGCAAAAGTTTCGTATCATGTAATATCTGCAATGCTAAAAATATCGATTCTAACAATTTTAAAGTTGTTTGATAGATTAATCCCGTTTCAGAGCTATTAAGAGAAAATGTAAAAGTGTTATTTGTTTGTTAAAAGTTATGAACAAAACCTACGATGAAATTTCTCATTTTAAAAATCCATAATGTACTAACGAGGTTCTGAGTTAGTCTACGAATATATTAACATTAGTTAGTTTTCAAAATAAAACATTTGTATAAAATATCAATGAACGACTTATCATCCACGACAGATTTAAAATGCGTTAAGCCAATCAACAGTGCAATCAGGTATTGAATGGAACTCTAATTTCACAGCCACAAAATGAGGATTCCAAAAATAATGTCTAAGAGTAAAGAAAGGAATACACATTATTTACGTAAATATTATTAATAATTTATTATACAGGGTGTCCCAAAAAGTGAAAATGAATGTTTTTTTTTTCATCCTTCCTACACCCGCATGTTTTATTAAATAAGGTAGGCAATCGTATAAATATACTATGCATTTTGTGGAAATTAATAGTAAAAATTTTTAAAAATTAATTTTTTATACTTCCCCTATATATACTATAATGAAAAACTGTAAATTAGTAAAATAATTTCCTTACATTCAATTATTCAAACACACAGTTTCACGCTATTTTATTTGAAATTTGCAAAGATATTAAAAAGCAAATATATTTATTTAGACTACTTTTTGAAATCTCTGATTAGCATTTAAAAGAGTTTTCTGTTTTATTTTTCAGGTATAAAACACATATCACAATATATTATAAAAAAGATTAAATCAAAAATGATAATGCATTTATTACTCTTACTAAATTCCAAAAAATTATAAAGTAATACAATAATTAAAGTGTTTAGAAAGTGTTTTTAAAATAAATGCTTTCGATAAATATATAAAACTGCATTCTTCTAACAAAATTTGCAAATGCGTACAGCTACATTAAGATTACTTGCATCATAAATTATCCTAATTTCAGAACTGTTACTGAACTATTCATTACTGAAAAGCAATATTTTTTAGGAAACCTTATTATCACGAATATAATTGTGAGCAAAGAAATTCTTTTATTTGTTTTTCGGAACTGCTCTGCTTTTTTGAAATATCTTAAATAATCAATTTCTCGAGTTTTTCCTTCTTCGTAAAATCAATTATCGACTTGTTAAAATGAAAAACATCATTCGTGTGTCTCAACTTTCATTCTAGTCAGGAAGATTGAATGCTGTATTACATGACAGATTTTTTTAATGATAGCATTTATGTACTGAATAAATTTACATTTTTAAAATACATGTTTACTTCTAAATTTATGATTGATAAGTTCCTTTGAATTTAGAGATACGCATATCTCCTCAAATTTTATAGATAGAAATCTGAAACTGCACGAAAATATATGACACTTTTCAATTACGGGGACTGTATAAAAATTTGATATTAAAATTTTTTTTATAATTAACCTTCTTAGCAGTTTAAATATTTTCAGAGAATTGCCCGTATTATTAAATGAAACTTTGTATTAGAAATATTTGTTTGGGTGCAATATTATGGGAAATAAACAGAAGAAATCCTGTGTAAAACAAACCTAAAATACTAGAAGAAATTCCTACATTCTGCTGACATATTTAATTAACTGACCATCACTAGAACATAATCATTAAAAATTCTTAAATTACTATTGAACTATGTTGTTCTTTAAACAAAAAAAAACTTGAAAGGGTTTATTTCCTTTCTTTCAGACTTTCTACATGAATGAAGACGAAAGATAGGAAAGAATTTCATCCTTGAATTAAAAAAAAAATTATTTCAGCCTGTATTTATTCAAGTAGTTTTGGACTTAACTATTAGATGCGTTTATCACCCACCCATTCCGCCAAAAGAAGAAGAAAAAATGCTTGAAAAACTGATTAAAAAAAAAAGGCTTAAACTTCGAAGAGATTTATATTGGACATTCATCAACTCTTCGCAAGACTTTCAATTTCTCATCAAGAACCGCAAATCCCCTTCGAAGTTCCCGAATTTCGCGTATGAAAGAAACCAAACTGCTCGTTTCGGTATCATCCATCAGTGCCATTTGTTAAAGAGGCTGGAACGTGACCGATTCTCAGGAACGAAGATTTTAAAAGGGATGGAATCGAGGAAGATCTGTTATTAAACCGTTTGTACAGAAAAATTACTTAGTTTTTATTAAATGTGTGATGGAAGCAAATAAATAAAAAATATATTTATCCTCTTTAAATAAAAAAAGTCGAATGTATGTGTGTTGGCGCTACTCAGGTTAGACCGTTTGATATAGAGCTATCAAATTTGTTACATATGTATTTTGGAGGGTGGAAATGTGCTCCTCCGGAGCAAGTGATTAGAAATTTTAATTAATTAAAAATTAAGCGAATTTTTGACGTTTCCCCGTGATAGCCTCCGAAAATAAGAGTAAAAAATGATTTTTGCATGTCTTAAAATTCTAAAACTCATTATTTCAATTACATAAATTTTTAAACATATAAATTTAATTCCTTTTATTAAATTATATAAAAATATTTTAACCATATTTTAAAATAATTTACTTCACACAAAATAAAGCTTAACTTGATGAAAAAGATTAACGTTAATCAAAGCGTTGCCATCATGTTAGAAAAAGCTCAAATTAAAAGAGAAGTCAATTTTTATTGTAAACTAAAGCTGGGAAAATATAATTTTTAACAAATGCCTATAAGAAATGAAATAAATATTAAATATATTTTCTGAAAAGATAAATGTTAGGAAAAGTTTTCTGTGACTTTTAAACCCTTTCTAAGGCCGTGGGAAGTATGCTTCCCACCAAATTTATCAATCTTTGTATGAAATTATGTAGGTTGGCATAAGTTCTGACAAATTTTTTTATAAAGACAGAAACTTAAATGCTTCAGTTCTTTATCTTACACAAAATGATATATCTTGATTTGTTACTTAATTATTAATTAACCAAATTAATTAATTAATAAAATTAAATTTATCTAATAAGCTAAATTTTCTTATTCTAATTTCAACCCTAAAAATATTTAAACATAATATGACTAGAAAAAAATGACCCTTTAAAGGGTTAAAATGCCTGTAATATTAATTCAATAATTCAATCAATTTTAAGGAAAACATATTATGATATATATAGGATATCCACTGTAATCAGGGATCACACCTAATTTTTAAACAATATTAGGCATATGCATCAAATAGGAAAAATGGTCTAAATAAATTAAAGAATATTATTTTATGCAGTTTGAATCAATAAATATTTTGAAAAATTGTGAATTTATATTTTTACACAGGCACTAGATCCTATGAGAAAAATTTTGTAAAATATTTTTGAAACACTAATATTTTAAATAAAAAAAAGTAGCTAAAATCGAAAAGGTTATGAAAACTTGAACATTGCTATCTTATCAAAATATGCCATTTCACAGCATTCCATTTACCGTGAAAAGAAGATTAAATGAATCAGTGCCCATTTCCTTTAAGTTGAGTAGCCTAAAATTGTGAAACAACTTATTGTTTTGAAATAACGATATTTAACACTCCATAACTCTGTCAGACTTGATCACTGAAAAGAAAATTTCTTTTTTCCTTTTCTAAAGTTGAGTATGAAAAATATTTCACTGAATATAATTCCGTAAGACCAAAGGATTCCATAAAACTTAGATTCCATAATTTTTTTCAGAAGCACATTTATTTTACTGACACAAATTATTATTATAGTATTATTTACGTTATTTAAATTATTTTCAAAGCAAAACTAAAATCTGAATTTTATAATGAATCAAAGAAATTTTTATTAAATAATTCTTTAAGATATGGCATAAATTATATATAAAACATTCTGTTGTGCACATAGGACTTCAATGCTGAATGATTCTGTTTTCTGTATACTTATCTATAAACAATATGTTTGGCTTCATCAAAAAAGAAAAAAAATGTTTTATTCACGAAATAATGATAATTTTTCCTCAGAGATATTAATTATTCTGTAATTTTATTAGATTAGTGCTACGGTTTTAAATTCTGTATTAGTTGATGAAAATTTCGAATGATGGGCAAATTTCTATTTTTGCAGGCATTCCTCAAATTGTGTTTTCCCAAGGCACCAGCTCATCATTATTTAAAGTAATTCGACATTCATAGCTGAATTTAGACAGAAGTAGTCTAATGTAAACTGAAAATTATTACTTAATTAATCAAAATTGAGGTATTAGATTTTATAAATTAAAAAAACTGTTGCTTAATAATTTATTTATAATGACGTGTCTCTAATTTATGCACAGAATAAAGAATTTCCACATCTTTAAATCTAATTCAAAGTAGCATTTTATTTAAAAGACAAACCTCATTTGGACAAATTTGAATATCTTAGGTATCTTATCTAATATTAATTCAAGTAATAATTGCTCAAAATAAGATGCGCCATCTAATTAAAAAAATCGTAGTTATCAAAAGCATTAAATTTTGCGTAGCCAGAACTTTATCAACAAAATTTATTATAACCAATTTTCCCAAATGAATCAAACCATCAAACTATTGTATGAGTATGGATTTGACACCCAAAAAATGAGAATATAGATTTCTAAAATATCAAATGCCCGATCATTTTAATGAATTTGAACCCGAGGTAATAACAGTAGTAACTGGAAGCATTTATGCACTAAGAAGCCAAATGCTATTTTATGGATTTCGAATTCTTGCTGCAATCTGTATCTAACTTTGGCAGTATAACTTGAAAACTTGATTCATTGCAATTTATCATAAAATACCATGCTGATAATGCAATAACTAATTTTTGAAAACTGCATCTTTAGGTTATTTTTATAATACATTCATTTTCAAAAACATTTTTATATGAAAATGTTTTTTCCCCTATTAATGACCTATTTCATAAATGACTGAACTGTGAAAAGTACCCATTAAATATTTGTTATCAGATGAGTATTTCCTTATAAATAAAGACTTTTTTGAATAAAAAAAATAGGATTATCATCTGACGACATTTTTTTTTCTTTTGCATTTAAATAAACTGGAAGCTCATGACTGCAAATAACAAATTCACATCAGAACTGTATAGTATAATGAAGGAAAGAATAAAAGGCACACCCATCTTAGTGCTCCCACTGGGGGGGGGGTCAAAAATAAGGATGGGAAGCTTCGGGTATGGTGGTTGGTTCTCGCCACCCTAGTAATACAGAAAATGGTGGGGGTTGGTTACCTAACATCGATGGCGGGACGTGCTTCCCACAGGAAAGGGATTCAATGATGGCCCTTAGGGCTCAATTACAGTTTCCACCAATGTTGATGTCGCAGGCTTCCAGTCATTCAGTTTTATCCGTGTGCTTTAGGCCGGATCTATATAGTCAATTTGTGATTACCCATCTTAGCATTTTTACTTTTGTTCTCAAACTAGCATTCTAGTAACTTAATCAGACGAAGAAAAAGATATGTGAGCTCACATACATAGGAAAATATTATATGATTTCTTAGTTACAAAATAAAATAAACGTCAATTTAGGTTCAATGTGATTTGTTTCAACTCATCTAGTTACCTCATGAGTTTGAAGATTGTCTAAAAGTAAATTTAGTAAAATGATAAAAGCATTCAAAATTTTATTTGCACTAAAATCTTTACTATATTTCCATTGCTGAAAATGATTCCGGTTAAACTCTCTGCTGTCTATAAATTATCAGCATAATTTGAAAATCAAATTTTTATTGGAGATTTCAAATAGATTATACATCTTTGTTTTAACCAGGTAATCTGACAACCTCAGCACCAAGAAGTTCTTCTAAAAACCCTTTGCCACATAAAATAAAACTTCTCACCAAGAGACATAAAATAAGTTTAACTGGATTACGAATTTCATAGTAGGAAAATTGAATCAGGAACAGGAAGGAAAATTCAGTCTCAACTAGTTGAGTTTTATGCAAATTTGTTTCCGTTCGTTAATGCGTATTTAGAACTCTTTCTCTTGCAGTGTTAGGGCGTGCATTTTATAGCCAGACCTCTTTTTGTGATTACTTGATAAGAAGTCGTGAAATTCTGACAGTAAAGGTGGAAAAGTATCTTATTTCTTATTTCCTTGAAAGTAGAAATAACCCGAGGGAATTGTTAAAGCACTGTCTGCAAACACTTCATTACAGTGCATTTTCAAAAAAACTACAAGGGCAATCTTTGCGCAACTAAAAGAAGCAGAAGTCATTTCAGAGAGGTTTAATATAACAAAAGGAAGAGATTTTTTTGGAGAGGATATGAGTAAAAGAAGAATCATTACTGAAAAACACTTTGAAAAAATTACAGAAAAAATAGGAAAGGCTTGAAGTAAAATATATATAAAAAAAACCATTAAAAAACGGGAAAAGATTAAAAATAATTAGAACCATTTAGAATGAAAGATTCCTTTACAGAACATATTTTTCAGGAAATAATTTTTTCTATAAATCTGAGAAATAGTTTAGATTGAAATATGAATTCCTATGTTATAAATTTTGGCAAAATAAATAAATAAATAAAAATAAAAAAATTTTAAAAAATCATAACATGGGAAATCAAAATGTGTGTCAAATCTTATTCATTTAATTCTCTTCGTTTTACTGTTATCGATTTCACTTGTATTCGGATTAATGACACTTTCTCTGGACGGATTGAGTTCAAAATTTGACAGAAATCTACAAAATTGGTGTAAAGACCATATATGCTCCAGCTCTACCCCAAATCAAATTGTTTTTATCGTGATTTCAGACAGACAGACATAATTCCAAAAATATATTTTTCGGACTCGGAGAGGTCTGAAGCATAAAGATTCGTCCAAATCTTTAGTTAAAATTTGTATATAATTGTAATATTTTTTCTTTATTTAAGAAAAAGTAAAAATATATTCAAATATATTCATTTTTTGTAAATGATTTTAAATGTTGAAATGTGTTTTTAAATTTCCAAAATTTAGTTGACTTAAAGTTGTTTGAGAAACTAAAGGAAAGCGGAGCATTTTGAATATACATTGAAAAAATACTTTAATTCGAAACATATTTTATAAAAATTGTTAAAACATATTCATACTTTTGAATCATATTTGTTTGTACCATGTTTTTATTATTTTTTAGATAGCTTGTGCAATAAATTCCGCAGTGGTTATTTTAACAAATAACGAATTTCGTTTCTATCTGGATTCCATGAATTCTATAAGCCGATAAAAATCTTTAGATATATAGAGGAATGCACATTGCCTATTTCCAAAAGATGAAAATGAACAATGAAATATGAAAATGTGTTTCATAAAACCAGACGAAAAGTGTCACAATTTATTTATAAGACAGAAACAACAAGTGATGTACAACCGTCGTACAATTCGTATAAAGTGCTTTTTATGCGGAACAAGACGAGGAAAAAGGAACGAACTCATACCTTGATCTAAATCAGCGACATTAATCAGCCTTATACCGGCAACCTCATTTTCAAAGGGATACGGGGAAGATTTCAAAATGTTGATAATATCAATTTCATTTCGCAGTAAAAATAAATTATTCCTTCGAATATCGAGACAGTTGCGATTCCTCATCCCGTATTGCTTGCATCCATTTTTTATGAAGCGCAAAAGTTGGAAGAGAACTGTGAAAAATGAAGCCATTCCACCTCTTAGTAATCCAATTTCTGCAATTTCAGACATCTCTTCGTTCAGCGGGAGGTCGATCTCCTGACTCTAACCGTTGCCATCCATCCATTATTCCAGAAACAGAGCGTCTTTTCACTTCTTCCCTCTACCGCCCCCCCCCCCTCTCAAACCAACCACTGACTTTGGCTCCAAAACTGCATTACAGAGAACGTGACGCTATTACCTGAGAGTGTTCAACAAGACGTCCAGAGCGGCGGGCGATCACGTGATGAATCGCCAATACCAACCGGAGAGGACTGACTGAAAAATTCACATAGATTTAGACCCAGTCAGGAATTTGCTGGTTGTGAGAAATCTCCTTTCTCGGTAGAAGGTTGCAAATGTGATTTTCCGTCGCTATCAGCTGTCTCGTAGAAAGAAGGGAAGAAAGGGATCAGAAAGTTGTAGCTGGTCTATTTAGCTTGTTGTGAAAGTGTTTGGAGATTTCGAACCGAGAAATTCTAAAATATCTGCCTTTGGGAAAGAGCCGTTTGCAATTACTTCAATAGAGAATGATTTTAAAATGGGAGAAAAATTGACTTGAATGAGACACCATTTTCCCTTGGTTTTACAGATCGTATTTAATTTTCATGCCAAAGGTAAAATAAATTGATATAAGAAGAGAAATTGAATAAATTATATTTAATAAAAGGGAAATAGCAATGAAATAATTAATCATTCGTCATTTAATAAAGTAAAAAAATAATTTTCGATTTTTGTTTATTATTACGGCGTCCGCAATTAATAGCCAAAAAATAGGAAATATCGCCAGTTGAAATCGATGCAATAAATCGCTTCAAATGAAACGCATTATGTAGAAAACTATGATCCTGACGAAATTTTGGCAACTTATGAAAAGTGGATTTTGGCGTAAATTGAACATTGCCAAGTAAACCTGCTGCAGTAAATTTCAAAAAATACCAAATTTTCATTTGATAATCAGCATAATATAATATTCTTTCCTTTATTTAAGCAAATGCATAAATCACGAGCCATTACCAGTGCTATCGTTATCATTTGACTAAAGTATAAAATTCAAAAATCCGGCTGTCTCTAGTCATTCTCATTTAGTTTTGAAATGTGACGTCATGAAACAAATCTATTAATCCATCATCTCTACACAAAAAATTAGAAAATAGGGCTTCAATTCTTGTAATATTTATACAATAACGCTAGCACTGAATTATTAAACAGTTAGTCTGCGTTAGCTTAGAATTATTTTTACATTACATAATATAATGTTGCATGACGATATATGATGAAAACTTGAAGGAACTTTGACAAAATTATAAATTTTGGAAGATCATATTTTTTCATGCAGGTGTAGTGGTCATTTTCTGAGAATTAAGTATATGGATAGAATTTAAATTTTGTTTATGTTAATGATCACCCCTTATAAGTTTAAACTATAAACTAACTGAATAATATTGGAATTCTTTTATAACATCAGGAATATAAATAAAGTTTATATAAAGAGTATAGTCAATACACTTTGATAATACAGATAATAATGAATTGTATCACCGAGACAGTAAATTTTTCTTATAATTTTTTACTTATTTGTAATTTTGGGAAACTTATAGGGAAAGTCTTATTTAGATACAGTTATTGCCAACAACAAGATTCATTTTTTCCACTTGCTCAAATCAAAAAGTAGAGAACTCACCTAGAATATTGATTCCTTATAACCTTTAGGAAAAAATATTACAAAATCTAAAATCCTATTTCTGGATTATTAGCTAGGTATTTCAAGTCTCAAATAAAATCTAATTATGTGAAAGTTACACAATGCTGATTTAGAATTTGGTTTTTAATTTGATTTCTTAGTCTGCTAATTGGTAGAAATTTATTGATCAAGCCTTTGAATAAAAAATTAATATGCTAATAAAGAATCATTTTACTTCGTTAAAAGTAAAAATAATATTCTCAAGCAACATTCCTTTTTGAAATATAATTATATATTAAGTATATTATATATTAAGTATTATATATTAAGTATA
>JAPMOR010023278.1:277324-326076 GCA_026543865.1 Argiope aurantia | reverse complement strand
TTATATATTAAGTATATTATATATTAAGTATTATATATTAAGTATATAATATTATATTAAGTATATAATCTGTTGGAAATGTATTTAAGATACCTAATTTAAATGTTTTGTAAGTACTTGTGGCCTATATATAAAATTTATAATAAATATTATTCCTGTAGGAAATAATTTTTTTAATCTGATATGGATTCAGAAAATTGCGTTTTATTTATCATTCATAATAACCTATATTTAAGTTTGATTTTTTAAATTTTTTTCTATGTCTTTTGAGTAAAGAAATTCGTATTGATATGTTTAAAAAACAAGGTTCCAATACGAATTTAATCATATTTTGAAAACTCAGTCAATTCGACGAAATTGTTCGTTTGTAAATAACTTAATGTAAAATTTAAATTCGAATTAATTTCAAAAGAATCTAAAAAATAAGTGAAGTGAAGAGACTTTATTTAATTAATCCCTTAAGGCTGGAAAAATTAATCTTTCCTTATCGAATGGTACAACAAATAAGCTTTTAATAATCCAGCAATATGTATGCAATGTGATTTTCTTATGCGCCGGCGAGGAAATTGCCTCGGAGTTTCTGAGAGAAATTCCATCGCTTAATATGCGATGCAACGAAAACACCTGTTACGTAGAGAAAGAAAATGGGAAGAAAGAGGAAGAGGAAAGGCAAAATATTCAGAGATGAAGAAGTGCATAAATTAAATGGGAGATGATCTGAGAACAAATATAAGAATAAAATCATTTTAAAGTATGTATTGCTTTTCAATCTAGAGGAACTTGTTTCTCAACATAATCACTTTTGAATGATGAATTGTAATATAATATGTACATAAACAATGAAAAACTGATGTTAAAAATGTGTGAGAATTTATATTTGAGAAAGAATAAAATGTATTCTCCTTTTGAAAATGTAAAAGCTTTGTTAAGCACTGTAATTCATAGCGCATTTTTATAGTGTTCTCCAGAGTTTAACAGATTAATGTTGAAGCTATTTTTTTTACCTTATATATATATAATATGGTATACCTTACTTTATCATGAGTCATCTTGAACAAAATGTTGGAACAACAAACTGCAGAAGAGAATTAAATAATTCGAAGATAAATATTTTATATTTCTTGCTTAGGAATTTCATTCAAAATGTTATGATTTCTTACATTTTTTTACTTTGTATAATGTTTTACATTACACTCCTGTATAAACGAAATTCTTTTTGGAATTTAAAGCAATTTTAATTTTGGCAATTAAAATTTGTCAGAAAAAATTAATTTACGATTCGATGAAATAAATAAATAAACTTAGCAATATAAACAAAAAACAAAACCCCGCAAAAAAACTGAATTGTTTAACTGAATTATATATGTGTATGCTTAAAACTGAATTATACATGTGTATGCTTAAAACTGAATTATATATGTGTATGCTTAAAATTGAATTATATATGTGTATGCTTAATACTGAATTATATATGTGTATGCTTAAAACTGAATTATATATGTATGTAGAATATATAGTTAGACTATAGAGAATATATAGAATATATAATTGGCATTCATGTGGATTAATTTCATTTAAACGATGAAAAAGTTATTTGAAAACTAGTGATCATCACTTTGGTTTTTAATTGAAATTAACTTCTTCTAATTATTATTAAACAAAGTTTTATTTCCTAAAGAAATTGCTTTTATTCCCATATTTACATAGTAGATCAGTTGGGCTATAAATTAAATATATAATATGAATTTTTACATCCTCCTATACGAAATATACAAAGAGTAAATATTAACATCGTCAAAAACTCTGGAACTCGAGATTTTGGCAAATTTCCATGTCTCATGCTTCACTGAACCTGAAAAGCACATATTTAGAATTATGTCTGTTTCTCTGTTTGTGAATCCAATAGCTCAAGAATTCTTTGGCCTGAAAAGGTGACATTTATTATGTGATCTTTACGCCAAATATATAAGAGCTACAAAATTTTGATCAAAATTCCACGCAGAAGAAGTTTGCCTATCTGATTTTCTGAGTACAAGTGTAGATGCTAACTGAAAATATTAAGAACGACAATCTTTGGTACAAATGCTTACCATTTACAATATAGATCTGCAACAAATTTGGGACCGCTCTACAATTTTATGCAATGGTGAGAAGAGAATTTTAGAGAGATTGGGGAGAATTTTATACAATTGTGAAAGATTTTATGCAAATCTTTCTTACATACATCTAATGGAGAGTATGTAAGAAAGATTTGAGGAAACCATTCCCCGCTGGTTTTTCTTTTATAATATCTTATTCAATTGCGTTTTTATATTTTGATTTAAATGTGAATATTATAATTTCATCAACTGTTTTCCATACCATTGCTTAGTAAGCAACCCCCAACTACCTCGATTTTCCAATTTTTGGATGAGAAAGAAGAAATAAATGGAATGTTTCGCAACGTACAGTTTATTATTGATTTTTTTCCATATATAGTTTGGATATGTGATCTCATGCTGTAATTATATTGAAAAAAAAGTCAGAAATATTTAAAATTGGGTCAGAAAAATTAAAACTCTTTTACCTAAGGTAAAATTAGGAAAATTTTGATAAATGAAACTGTTTACTAAGCGACGATATGATGCTTGAAAAATATAACAGATGAACAATTGTAATTAATAGCTACTCAAAAGGCGAGATGAAACATTCAAAAATTCACTCCAATAAATATTTCTGCTAATGCCACCGTAATTCAATATATGAGTTCAAACTCCGTTGCAATGCAAAAATCAAATACGTTTAATAATTTATTTAATAAAAAATAATGTAATGAACCTATTTTTTTTGTTTTTGCTTTGAGCTATTTGTTAATAAACAAATTATAAACCAGACTGAAAAGTGATTATGGCAGGTTTTGTGTAAAACAATTATGTAGCTAATACAAAAAAAAAACAACATTGCATAGCTTTTTTTTTATTGATTTAAATTCTGCTCCATTTTAAAACAGCACTCTATCTTTTTTCAGTGACTGACCTCACATATTTGAATTGTACTCATTTGATGAAATTTCTCTTTTCCAATCATCCACATCACACCAAAGGGAGGGGCTTGAAGCTATGCACTCGGCGGATCTTTGACAACCTTAAATCCATGACCTTCTAGTCCTGAAATCTTAACAATCAGCAGTGCGATATCTAATTCTGTTTGATTGTAAGTGCTGTTTCGTAGGCAGGATTTTTTTTGGTTTGATAAATTATAATTACATGCATATAAAATCCCATAACATTATATAATAATAAACATAAAATTTAAAAATACATATTACTTGAATTTCTCAATTCTTGATTGCTGTGTTTATTCATTCTTTAATGTAACAAATGTAACAAAAGGTATTAAAATAATTTTAGAAAATATAGAACCGTATAAAAATGTGGACATCTGCATTTTATGTTATAATAAATGTTATTCATTCCTATGTATATCCATATACTTTCTGAAAATTGTCCGAGTTCCGCATTGAAAAATTATTTGTATTTTTTTCCAGTATTAAAGTAAAGAAAAGAAACGTATTCAGCTTATACAATTTCTTTCAACGAATCTTGGGAAGACATCCAAATGATTTCTTCTATCGTAGTTTTCCGCAGAAAAAAATATAACATCAAACATCATTTCACCATTTACTTATTTTTTAGAAGATCTGCAATACGATGGAATTCTTTTTATATTTAAAGAAAATAAAATGGAATATGGTATCCCATAGCCAAATAAAAACTACCCTATAAAGAAAAAAACCCTAAATATCATTCCTTTTTTCCAGAGGTTTTGGAAATTGTCTTTTGAAAGTCATTACTGATATTACTTTTAAAACAATGGTTTTTTTCCCCATGAAAATATGAGACAATAATTTAAAAACAAACTTGGATTATAAGATGAAAGTCCATCTATTTTCGATTTTTCAAAAGTAAACTCCCTCGCATTATATTTCAAAATATCATTTTATATGTATTGTGCTTATTTTTATTTTATAAATTATATTCTATGGAAGTATGTAAATGTAATCATACACAGAAAGAACTTTTCGTGCAATTTGTTTCTTATTCCATAATTTACTTCTATGTTGAAAATATGTTTTGTTTTATGTATGTACGCTTTAATGTTTTTTTTTCAAAATGTAAATAGATTTATTTATGAATATTTGATATACTATACTTCATCAATCTAAACAATGTTAGGCATAAATAAAAGAGCGCATAAAATATTAAATGCATTTCAAATTTTTGAAAATTACCAACCTGATAGACGAATGGATAATGACTTGAAATTCTCTTTATGTACTTTGAATTAACCGCTGTACTTTGAGTTGAATTGTGTTCTTCATTAAGAGAATTTAAAAATCGAGTTTAATAAAGCACAGAGATCAGCATCAAATAACATAGTTCAATATTGAAAATTGCTTTTTCCTTGATTTTTAAATTATAAAAAAAATATGAATTTTAAAACGCTTTGAAAAATAAATTTTACTCAAAATTAGTCTTTACAATACATTGAAAAGTAAAAAATGATTTCCTTTTAGTAGCTTTTTACAATTACTCAGTTAAAATTTAGTTTTATTTTCAATAAAGAAATTGAAGTTTTTAACTCTTATCGATCTCGAGAAGTTTTTCTAAAATAATATAAATGAAAACTGCATGGGAAAACTTCAAAATTGTAATAGTTGTTTCAAAATATATATTGTTATTTTGTTTATTGATGGATAAGTCCCATCTGGTTTAAAATGAATAAAACAATAGAAATCGAATCGATTATGTGGCACAATCCATCAACGGATACCTAAAGAAGGAAAGAATGCATTTTTCAGTTCTAAACATTTTCTTCCAATAACATGCTTCTGATAGTTACAGAGATAGTTAGAAAGTTTAAAGATAATAGAAAATGTAGAACAATGAAAGCAGTTATTCGAAAATTGATAAAAAAATTGTATTTGACATTAAAAAAAAACCTATGTCAGAACCTAGACCTATGTCAGAATAAAGAATGATGTTAAAGTGATGTATATATATCTTGTTACTATCATATATTGATAAACTTGTCTAGAAACATTAGGATGTATGAGCGTCTTCATTTTTTAAATATCTTTTATCTATATAAGATCTTTATACAAAAAAAAAAAATGAAAACTATATCGGTTTCTATACGGAAAAAAATCAAATAGAAGAGAATACAGATAGATAACTAGATAACACCTGTCTTAGTTTCCCCATTTCTCCTTCTTATTTATTGTTTCATATCAAAATTATAAAAATATAATAGTAATCTATTAAAATGTAATATTTTTCAGAGTAAAATAGTATTAGAATAAGCAGGAAAAAATATTTTTAAAGATTTCATAACGAACTGGTGAAAAATTAAATAAAATGAAATACAAATATAAAATTCATTTACGGCACCTATTCCTATATATGTTTTAAAAATAAAAAATGGATGAAAATTTATTGTCTTCCGCCAAGTTTTATGAATTTACAAACTTTCAATTTTTTAATTATTATATCCTTAATTGATGAATACTCGACTTTGCATAGAAAGTTTTGTCAAAATTATTCATATATCAGCAGCAAAATTATGCAATAATTGGAAACTTAGTACAGGAGTGGCAATGCAGAGTTTTGAACCCAACTCAATTCATTTTGATTTTATATCAAATAATTAAAAATAAAAACTATTCAGCTTTCAGATGGTGAAGTAACGGTTCTTTCATAAAATTAAAACCAGCGGGAGTGGTCACCCAAAAAACTTTCTTACATCCTCTCTAAATAGATATCAAATCTATGAATTGAATTTTATTCAACTAGCTCTCTTAAATGTGATAGAAATCTACAAATTTGGTATAAAAACATATACTAAATTTCATTCATCTAGCTCAAAGCGTTTCTAAATTATCTTTCTCGAAGACAGATAGACATACTGCCAAAAATGTGTTTTTCGAACTCAGAGAGGTCTAAAACATGGTAATCTGTCAAAATCTGGAGTTTGAATTTTTGTATGATCACAATACTTTCTCTTTGAATACGAGAAAGTAAAAATAAATTCAAAATATTTTACTTCCGTGTTCTGAGAAATAATTTATCCATTTCTTGTTAATGTGCTTAAATGTTGAGAAGGTTTTTTAAATTTCCAAAATTTAATCGACCTAAAGTTGTTTGAACAAGTAAAAGAACTGTAGAAACGCAGAGGAATATTTTGAATATACATTAAAAACTACTTTAATGCGAAATATATTTATAATAGCTTACCAATTTTTTTGATGGTTTCAATACTTCTTCAAGAAAATAAATTCCTTTCACAGTTTAAAATTGTGGGCATTGGGTAAAGCAATGAGTTCCTTGCATAACGCTGGAGAACAATAATTATGAAATATGAATCTTTGGCATTAATCTGGCATTTTTATTGCATCGGCCATGCGACCATTGACAATTAATCGCCGGTATGCGTTTAATACACTAGAACACGAAAATCGAATATAGATATTTTAGACATATTCGACCGTATATGAACTTGTTCGACCAAAATCTGACATACAAATACAATTGTAATCACAAGATCATATATTAAATTTCATTTATTGAAGGCTGCTTTTGTGAATTATTGCGTTTACAAATATTAGAAAGTAAAGACCGGGAGAGGGTCAATCCTTTTACAGATTTTGAAATGTACTTGATAAGGATTTGTATTATGGAAATATTGTAATCGAATGTCTTCTATCACACTGCAGACATACGCTTTATTCGACAGCATTAAAAAAATGTTGTTAAGTTTTCTAGATAAGACATGTATTGTCTCTTTGCTTCAGAGATAATTTCGATTATTTTATGATTATAATGCATTCATCAAGTTTTTTTTGTTCATTATTTTCTTAGCATAAAGCAAGTTTTATCTTTATATCAATTTTTGTTTCATTTTATTGGTTTAATTTGTACAAACTCACATAATTTTTTATTTAAGGATATGAATTAACCTTCTCAACATGAATAGGAAACTGCATTACACAAATATCCGATATATTCACCATATCACTCAATTTTAAGAATTCCACGATTATTTTTATGAGAAAATATATTAAAAATGAGATTAGAAAGGAACGCTAATTATTGCATTTAAATTAAATCCTTATATACATTTTTTGTTATTTGCATTTTATATAGTGCAGGAAACATTGTCCTCAATTAACAGGGAAAAATACTGCAGATGCCGTCCTCCGAAGACTTCTTAGCCTTGAAGGGAACGGACTGCAGGCCTCTGTCGAAATGAATCACGTCGCTCGTGCCATCGAAAATGATAAACGACATGTGATCATTGAATTAACTCGTGGGCCTAATCCTCGGTCTCCGGGGAAATTTACGGCCTCCGGACAGATTAAGCCGACTCAATTCTTAGAAAAGGATAGACAGACACGACACATGTCCAAGTACATTGTTATTTAAACGGCTACTCAGAGTCGGACATTTTTTTTTATCACTACGATCTTGCGGAAAATATTTGATATTATCGAATGAAAAGCTTGGAAAGATTTATTAATAATACTGCAAAAATTATTTATTCAGCATTACTACTAACATATATTGATGAAACAGCATAATACGAGTTGAAAATCGAATCCTGATTTATTATCTGTATATTTCATTATATTGTATGATTTATTTTGGCCTATGAAGATTTTGAATATTTATTCTTAACTGTCGAAAAATTTATTATAAATGTGTTTGTCTTTGCTCAAAATTATCACCGATTTCGAATCAAAGTATTTCTTTTGTCTTACATAATTGTTTAGTTTTCAATTAAGCATCGAAAGTTTTATTTCCATTTCTATCTCTATCGTCGTTAAAAATTTTAACAGCGATATTTAAAATAATGCAAGCATAACTGAATGCAAATAAAATACAGAATGAAGAAGTATCGCAAAATTAGCAAAAAATATGACTACTTTTGAAATTTTCGAAAATGATAATGTTTATAAGCTTGTACATCAAATTGTACAAAGATTACTGAGAGCCTAGAGATAACAAATTAGATAGATAGTTATTTTTTAGGTAGTAGGCACAAATCTCTGAGATTCCAACTTGGGACGAAAAACTGTAATCTTCTGTACATTTAGGATTAACAAAACAAATGCCAGTTGACTTTTTAAAAGTTAATTTTTAAATAGTGTTTTATGCTTATATTTGTTTCTAGGTTCATATTCTTTATTGTTTTTGCTATTACATTCCTTCATTTGCATAGCACTTATCATTTCTAAAGGTTTGTGAAATCTTCTCAATGTATTGCATTTTTTTGTGAGTAAGTTCGCAATTCCATCTTCTAGCTTTCTTGTAAGAAAAATCTTTCAAAAAATATTAAATTCAAAGATAATTTCATGAACACTATTATTTATGCTATTTTTCCATTTCCTTTATCTGTTTTACTCACAGAGTTATGTCCTCCCGTTTGCGTGGTGTGGAAGTTTGGAGAGGGAGAGGGTGAGGGTGCAAGCTCAGGTGTCGTTCACGTCATATGACCGCAGTTCAAAATTACGCGGTATTTCCCAAAATAGCACTAGTGTTGATTTAAAACGGGACTCTAATATAAATAAACTATTGAAAATACTATTGTATTCGGTTTTTGCATCTCTTGTCATAAGTGTTAAAACATGAATATCAGAATAAACACTATTTTCAATACGTATGAGTATCAATCACATTTTTCTTTAAAAAAAAAGGGGGGAATACAAATCAGAGAAATGCAGTATTAAAAATTTTTTGTAAAAGAAATTGAGAGTTTCTGGGTCAAAAGCATACAACAAACCACATGACCTCAAGAAGATTTTTATTAATTATATTTGACTTGTGAGAATTTCCAGATAGTGTTTGTTAAACAAATAAGTTACTTTCGCCTTTTCAACTTACCCATTCAAACCAAAGATACTATTATTAGATATATCATAGCAGGATATTTTGTATTACTTTAACATGCTAGGATACTCGTTTAAAAATACAATAAACTTAAATTTATTCAGTCTTTGCTTAGCTAAATTTCATATAACATAAATTACATAGAAAGTAACATAGACCTTTCAACGACAAAGTCTAACTGATTACATAGATCTTTATCATTATGGTTTTCTCACAGTTTTAAAGTTATAAACACGTTTCGTTTGATTTTCAAATAGTCACTGAAGACACAAAAGGCACTGAAGAGATTCAAATTATATATATATATAATCTTTAATTAATAATAAGTGCTATTTAAATAATAAGTATTAATTAAATAATTCAACATCACTTATTTTTCAAGTTAATGCATAAATACTTTTAATTAATTAATTGTAATCGAAAAAGTCGTTTCAATTACAATTCATTTTAAAAATAGCATAATACTTGGATACACATATCAAGCATTTATGCGGCATTTATATGTATATCTTTCTAATATGCATATTACAATTATATGTATACCTTAGCAGATAAATTGCAGTCTTTTTGTTTTATCATTTAATTTACAAACACCTCCTCCAAACTCTAGATTTCAACTTCCTCAATTTAATACTCTGAACAACATCCATTGCTTATTCTAAGGCTGGCGTTTTTTAAAAATATAGCAGTAAGACAAAACAAAATATTTCACATTCCTTAATAAAAAAATCTTTGTTACCGAAGACAAAATATTTGTCTTGTGTCGTTGTTCAATTTGTCTTGTGTCGCTTACAGATGTCTCATTCCCAATTTTGTAACGCATCATATGTAGATAAGACCAGAATGCAAAGAATTTAAATATTTCGGAAAAGGAAAATAATTTAATCAATCTTTTTAGATAAGATTTTAATGCTTAATAAATTAAAATATATTATAAAAATTGAAGATAGCATCAAGAAATATCCTATTCAAACATCGAATTCTATTAAGAATTAAAGTGTTCAACAGAGATAATGCTTTTACTCCTGCTTTTTTGCATGAATTCTGACATTAAAAATTTGTTAACAATTACATTTTTATTAATAGATCCTTGAATAATTTATAATTATTGCATGTAGAAATTTTATGCAAATTTCTGTTGTTGTCATACTGAAAAAAGTTCTTGGTTTATTTCACACTAGCCGCCTTTGACGACCAGCCGGTTCGCCCATCTTGATGCTCGTTAAAATTTTAATAATTAAATATTTTATGCAACTTCTATTTTAATAGCTTCTTCATTAAAATATTTTAAAGCTTCAAATTTTGATAGTCATGCAATTCACATAATATTATAAAGGCCTTCACCCATAATGTAATCTGTATCTCTCTAATTTTATGTTAGCCCGCGTAGAATGTATGCTTTAAATTAAAGTGA
This sequence comes from Argiope aurantia, assembly GCA_026543865.1. Classification (NCBI taxonomy): domain Eukaryota; kingdom Metazoa; phylum Arthropoda; class Arachnida; order Araneae; family Araneidae; genus Argiope; species Argiope aurantia. Next base: position 315,738 of record JAPMOR010023278.1, on the reverse strand, counting down.
AAATGATTAAACTGCAATTAACTGAAATGCAACTGAATTAACTGAACTTAGTGGAATGATTAACTGCATTTTTTACTGAAATAAAGCATTTTTTTAAAAAAAAATATGAGCACTGAAAACAGAGTCGCTGAACATTTAAACCTTATGGGCACTAAAGAATATTTTTCTTAATTTATGTAATATCCCAAGAATTTTTCAACAACTTTTTTCAGATTCATCGTGAACAGATCGATTAATTAACAATGTTTAATTTTAAATGCACTCAACATTAAGAAAATAAACAGAATCGTTTGAAATAATGGGTCGAAAGCACGTTCAGCCTATCCTCTTTAGCGTGAGAAAAAAAAAACTACTTAATACTATAAACATATACGAAAAATATACAATTTACATAAATATAATTTAATTACAAAAGCACACAACTAACCGAAAAACAATTTATTTACGGTATGTATCTGAAATAAAACAAAACAGCAAATTTGTTGTCAACAATCAGAACACAATGCACATGCGTGAATTTTTAACGCCAGTTATAGTATCGCAAATGCTTGAATTTTTTACGTCAGTTGGGATAACGCTACGCAGAATAGAAATTTTTAATTTCCTTTATTCTGTTTTATTTTAATTCAAAAGTACTTCAGAACGAATCCGAAAAATTGATTAATTAATAATGTTTAATTTTAAATGCATCCAGCATTACGAAAATAAACAGAATCGTTTGAAATAATCGGTCGAAAGCATGTTACGCCTACCCTCGTTAGCGGGGGAGGAAGCTGCAGCCCTACTCATTTGACGGTGGGGAAATAAAAAAAATTTTGGCGGGAAAGTTAGTTTTTAATTAATAACTAAATTTCTAATTAAAAATTCCAAAAAGGGATCCCAGGTGCACATTTCTGACCTCCAAGGTATGTATGTACCAAATTTGGTAGGTATAGGACAAACAGTCTGCCCTGTAGAGCGCCAACACCCACACACACACACTGAGCTTTATTATAAGTATAAATATAGATTTATATTTTCCAGTATATTTTTAGCCCATTTTAATGATGCTTTCATATTTTTCAAGACTTTACTTATAATTTACATCATTTTACGTATTTTAAAGCCATACGCTAGAATCATTTTCATATAAATTTGATAGACAGAGGTTAAATCAAATTACGATGTAAATGATAAAAGAAATTAGTATTTATTTACCTCATTTTTCTTTATGTAACTGCAATCTTTCGGTATTTCGATTAACATTGTTAAGTCCGGAGATTAAGAATTTCAAATTCATGTACTCAGTTACTAATCCTTCAAATCGGCACTCGATATTTATTTACCCTCAAACTTCAAAATTAGTTTACTTTTAATAGTGAAGTAATGAATGCTTTTTGTAAGTTATAATTTAAAATGCAGTTTTTAAATTGATCACCTACCTTCAGCTAAATTACAAATCTGTTTATTGAAGCTAAATGTATTGTTAAAAACGGTAATATTATCATTAAGTAATTAAAACACGTAAATGATTTAAAGCACGCAAGAAATATTCTGTGCCTCTATCTATTTCTTTTCAAATTCAAATAAATAAATAATATTTGTTGGGTACAGTCTTTCAAAATACTTATTCATAAGCAAAATAAATGGAAATTTAAATAATATATTATATCTGTAAATTCATATTTTTAGTTTCAAAGAATACTTGAAAAGAAACACGATTCATTCATACTAATATAAAAAGGAAATTTAAGTATTCAAAGTTTATGATTCAAAATTGGAATTTTTCTAATTTATTTTACTTCTATAGCAATGCAATTCTGATACGAAAAACGTGTTTAGCAATATTCACTGGAACAAAAATTTCTGAAAATTCAACAATTATTCATTTTTCATGATTGCACGAAAAGAGCAATCTCAGACATTTATCGATTTTATATACCAATTTCAATAAAATTTTTGTATCTAAATCATCAGTCACTTTTCAAATAATAGTGAAAATCAAAGCAGACAATTTAAAAAATTCAACTGTAGCACAAATGGTGGACATCATGTAATATTTAAAAAACATTCCCGAAGGGAGTAAATAAATTCTTTATCTGCTTTTCGATTACTTTTCTCTCTATTTACTTCTGAAATTCTGACACATAAAGAAATAGCATTTATTCTTCAGATTCCAATTTTCGACTTCAAGAGTGACAAAGACCTGAGCCGGAAATCAATTTTTCCCTTCCTTCATCTTTCGTAAACACACATAATATATTCTATTTCTCAACAGGAATTACCGTGTGTTTAAAAAAAAATGGAACGGAGTGTTTCAGTGAGACACAGATTGAGAATCAATGAATAAATGTGAAGGCTTGGGATTGATTTAAAAGCACAGCATTTTCACGTTTTCATGTCCGCTTTTCTCCTAGTATTTTTCATAAAACTATGTCGATGCAAAAAATTGGGCAATATATATATATATTCTCCCTTTCTGCGTTTTAAAAGTGCTTCAGGTAATGAAAATCCTGGAATGCATTATCGAGCGACAAGTAAATAATACAGGCCTTTTCAATAGTCTGTTGTATACTTTTTTAATGAGTTTTCCTGTTTAGTTCCTTTCTGAAATCACAAAATATAATATTATGAAAGAATGGGTATAGAAATTAGAATGCTAAATCTACTTATAGAAGAGAGTAGTTTCTTTCCTTTCGCTCTTTTATTTCTTTTTGCTTGATTTCTATCTTCCAGCGAGTTGGCGCAAATGAACCGTAATTGGAAAAACCAAGATAAGCCAGAAAATATAATGAAAAGCATTTCTGCGATAAAACGTTAGCATTTATTTTCGTAATATTTATTAAGATATTCTGTTTATGAATTCATAAATCTAGAATAACGATGAAGAGTGTTTGAGTAAGGAGCCAGGAAACTAATGCAAAGGGTGGAAAGATTTAACTACAGAAGGAAAAAACATATTTTATTATGAGAAAAACAATGAAATGAAACATTTTCAGAAAATTTCCTTTATTAAAATAGTATATGGATCTAAATTTAACCATATCTGAATAGATATTCCTGAAAGAAGAAGATAATATAATTTATCACTGGATATTTCAGTTTTAGTAGAAAATATATAGCAAAATTTTTCTGGCTCTTATTTTTTTAAAATTATCTAAGAAATATGCTTTCCATTAGTAAATTTATATTCATAATTTTTTCAATAGCTTTAAAAATATTTCATTTGTATTAGATTTTATTAGTCCGGAAATGCCAAAGAAACTCTAAATTCTCAAAACTCTAAATTCTCAAGAAAAATCAGATGATATTCTAAAATAATAACTAAAATTGATAAAATGATCTTACACTAAATCTTTGACACTGCATGTTGATTAAGAATTAATTAGTAACTGTAATCACAAAAGCAAAATTAATGCTGGCAAAAATGCGACCATAGACTCCTTCGAACGTAAATCTAATTGCATGCTTAATTTATATAATTAAATATATTTTCTATTTAAGCACACTGTAATCCAACATTACAACTTGAAAGACCAATGGTTAACAATATCAAATCAGTTTAATCCGAAATACTTTTCTAATTGTTAAAAAAAATTATCGATACATCGTCAATAAAAATTGTGAAATTACAAGCAATAATTCTAGTTATCCACAAAATATAACTTTGTTCATTACGCCAATTTTTTTTCGCAATCCTTAGCAAATGTTTTCCACTATAGAGATTTGTTTTATTTCTTTTCTTTTCCTATTGTTATATAATTAGAATTAATAAAACACCATCTTACTTTATTTTATAAAATTAAACTTCTATGTTTAGGGCGGCTCCATATAAAAAGAGAGGCTTACATCCAAAATTTGCAAATGATGTTCCCATAAGAAAAGTGGAACAATTTCTAAAATTTCAAACATAAGAGGGATAAGAAAATAAACTACATATTTTTGGAAAATGATTTAAAGATGAAAAAGGAACAGATGTAAAAATTAATATCAACTGTAAATAACATAATGTGTGGGGAATTATTTATTAGAATAAAGAAAAATAATGTTGCATTCAAAAACGAGAAAAAAATATATAAGAAAAAGTTACACCATTTCTAATTGAGAAGAAAAAGTAATTTATCTAAACAATCAGTTTTGTATTAAAAGTTAATGATCTCATAAAAATGAAAACACCACTGCACATCATTTATCATTAAACTAAATAGCTGAATAATCACTTTTAATAAACCTCCTAAAATTTCTTCACAAACTGCTTATGAGAACAAATCGATATGTCTGAAATTTCCACAGTAGGTAACTAATGTTTCATATTTATCAGCTTAACAGAATTCTTAAGAGAAATTAAGTTGAATACGACGGCATTTCTCGGAAGCCATTTTTATTTTAATTTGACTCCTTATCGAGCGGTCATCGCTCAAAATCAGACGTAAATTCTATCACTTTAGGACGAGATGCTTTCGCGATTAGACCTCTTAAGCTTAGATAATTCGCTGAAGTTGTCGTTTTTCTTCTTTTTTTTTCCGCTTGGCACTGAATAACGGCGAGTTACGATTAGCGATGACAGTCAAGCTTGAATTCTGCAATGAGTGCGATAAGCACCGAGTTTTCAACTTTGGCTAATGAGTCTCACTGATTCCGTCGATGAGATCCTGGCGCAAGCTCAAAGGTTTCCCGACAGGAAAGTCCATTGGTCTAATCTCAATTGCTGATATTACTCAGAGTATTGAATGAAGATTACAGTAATTAATTGCATAGATAAACAAATTATTCCGTCGAGGAAAAGTTATTTATTCTAGGTAAGTAAATGATTGCCAGCGACTGTTTGCAAGTACTGTAAAAAGGCAGTGATCAACGAAATCAATTGAAACACTTTAAAATATTTTTATTGCTCTGAATGATACACATACATAGAAATATATGTAATGTTGTGAATGTGTAGAAATGTATTTGCAAAAGATTAGTTGTTACGAAATTTAAAAATGCTTTTTATTATAGTTTTCAAATAGTTTTCTTAAATTGATAAAAGTTGATAAAGAGATAAATGATTTTATTAATATTTAGAAAAATATTTAAGGTGGTTACAGTTCACGGTTATTTTAGGAAGGTTGCACACGAAATGGCAAGGCTCATCCACACCAAATCGAAGAAAGAGAACGCCAAATTAGTGACTGAATGTTTTATTAATTTGAAAAATGAATGTATGAAATTAATAAGGAAATTTTATAAGAAATAACTGATTGCAATTTGAAGTGCTTTTCGAAGTATACCAGAAATAACAATCAAAATGGAAAAGAAACAATTAATTATACCTCGAAAGCGCGAATAAAAATTATTTATGTTTATTTTACTTTAGCGTTTTATTTAGTTTTAATAAAAAGCAATTGTGTCTCTCAAAATTCTTTTACTACAGATGTTTATTAATCATTGAGATTAAAATTGGCCTCAAAGAGCCTGAAAGACAGTTATTTAAAGGAAAATGAGAACAGGCACAGATTTTTCAATATAAAGCAAAAATGTCATCATTAGAATAAATGGTTAATTAGCTTGATCACTACAACACCTGCAAACTACAAATCGACCACAAATAATGGATGTAGACAAAACAAATTCGTTTCAAAAATCAGAGGGAATATGGAGTTATCAAAAGTGATATGGGAACTATTATGGAGTCACTCTATTGGCATTCATAAATATCACAAAGATGAGAATAATTATTCAATTTCAAAAATTACTATTCATATGATTATTTACCAATATCAAAACATCTGATAGTTCTCGTCAAATTAATTTCATTCAAATGTTTAGTATCCATTTAAACGTTTTTACTGTCACAAAAGTTCATGAATATGAATTTTGGAATCACGAAAGCATTGGAACCCTAGCTCCTATTAAATTAGATTTCTAAAGCCCAAATAGCATGCCCAAAACTATATAGTTTGACAAACATGTTCTTTTAAAGATTTGGATGGCAATATGAGCAGCACTTTTTTGATCTCAGTAGGAACGGAGTTACAATGTGAAGTAAAATTTCATCATACTATTTACTTTTATCAATTAATAAAATATGCGCAGAAACCAATTAATACACGGTACTTATTATTTTCTTTAATTGACTGAATTTTAGTTAGCTACAACTAAAAGTAATTAATGAAAATTTCACATCTTATAATTGGAAAGAGCTAAAGCTAAAGTTGCTACAAATATGTTGTTATTGAATATGATTTTTCGGAAGATTTTGATTCAAAAAAGGGCAATTCAAATTTCGAACCAACTCTCCGTAAACCACAAACCGAAATTAAAACTTCTACAATCATTAGAGTTGCGCGTGATGGCAACCCCCGTTGATTTTTTAAGAAGCTAACTTCTAAATTAAAGATAATTTTCAATTATTCAAATATATATCCATTCCAAATTGGCTACGCTCTAAAAATAATTTCCTAAATGCTTGACTTCCGTCTTCTTAGTAACTTTAACTTTGAAATTGCACGAGTTTTTATTTTCCTCACGGATGAAAACGCTGAATTTTGCACCTTCCTTCTAAAATTATGTAAGATTGAAATTCTTTCTTAGCTATTTCTTTATTCATTCTGCTTACCTACTAGCATCAGCCTTGTCTTGGGCAAAAAATATTGACAAAAACTAAAAACAGGATTATATCCATGAAATATTAAAAATAAAAAAAAAAACTAAACGACTGCTTCTTTAATATATATATATATATATATATTGTTTGAGCATATTTGTATGTATTATTGCATTTTATGTATTTTGTAGTACCTCAGTGTTGGTAATTACAGAATGGATATTTTTTATAAAATATTTTCTAATGCCCCGTTCTCTTTATCATTGGAAGGATACTCTGTGGCGTAAGCTATATTATTCTAGCTCTCAATCTTATTAGCTACAAGGATCGTTTGCCTGCATTTTATTGAATGGAAGAAATGCCTTCTGGCATTTCTTCGATCATTAATGTTTACATAAAAATTTATATCTGAATTCATATGAAAGAATGATTCCAATACCAATGGAATCTAATATAATCAGTTTAGATCATATTGGATATTAATAAATATATTTTATATTTTATTCTTCTTTTTTAAACTTCAGGAGCATTAAAAGTTCAAAAATGATGTATTAATTTATGACCGTCTATTTTACAACTTTTTAACATTTTTAATAAAATATTCAAATTGCCAGCTTAAATTTTTTAAAAAGACATCGTAACTTGATTTTATATAAAAAAAATGATTCCTATGCTTTAAAAATATTAGCATCCCTTTTCTTGATGATTATTTGAAATAATTTATTTTTGAAATTTTAATAAACATGAAACGATAATGTCTAAAAACATAAAATAAACATTTATTAAAGTATTAATACACGTCAAAGAAGATTTTGAACATATAATAATTGCAGGAATCATTGCTTGCATGCACTTAATAGCTTGCTGGTTAACAAATCACAGCCGGCGTCCTGGCATAGGGGTAGCGCGTCTTCGTCTCGAATCTGGGCGTCCCGGATTCGAGTCCCGGTTTGGGCATGGTTGTTCTTCCGTTGTTCTAACTGTGAAATGTGTGAATGTGCCCTCCAGTAAAAAGGGGTTGTGCAAGCGAATGCGTGATGCGTGAGTAGCAAAGTCGTACTCTTGGCCCTAGTTGGCGCTACTATAAAAACAAGAGACGCTCCCCCTCCGGCTTAAATTGCTGTCTTCGTAACAGCGGGCTTGTCCGTGGCAAGTGCCATAAGAAACAACAACAACAAATCACAAAATAAGTAAAAATAAATCAAATTTGACATTTCAAATTTAAGTACAGTTATTTCATTTTAAAGCAAAATCAAAATAAGTGCATTATAAAAGAAATTAAATTCAACATCTTCAAATCTTAAACATTTCTTAATTATATAAAAAAATTCGAAATTTTCAAATCTTAGAATTATTTTAATTTTATTTACTAGAGAGCTATTTTGAAGGAAAAGATTCTAAGCCATAAGAGAGACACAAAGAACAAAAAGAGAAAATCATGATTCGGCTTAGGCGAGAAACATAGTGAGGGAAAAAAAAAAAACTTCACATTTATTTAGAATAAAGACAGTAATCAGAAATAAAGAAGCAATATAACGTAATTCAGAAATGTTTTTTCCCCCTCGTTTTACACGTCAAATTGGGATATTTTTCTTCGGGAATTGTTACAAAATCTTATCTGAAAAGACATTTGGTTAGTTTATACTCTGACAATCACTTGTGTCACGAAATTTCCAATTCAACAAAAATTGCAAAAAAAAATAAATAAATTGTAAGTGAACTTTAAAAATAGCTCATATGGTTCTTTCATTTTATTACATACTTCAACTATCTTTCGTTCTTCCAATAACTATCATTATGTCTAATACAGTATACGATTTGATACTTTGAGCGAAACTACATTTTTAGTGAAAGATAAAAAGAAAGCTGAAAATATTCAAGATTTCGAAAGGAATTTATTTTCATTGAAATAGTAGAAAAATATTTTTAACAATAGAAAAGATTTCTTGTCATTTTTTTTGTCTGAATTATCGGAGCATGTTTTCACACATAAAGACATTTTTTTATACTTTCTGATTTTAATTCTATATTAAAATAAGAGAAATTTTAAATAAAATGCTCATAAACCATAGTACTGATGGGCAAAATAATAGTAATTAGCGAAAAGCATATTAATATATATTTTAATAAAATTCCTAATCATTAAATACATAACTCTCTGAAATGATTCAAATGTATATAAATAACAACGGTAATACAACAACTCTATATAATTAACATGAAAGAAAAAAAACATCTGGTTATCTATTTATTATTGAAAGAATATGTAATTTCCAAAATAATAATATTGCTAAATAGTTTTTCAACAACTATTTAGTAATATTATCATCTGGGTACAATATTATCATATCAATATATCATTATAATATATCTTAACTAATGACAAGATTAAAATGTCCAAGAAAAATGACTAACATTCTTGTTTTATACAATGAGTTTCTCTCTGCATTTGGAGTTATATTAAGTATTAAACTTATATGCTGATAAAAAATATTTCTTCGTACAAAAATAATTAGTATTGTTTCAATTCATCAGCAATATATCATAAAATAATCAATTTCTTACTTTTTACACGCTTTCATTTAACTTGCCTTGTTTCATGTGCGTAATGATTGAATTTTTTTATCGATTTTTCACTCATTTTCTGATATTCCGAGCACTGCTATTTTGTGCAGCTGTGTCTTTCCGATGATAAATAAAATTTTAGTATTTTCAGTATAATTATCAGATAATCAATTAATTTTTATTATATTCTTATGTCCCTCGAAAGGCACTCCTAGATGTTATTAAAAAAGAAATGAATACAAGATTGCATTATAATAAATTTCAAAACATATAAAAATTAAAATATATATATAAAAAGTTCTTACAATTTCGCTTTTAACTATGTACTAAAAAGCAGAAAAGAATTTTTTTTCTTATCAAGAGTATGAATTTCAAAGTGAAATCATAAAGGGTGAGATGTTTACAGTAACACTGTAAAGAAATTAAGTAAGAATTCATAGTATAAAAAAAATTCATAAATATTGATATCAAATAAAAACATTACCCTAAATGTGATTAAAATTTTAATTGACTTCGAATATTTCCATTAGCGCTAGCCTATTTTTTAAGTTTCTTTGACTTCTATATTTTTCATTTAAAAAAATCTTTAAAAATCTTTTTAAAAATTTCTTAATCGTAAGAAGTGAATTATACTTTTCATTACACTAACATATGTGTGTTAAAATGTTTTCTACTTTAAGCCTATTGATATAAGGATATTGAGTTTTATTTCAACTAAATAAAATGTGGATTTTTTAAAAAAGGAAGTTGGCAGATCTTTGAAATTTTTTCTGCTTATTGATAACATATTTGTAATTTACAAAAATTTTAAAAAAATGTAATTTAAATATCTATACAGAAAATTTTAAGAAAATAATTTATATCCAGGTGATTTTCTCAATTATTTTTACTTACAGATTTTGAAAAATTTGTTAAAAGACGGATTTTTTTTTTTACTGTGAATAGCGACTCACAATTTGAAAAATCTGGTTTAGTGTAATAAATAGACGGCCTCATGCTGATAGAGTATCAAAATTTTCAAAAATATTATGTACATATACAACTGTTATCAATAGGTAGATTAATTCAATCATGTAAACTTAACTAGATTGTGCTATTGCAAAATAATTCCGCTGGGTCTCATTTTATATTTACTTTAACTTCGTTTCATATTTTTGAAGTTCCTATTTTTTTTTTATATTTTACTTTTATACAAGTAACTACAGCAGATCACAAAAGGAAAACATTCTATTTAGTTTTGTCTGCAATTATTTTTGCCTCGAAATAAAACTATTAGAAGAAAATACCTATTGGGTGCGACAGATTCTGACTGATTGAATATGACCCTATGCGTGTAGCATAAAAGCAATATATTTGCATCCCTTTCACAAAGACTTCAGTATCATTAAATTTCCAAATACTGCCTGAAATTTAGAAATTCTTTTTCTTCCTTCCAAGATTTTACAAAAGCTGTAAGGGAAAATCACTATACTTGGTCTAGCAAATAAGAAAATTTTATGTTTACCGCATTACCCAAAAGTAAATCCGACACTTTCACCAGAATGCTTTGGCGGAACAAAAAGAGTGGTTCCTGAATTGCAACAAGATCGAGACTCGAGTCGAAGTTTTGAAAGGAACCCCAATTTGTTTTTCTATCGCGGTATCTTTTATCCACTGTCGCCATTAGATCGATACTCATTCATCTGGGGTTCCTTGGAGACGTCCGGCCAAACAGCCGGTGACATTAACACGAAGAGACTTGTCGTTGGAAAGGGGGTGGATGGCAGGGTGGAAAAGGAACTAAAGTGTCGCTCTCGAAAGAAAAAGAAAGGTTGACTTCTTGATACTCGAAACCTTCTTTTCTCTACTTGGCGAGGTAGTTACAAGAAAAGTGAATGGATTCTGGAGCGGTCGTCAAAGGGACCCTCCAAAATGTTAACGAGCGCCTACATATACGTTGTTCGGCTGTTGCAAATGATGTGTTATCGCGCTTTAATTGACTAGATTCGCTTCCGCACTGAATAAATACAATTGGGTGGTACATAAGAAATGATTGGAGCTATTTATCGATTTTGTGAGAGTAACAGGATATCTTTTTTTATTTTATTGTTATCTGAGAGGTTTAGTGGAAAGATTACTTAAAAATCTGGAAAGTTTGAAAAATTGATTGCAACTTTTGAAAAGTTGTAGTTATTGATAGGAAGGTAAATGAGTTCAGTATCTCTAAATATGTTGTGTTTTTCTTCAAATTTGGATAGCAAGTAAATTAATGTAAATGTGTTTGGGAAGCTTTAGATGTAATTAAGTAGTTGTTAGACTTTATATGTAGACAACATAATAAGTTAACCATGTCTTATGGTTGCTAATTTTATTTATTAGAGAAATCCTGATTTGAACCCGATGCGGTGCAATCTGAAGTCGTAGACCAAACGTCTTCCCTTAGGTGTAGAGATGGAAGTTTGGAGAAGGGGCGGTAATGCTACTTTAAAATTTTTAATGCCGCATTACTTGCCTGCGTGTTACAGATAATATGTAATTGTACCAAACCATCTATCTTATTAGATGACCCCTTTTCTACTATAGTTAAGAGATAGCAAAGAAGGGGTCATCTAACCAGACAGATGGTCCGAATATTAGGAATATCAGGGGTGAGGTTGTGGTAGGGAATTTCGTCATCTCATTAGGGTTTAAAATTACGAAATCCGTCTCAAAACAACTTCCCGTTGCTTGCAAACGGGACGTTAATTTATAGCTTAATAACTTTTTCTTCCCCATTATATTCTCTGGAAGGGATGCAAATATTTAGAAAAGAAAACCTATCTTCACTTGCAAAAAAGGAAGATTAATATTGAATATCCCAATTTTGAAATCTGAAATGGCAAGAGAGAAATCTGAAAGAAACTAAATATAACAATATCATACAGAATAAAATATCAACAATAGCATTTTCTATGATAGATTTGAGGAATACAACAAATAAAATTATATTACTCATTCGCTCAACAAATGATGGCTCCTGAAAAGATTACAGTAAGTTTTTCTTATTGTAAGAAAAAAATTGCTTTTGTATACGTATGTTTAGGAGCTCATTTTTATTTAAGGTGTAAAAGAAAAGAAAAAACAGTTTTTGAATTATTGAAGTTCAGCAGTTTGTCGCAATGACGCTTTAAGGGAAAAAAATGCATATATATCATTTCACCTAATATCTGGTAAAGTAAAAATGTGACGAAAATTCCAATCTGATAAATGTGACTCATTTATTTGAAAGGGAAAGTACAAAATAAGAAGAAAAACAGCGAGAAAAGGAATGATAACAAAACATTATTTTTTAAAAGAATGAGACATTTTTTTTTATTGCTCATTGTAAAAGCCAGATATATATTCTCTGTTTCAAGAAAAGGAAAAACCCAGCCAATAAAACCAACGACCATAACTATAATTCAACGAACATATAAAATTTATCTGACATTCTTTTCATTTTTTCAAAACCGCGGATGTTTTTAAATTTTAATGTACATTTGAAATAATAATATAAGAATTATCTTACTTATTTTAGGCAGCGTCCTTCCACAATACTTTTATATTTTAATGCAATTAGATTAAATGAATGTTTTCTTAACATTTCATTATTCTTCTAAATTCAATCTAAAATAAGACTGTCTAAGACTTTCTGGTAGTTATTTATTTTCAACTAATAATGAAGAACTACTTATCAGTTGTTAAAATAAGAACAACAGAAAAATAACCTTGAAATCTTATTACAACCTTGCTCATGGTGGGTTTTTTTAAAGAATTATATATATATATAACACTGATAGAGATAATAGCAGCATTTTAAACGAAGTATTTCATTCATTTCACTTAAATAAAACATGATCTCTATTTTTTTCAATGCCAATGAGCATATAATATAAAATGGAAGGCAATAAACTGTTTATTGGAATTGGAATTGAATTGGAATTTAAATTAGTAAGATTTAAATTAATATGACACATTTTCGTACTTCACATTATAACGAAAATTTGAGAAATAAAATAAAAATTATATAACAATTTATATTTTTTTAATTATAAATAAATTGTATACATTTATAATTCTACTTTTACACTTTTCAAGGACCAGAGGAATAAATGTATGATTTAACAGGACGTAAATCATGTAAAATCACTTTTATTAAATATCATTAAATCTGAACTGGAAAGGAACAATAAAATATATTATAAACGGAGGGAAATGTTAAAGACAGGAATGCATTAGCGGTTAATACAGTATATTTAGAATAATTTTCTATTATATAATTTTGCAGTAGCATGCAGTTGCTTCTAAAAAATCACCAAACCTATATTTGTTACATAGAGAAAATAGATAAATATTTTTAAGCACAAAATTTCCTTTTCAGCGTAGTTGAGAAGTGTATGACAACATGTATTTTGTAACGTTTATCAACAGGGGGAAAAACATGCAGTCTTACAATGTTCCATTTATCTGTATGCATTCTACTCAAAGAATGCATGCACTGTAGTATAATTTTGCTTTTGTAATTTATACTGCAAAACCTAATGTTTGTTTAACTGTCCTTTTTTTCTTCACAATAAGTGAAATAATCATTCTACAAATTTAGTGCTTTAAAATTTAATTATTTTATGGGTATAACTTATTTTATTAAAAAATACCTGGGTAAAATATGTATTAAAATATGCATGCAAAATATGTATTAAATTAACAAAATCAAACACTAAATAAGCGACAATACATAAAATTTTGAAACAAAATTAAGCGTTAACTCATTATAAAGAAACTTAAGAGTTTAGATTAAATGCTTGATCAAAATAACATAATTCTAAACAGAATGTAATAAGAAAGAATTGTGTTTTTTAGATAAGATGCATTATGTTACATCCTATAGATAATTGCTTGGTTCTATTTATATTTGAAATTTTATCTAAGAAAAACCTTTAATATAAGAGGAGAAATTAAACTTTTATATTAACCACTTTTTATAAATAGACAATTTTATTTATAATCAAACTCTTAAAACTCGCAAAAGAATGAAAGAAAAAACTAGTAGAAAGCATAATCAAACCGAATAACATTAAATTTCTAAGCAGATAACCAATATCTACAATTTTTTTCTTCTTTTTTCTTCTTCACGTGATTATCAAAGCTACATTGTTTGTTCAACAATTAAAAGAAGAGTGGATAAATATAAAGAAATTCGAGTGAAAAAAAAGCTTTCCTAAGGCGCCTCGTACAGATTTATTTTTCATCCTTTCTTTTCTGTTCTCCAGTATTTATAAATCCAATTTTCTTATCAACAAGAGAAACACATTTTATCCATTTTTTTTCACCTACTCATGTATTCATTCATGTACTAGGAGATACAAAATGCTCAGGGATATGTTTTGACCTTTGTGACATTAAACTTTGTTTCTATTTTACAGGAAAATTCCAGATTTATTCAATAATGCACATTAATTCTTTCTTTTTTTATATGTTAGTATTATATGTGAGTTTTTTTATATTATTCATAAATGTGAATAACATATCTTTTTTTAGAATTTTTCATCAAACAATATATATAATTTATCTTTTTTTTTATCAGAGCTGCTATAATCAATCATACTTGTAGCGAGATTCTATAATGTAGAGTAACTGTTACATACAGTAAAGTATACAATTGTATGGTACTCAATGAAATAAATTTGGATGAAATTATTATTCACAAATTTCAATAGAAAAATGGAAACCATATAAATATATTTCTATAAATTTTTTAAACCTGTATTTTTTTTAACAAAAAAAAAAAAATAAAAGCTATAAATTAAAGAATAATTAGAAAAAGTTACAGTCCATTATTTTGGGGCGAGTATATTTCTTACTATATGAAAATAAAAGGATATAGTTATATATAATCTGAAATCTAGGAACGTACTATAAAAATTATATATACTATTATTAAAAACATCCCAATTTTTTAAATTAATAATACAAAAAAATTACATTTTTATTATAAAAATTTTAAATGTGTTAAATTGTTTTAACAATTTATTTCGAAATTAAAGCATAACTAAAAAGACTTTAGTAATTACTTGCTCGATGGCCTTACCACGCTTACATTCGTTTCATTATTTCAGTTTAATTTGATGAATTTTACGTAGAATTGTTCCGATCAAATATCATTTTGATTTAAATACATTTTAGAGAAAATAAAAAAATACATTTGAAAATTAAAAAAAAAAACAAAAAAACACCATCTGTTTGAATATGAATAAATTAATTGTAACAGAAAGTGAACGAATTCTAATATCAACCACAAATACTAGGGTTAAAAATTAAAAAATTTTCTCATGAACGTTTTAATTCGTGTCTTTGTTAAAAAAAAATAACTACATTTTTTTATGCTTATTAAAAATTTACAAGTGTAAGTAATCATGTCATCGAAATTTTAATACTTTGTCTTTTAAGAGAATCCTGCTAGTTAATTTAAGGGATTGTTAGGTTTATTTCATCTTGACAACGGAGACAGATATAGAGACCTCTTGAGATTAAGCTTATACTTAAAATTGTCCAAATTATCGCATGTTTAATTTTTCCCAAGGTTGTCATGCATCAAAGATAAAGTGTGCGGATAAGCATCACAGAAGCAATTGTAAGAATTCAATGCATTAGTGCAGCTTTGCTAAATATTTGCCAAGTTCAAGGCTCAAAGGGGGCTTTATTTTTCTAATTGCCAAATAAATTAGTTTCTAAAAAATACAAAATCTGAGAATGATAAAATGTTACGACAACAGTAATATTTAATCAAATATGATTGATCAGGTTACTATAAGTTTTATTGTGTTCACTTAGTTATTAGAATATTCATAAACATCGAACTCCGCTTCTATAATACTGTATACAAACATCGATGACGGGAAGTCTGGAATCATAACAGATAAAGAAAAATATTTCACAAAATTAATAAGATAAAAGAAATTAATCTAAAATAAATTATAAATAGGTTAAAAATGTGCGGAATTGTAAAATTACATCGATCATTTTATTAAAAGAGCTAATACACATAATTACATAATGTGAATTGCCTATGATCGCAAAATATATAAATCTGCCTCTAAAAGAAATTTTTAATTGTCTGACGTTCTGTAACAAAATCTGAATAAGCATTTAATAAAGAATCGCAAATTGGTAAATATAAAGCACTATAAACAATTCATTAACGAAGAAATGACAAAAAACAAAAACAAGGTAAATAATTAAAATTCATAAACGCGATTTCTGGGAAAAATATTTTTCTTTATATCGGTTTTGGTTAACAGAGATGTATAAATGAAGCATTTTAATGGATGTATAAATATCGATGGCAATGCCAAAACAATTTTTCTATTGAGTAATTAACTGTCGTAAAGATATTACATCGATAGGCACTAAATGATGAAGAAATTAATTACGGTTATCCAATTTAATTAATAAATTGTTTACAATATTTTTGATGCAAACTGAAGCAAGCAAAATCACGGTTCAAGATTTTAATTAACTACTTCATATTACCGTTAATGAATGCTTCTAGTTGTTATAGTTTGTTGATTTCTTTATTATAGTACAGGGTAATAAATTTAAAAGATATTTTTAATCATTTTTATTTTTTTTTAATTTAACTTAATTTATAAAAAAACACCATTTCGTGAAATTTTGGCTTAATTTTCATAAATACCTATTGTTACTTCAATAATGATATTTCTTATTAACTAAAGCCAATGTATTATTTTTCTAACGATAACAATAAAAAGTAACAATTATTTCGCAACGAAACGTTTCAGAAGGAGCTGAGAATCTTCTGCTTTATTTTCGAGACTCGAGAGTACATCGTTAGCTAAACAAGTAATCTAACCTTGTGAAACACTTGGATACTAGTCAAGGACCTAAATATTAGTAAACATCTTTACGATGCTGATGTCATCAGAGAGATTCTTTCAGTATCAAATTACTGTTTTGTCAAGTTTTTTTCATAAATAACAAGAAATAAACTGAAAAGAGCTTAAATGAGCGTTAAACAAGCAAAACAATTATATAATTAGCTTGCTTTAATCCGTACCAGTGCGGCATCACATTACTGTAATCAGAAGAGAAACGCTACTTATGTGTAAGGCTATTTATAAAAACAGCAACATGAAAGCTGTTATTAAGATGGATCTGAGCTAAAAGCCTTGACAGTATTCATAAGGCTGAAAGCGGTCATACAGAATGTAACTTTTAAATAAACAGTGATATGTTTGGCCCTTTCAATTCAAGTTTAAATTAATTATTGTTAAATAATCGAAAATTAAATATTGAAGTCTATTAAGGACATATTATACCGTTTGTTAATATTTTATTCGCATTTAATAATTTAGGATACTCCAGAGAATATACTCCAGTATATACAATATCACAATTTCTAAACTTACAAGTTTAAACAAAATGGAAATATATTTAATGGATGAATTATTCTCATCATTTATTTTAATCCTATAAAATATTTGCATGATTTTTGAATACTCTTTATTTTGGGATTCAACTCTCAGGCTAAATGTAATTAAATATTTGTTAACTGAATATTTGATAGCTAATTCAAAAAAAATTAAAGGAAAAAGAAATCTAAAAGAATTACCGATTTTAAATGACAATTATTTATCTAAACATGAACAATTAATAATAATTAAACATATCTAAAAACAGTATATTAAAATTTAGCGATTTATTTTACTTTTGAGAGAAAACTATATTGTTCTACGACTTTAACAATGTTAAAAATGACAGAATTTAAATTTTATTCCTCATTGCATTGAAACTAAATAAATCACAGAAGAAATGCTTTAAGAATGTTTCTGCAAAAATTTGAATATTATACGAATTAAAATCACTAAAAAGTTAATCTATAGCAAAATTAATGTAATCAAGTAGTGACAATTTTTTTTAAGAATCAAAATAGTTTTGAAAATGCTTTCATTGTGGAGAAGATGTAATTATCTTATTACTTCATTTCTTATAATGACATAAGCTTAAGTGATGATTAAAAAATTAATAATGAGAGACAGAATTTATCATTTTTTCATCAATGACCAATGAAACGACAGTTTTTTAACAATAAAAACACAAAAAAGAGATTTAAAACAAAATTATCGATTTTAAATAATCGTTTATCCAAACAACAAAATGCTGAAATAATATAATATAATGTTAGGAATACGTCAAATATGTATTAAGAAGTTATATTAAAACATATTTGTATAAGTATATTGTAAAATCTACAGAACTATTTTTTAAAGAATAAAGAAATCCTTGAATCCTATGTAAATATCACTACGGTTGGAAACGAAATTTCTTTTTTTCTCATTTACAATCTACGAATGCTTCATGAGTATGAAAATATCATAATCATAGAAATATTGTCCCAAAAAATGAACAATAGGAAAGCAAAGCTAAATAATAACAGTAATAAACATTGAGTAATTGTCAAATTCATTATCATTTATTTTTGAATATTATATTTTTTTAAAAGTGCAATGATGGTCATATAAAAATGAATATCGAAATGTACATTTATTGTACATTTAAAATCCTCACTTCTCCGTGAGGAGTTTTGCCGAAGCAATGCATCATGAATCGCATCGAGAAAGAAAAGAGAATTTCACTTAGAAGCTGTTGCCAAACGCTAATCCTATTTGATTTGCCACGTTTTTCAATGATGCCTGTAAACAGAATAATACAGGACGGACAGAATTTAAAACAAATTAGTTTTGTCTCAGTGCAATAGCCTCGTAGGCAGAACTTAATTAATATTTGAACGTTCGCAAACACTGCAGTTTATTGTCCTGTATATTACAAAATAATTCTTTTGTAATTTCAAAAAAACATTCTCTGTTCCGCTAGAATACGTCTATTATAAAAAATATAGTGACAAAGTCATTATTATGCTAAAATAAAATAATATAACGATAAAAAAAATACGGTACATTATTTATAGTTGTTGCTTACTACAAAACACAAAACATTCAACAGCTTCAAAATAAAAAAATAAAAAAATGAGAGATTCAACTATCGCTTAACTACTTCCTTCGTCCATATAACCACACTTTTTTGTTTAACATAAATAAGTTAAGAGAATTCAGTTGAAATATCTTTCAAATTGTTCATTACCGCCATACCGTGCTATCATAGGGGAACTGTTTCTCCATCAAGTAGCCCATTGAGAATTCCCAGTCATATGCCTCCCGAAGTAAGTATTCTCGAACAGAAAGAAAATGAGATTCAGTCTCACATATTTGGAAGGACGGAATTATCCAATATTTTCTATTCCTTTCGTGAACAAGTAAAAAGAAATATATATATATATCTAGTAATTTTAAGATACATTGGAATTTGAGTTTTTGAGTTTCTTTGACACCGGTATTCGAGACATCTTGTCGCTAGTAGTAAAAGACGAAGTAAAACTTCTTTCAAAGAGCTTTCCCATTTATTTATAAGGAGAAGTAATGGAGAGCTGACAATTTGGTTGAAAAGGAGAATCTAATGAGATTCTGCACCCCCCCCCCTCCACCTTTTTTTAAAAGAGAAAGTTCTGAATGTCTTATCGATAAATGCAGCGGATTTTTGATGGCTGAAAAGCAATTAATTCAGCCTTCATTCTTTACTCAGATAACAACCATTGCAATTCAGCTAAATTTCGTTTCATTCAAAAAGTAATAAAACACAATTTCTATTGATCTTTCAGGAAACTTCAGTATTTAGAATTTTATTCAACAAATAATCTTATTGATAAACCACTGTATATTCTGTAGACAAATGAGTTGATTTCATTTTGTGAAAATGATAAATATTGGAAAATTTTTCTACAGAAAATTCAAATGCATTGCTAATTAAAACATTTTGTAATAATATTATGTAAGGATTTCATATTTATAAAATTATCATACTCATAATCGGGTTCACTCGTTCCTCATTTAGAATTAGAAATTTATAGAGTAAAAGATGAAAAACATTGAGATACTCCAGAAGCATATAATTTGTTTAAAAATCAGTTGGGTAAATTGCCAATTACGCAGATAATCTAATACATATGCAATCATCTCTGCTCTTACAACAAAATAGCTTATCATAAAGTGATAAAAGAATAAAAATATTATAGCTATCAACATGGTAATTATTTCTACTTTTGCAATTATATCAATACTTTTATTTTTAATTTTTAAATGTGCTATTGCTTATCAATTCTTTTACCTTTTGTGTTGAATGTATACAAACATTACATATAGTTTTTAAAAAATCGCATATAAAATAATACTGAATGAGATCTCCGTAATATTTTTCGATATCTATAATTATCTTCCTTTTTGTTAAATTCTTTCGGGAATTCTGCTCTACTTACTTTATTTCAAGCCATATAATTTAATTTTTTCATGAAAACTTGTGTTTAATTTTCCCAAGATTTTTAAGAACATCCATGAACGGATGACTACAATATTTATTTGGTCAAAATTTCAGAAATGAATAAATCTAAGAATAAATGTTCTATTAAAACGAACACTCACAGAGTGTCATAATTATTAATTAACAAAGAATTCCCCCCCCCCAAAAAAAGTCAAGCGTATTTTAAAGACTGGAAAAAATATCCTAAAAGTAATATTCTGAAATTTAAATGATACTGAATTCTAATTTGAATGTATTCGAGTATATTTACCTCGCAAATCAAATGAAAGCACACAATTAAATCGTACTGAAAACGCCACAAGAAAAAAAATTTAGACTTTACTCTTCTCTGAGTTGCAAGTTCTTCAGGTAGCTGCCTACATTGTCTATTTAATATTCCGGACAGGAAATATGAGTAGAATTACACTTTGCTAATCTAGTATACATTACATTCTTCATGTTATAAGATCCCACTTTATTAGCACTTATCAAATAGAACATTGTTACGACAACTTTGCAAAATATAAAATAATTATGCATACCCATTATAATGCTTTGATCCTGATATTTTTTATAATAGAATACTATATATATATTTGTTTAGCTTATTACTATAAATTATTATATTTTAGGTCAGAATGATAATAATAAAACAATACATTAATAAGAATAAATATCAGAAATAAAGATAACTTATTTTCTTCGACGGTACTAATGAAAAAATCTATGTCTTTAGTATGGATTTTTTTTTACAGGAAAATATTTCTTTCAATCTTTATTTCGTGATTTTTTCTGACAGCTAAAAGAGTCAGAATTTCTCAATAATCTCTTTTTCTTCACACTCCTTTCTCATAAAGGAGAGTGAAACATTTTACAAGAATGGTGGCACTTTTACGTATCATCTGCATTTCAGCAAATGAGATAAAAAATATAACATACTTATTTAATAGAGTCTTAGTATTCGGTGTTATTTAATTCATTAAGATAGTATCCACTACCACCATCCATCCCGCCGTTTTCCCGCTGTTAGAATCAATGGGTGAAAAGAACAAAAATTCAGCATTAAGTGGCAATTGACAGTTTCTCCGACGAATCGACGCCGTTTGGGGGCCCGGATTCGGGAACAGAATAACATTCTTTTTACTCGAGTTAGAACGAAGAGACAACTGTGTCTGTTTTCCTCAACTATAATTACTATCTATACCAGAACTCATTAAAATGCGTAGTCACAAGGGGTATTCGCTCAGACTATCTAAAGGGTCATTACCATTTCAAAAGGTCTTGAAAGTTTTAAAGTGGCAGATATTTTCACATGAGAAACATTTACATTATAAATGTCTCACGAATAAATATCTTTAGCGGGCGAGAAAGTAGGGTTTTAAATTCCTTTCGGTTAGATTTTTCTTCCGCACCTCGTACAAATATTTAGGGTATTTAACTCAACCGTATAGTTGTTATTTGCTTATGATAATAGATGCAAATCGGAATGTATTTAAATGCTTTTTCCTGTAGGAATGGATTATATTTCTGTTATATTTCAAGGAGAAAATGAAATTGAACTAATTAGGAAAATTTTCACAACGGTACGAATTATTTTAAATTGTGATACCTGAACTCATCAGAGAGGAAATTTCACATTTACGTAATTTTAGTTTAGATAAAATTCGTGAAATATTTTTTAAGCCTTTTTATTAGCGTTTACACTGTGGCTATTCAGTTTAGACAAATGCAATTTTTATGTCTATAAACAGTGTAGTAGTAACGTACATATTAAATTTAAATAGATAAATTTTAATTTCAAACAAATCTTTAAGCTACAAACCATTCTTCATGTGCCTTATGTTTTCTTATATGTGAAACTAGTTGGGTCTTATTAAAAATGTTAGATATAATTTAACTATTATCATTTTATATTTAGATATAAGACATAGTTATGATTTTTTATTGCAAACAACACTACTGGACGTAATAATTCTTAAGTGATCTAAATACGGTGAAATAAATGTGGTTTATTAGAAGAACTTTGAAAATGTTTTCCACAAGAAACTCAGATATTAATAGAAATTTTAAAAGATTACATTTTTAAGGAATTATATCCAGAATTTATAAATAAAATTAAAAAGATAAAAGAAAAAATACTAGGAAACGTATACGAGGAAAAAGATACGAGGTAACTTATTATTAATAATTTTATTATTCTATGTATATTAAAATAAAGTTTCCCATTGACTAGTTTCAAACTCAAATTTGTTATTGAATTCGCTACTAAATAATGAAATAATTGGGATATTTCTGAAAATGATGAAAGTAGAATAAATTATTATGTTGATTTTTACTACTATTACATACCATTTTTATTTATTTATTACTAGCCGCCTTTGGTGGCTAGCCGGTTCGCCAGTATTACCGCTCGCTACAATTTTCAATTAAATATTTTAAGTAACTGGTCTCTTAATAGATTCTCAAACAAAACATTTTTAATCTTCAAATTTTGATAGTCATACCAAACGTATACTGTTGTTTAGATCGTTTCATTCAATTTACTATATATATTTTGCTAATCTGTTGTCATTTCCGGTAAAACTTCAACTTTAATTTAAAATGTAAATGATGAAATTGCAGTTAATATAAAAATATTTTTAATAAAACCAAGCGTTTTAATTTATTTATCACCTTTATTGTTATTTATTTATTTATTATTATTATTATTGAATATGAGTATTGCAAACAAAATCGCTCGGTATTTAAGTCTTATGTGAACTACAAAATATTTTTCATAATTTATGTAATATCTAAAACAATAATTCAACAAAAATTTCTCAGATTCAGCATAAAATACAGATTTAGTTTTGCTTTCAAAGGGATTGAAATGAAATCAATAATAATATTTTGTTCCTACCTATAAATATATTTCAAAAATTATGAAGTCTAAATTTAATGTAGTAAGGTATCATATTCTGAGAAATATTCTGGACACACCAAATTTTAAATAAATGAATGAATGTTTCTATTTTCCACGATCAACTAAGACTTATTTATGAAGTTTTGAATGTTAAAAATTTAGAAAAACTCAACATTTTCATAATCTTAGGCCAATTAATCTTGAGAAACCTGCGCGCTGATTGGCGTATTTTCTTTTAAACGATCGATGGAAAATCTAAAATTATCCTTTTTTTATTGAATAGTGATATTCAAATTTTCATAAATCAGTCAGTTTAAGTGATTGGAAATTAACTTTTAAAAGTCAGTGATTTAGTTCATTGGAAATTAACTCTATGACCACCATAAAATCTGTGCTTTCTCTTGTGGTGTATGCATTCTCCTTAATATCCGCACGAATAAAACATCACATACAAAAGTATACTACATAGAATAAACACATCAAAAGTAAACATAAAATTTCAATAGTTGCCAAAAACAAAAGAGAGAAAAATCCAATTAATAAGCAGACTATATTTAGAAAAGTACAGATATTTAGACTGGAAAATGAAATTATCTGAAATTAAACACACGCGCAGACGATATTTACAAAAGTAAAAATATTCAAACCTGAAAAGGAAAATATATGAGTTATTCCATCAATAAATGCCATAAGTTCGTTTATATCTTCATTATTTTATGAGTCATTAAACATCAAAATTGGTCCGGGACTAAATAAACACCCTGTATAGAGAGTGTAAAAGATCATAAAATAATTTTTCTTGAATTTATTTTTTAGAAAAAATAACATTTCATATTTGTTTCATTTTCTACAGACACGTGCCGAAAATTATATTTTTGCAGATTTCATTTCCAAAAAGATTTAATTTATTTTTAATTGGAGCTTTAATCAATGTGATGGCAACACTTTGAAATAAGCTAATTTTTTCCAATGAATGCAAAACGTGCTTAATTTTAATTTTCATTTTTTACGAAAAAAATTATTGAAAAACATAGGTAAAATATTTATTTAAAAATTCATTAAAAATAGAAATTTAATTTTAAGATTAAAACATTAGTATCATTTAAAAGATAAATTTTTGATCTTTAACTTCATGTAAAAATCTTTTTTGTACGGTAATATTTTCGGAGTTATAGCAGAAACACGTCAAAATTTCGCTTAATTTTTAAATAAATAAAATTCTATTTAAAAATTCGAAAAAATAACCCCCAGGTGCACATTCCCGGCCTGCAAGGTATACACGTGCCAAATTTGGTAGCTGTAGGTTGAATGGTCTGGCCTGTAGAGCGCCAACATACACACACACACGCACACATTGAGCTTTATTATAAGTATATAGATATAGATTATAGCTGCTATTACGAACCCTTTCTTATAATACACTTTAAAATAAAAATTTGAGTTATTTTATACAAATTTCTAGATTCAATAAATAAGTAAAGTCGGAATAGTGTAATTTATCTGCCACACGATGAAAACGGATAGAAAAGGGCGAAAATTGAAACTGTAATCGAAATATCGCTTCATAAGATAGCTATCTTCATCGTAAAGAACACGAAAATGATATCAAATACATCAAAGATGTTTTTATTAATTTTTTAAAACTCAAATGGTGTTAAAAGGGCAAATAAATCAGATCATCTTAATAATCTAATCAAGCGCTAGAAACAATTTTGATGACTTACTGAATTTACGCGGATATTTTTTTAAATTCTGCCACGTATTCAAGCGTACTTCTTTCTCATCATCATTGGTTAAAAAAAGTATTTATTTTCTGTATTAGCATCGTGATGAAATTAATATAATTTACTTTGCAGAACAAATATTGTCTTTACTTTCCTAATGTAACAGACTGCAAGGTTAAATAAAAATTGAATATTTTTTATTCAAATTAATAAAATAGAAGAAGTCTTCTCTATGAATATATACAGTTACTCGACATTACTTAAGATCAGTTTTGAAAGAATTGACTAGAATCAAATTTCACTAGAATATAAACAAATATGATATCAGAACATCGAAAATTAATGCTAGAATTGAGACATTAATTTTACCATGTATTTTTAATGCAATTGGCAGAATAAATATGCTGCAAACAGTGTATTTAAAAAAATCATGTGGCATTTTTACATCACATACGTTTGTACCTTAATCATTTGACAATTGCAACTTTTGAATTTCACGCAATTATTTAATCTAAAAATATCAGGTAACTTGTACTTTCTTCTTTTCTTTTAAATGAATCGACTGTTTCCTTCTTTAAGATTCACTGATATTCCCATTTAAGAAGACAGCAATTCCCACTTTTGCAACATTCACGGAAGACACCTTAAGAGTGCTTTCACTTTCCACTTAATTACCTAGCTTCAAACAACAATTCGTAGTTCAAAGCAAAGCGGATATATTCAGAAGCTCCCGTTAAAAAAAATTACTTCCCCAAGAATTCATCATTAGAGCTCCATTCTTTCCAAGCAGCAATTTTTAAAATCTAAATATGGTTACGCATTTTATTTATGTCCTCAACTCCTAATCTCATTGAGCATCGACTGAAGAAAGAAAAAAACAAAATATACTGAAGCGGAACGTCGAAATATACCACTGCAATGTAAATGAAAAGCCATTCTGAAGTTCCTGCGAAAACTCAGAAAAATAACCACCCCAGTCGCTGACGCACACTGAAAACAGAAAAATTCGTACGCCGGTCGCGCTTATCGCGTTTTATGTGTTGAATGAGGAGATCATGTAGGCACATACTCACAAGGGATAAAAAAAATAAAAATAAAACTCTAACTTCAAAAGGAACTTATCTGAGTGAGAGTTGTCGATTAAAGTAGGGGGGGGGGGTCGTGAAAGCCCACTGGCGGTTACCGCAGCGCAGAGCAAAGGTATTGAGATATTTGAAAAATATATTTAGTTTTCTTAAAAGACGCTAAACTGGTTTTACGTGTTCAACAGAGAATAAACTATCCCAATTCTCAACTAAAAAGCATATATTAAAATTTTTAATGTAACAGATAAATATATGACTTGGTGTGAAAGATAGTGCTTTTCAGGCTCTGAGCATCGAGATCCTTCAGATATAGAAGTTATTGTTTAATTCTTCTCTTAGAATTGAAAATTTCTATAGTTAATTCTTGTTTATTTAACAGTTTAGATGTTTATATAGAACAACTACAATTCTGACAGTTGAATTTTCATTTTACATGCTATATTGTATGTTCCTATTTTTATATTAACATGTTGATTTTTTTTGTGTTATATATCAGAATGTCATTTATATTAGTGGTTATTTTTTAAAATTTTGATCACCTCCAAATGAGAGGGAAAAAAATTATGGAAAATGTTAAAGAAAAGCGACAAATTTAAATACATTACCAATCGCCTGTACTGTAAATTCATATTCATAATGTATATTAAATTCAAATAATAGTTAGCAATAATAAATTCAATTCAAAGTTAGTCAAGTTTGCAGCAATAAAAAATAAATAACTTTTTTTAGAACATGTGATTTAATAACTAACAAAATAGAATAATGTGTTTTAATAATTGATAATAGTATAATTTAATCCCTAACTTATTTTTTCTTTTGAGTATCAAATTGTTAGCACTGATATTGAACTCTAATAGAGAAGTTCGAAACTCATGCTCAGAAAGTCTCTCATTGAATTCTTGATCCAAATAAGTAAATAAATAAATAAAATCACGATATGCATAGGATTGAACTCGGAGAACAAAAAACTTCCGTCAAAATGAGTCAAAATTTCAAAACTTTGGAACTTTATAAGGAAATTCATATTAAATTCATTACTGTCATTTATTTTCATATTGTAATACTATTCAAATAATTTTCATACTGCGTAATTAAGTTCACTGCATCCGTCCTTTCGTTAAGCAGATTCTTAAAATAGAAAATAAAGCCTTTCCATTGATTTTACAAAACTCGTGACGTTTGATAAGAAACTATGATCCCTGTAGGCTGATATCAATTTGAATAATTTTTTTAACTAATGCTTAAAATGATGCTAATTTTTGAGTCTAATGCATTCCAATACTTCCAATTATCGCAATTCTGAAGCAAATTCTAATTTGAAAAAGTAATTTTTTTAAAAATATTTCGTCATATAATATATGCTAAAAAAATCAGTTGCATTAAAATTGTTTAAAACCCGCATTAATTCATTGATTTTACTTTACTAATTCATTAAAGGTGCTGTTTTTTTAATGAAAATGTTTTCTATGATTCTTAAGACAAAATATAGCAGTATAATTTTGAAAGATTAAAAACTCTAATAAAACATTTTCTAACATAGATAAAAGTATAGAAATAAAATTCTAAGTCCCACCACTATGTGCAGAAAATAAGCAAATGATTTTGAAAGCTTAAATTGAGCTAAGATTTATTCAGTCTTTCATTGATTTTAGAAATGAATAAAAAATACTAGAACACAGGAAAAAGAACTTCACGATTAATTTTTAAATATTTCTAAATTTATTTGTTGAATTAATATAATATATAAGAATGAATCTAATCACATTACTAATTCATTAAAAGAGAAATAAATAACATGCGAAAAGAAAATTAACACTTGAAATGAGTTTCAAATAAATGATTTAAGGAGAAAAAGATTAATTCCTGTTGTTTCAAAACTGAATATCATAAATAAATAAATGATCGGTCAAAATATAAATTGAAAAAAATGATTAAATATATTCATTTTAAATTATAAGAATGAAAGACAATAAATAATTTTAAATTGTCTAGCCAAAGGAAAATTCTGGAATTTATCCATTTTTTAAAAATTTGTTTTTGTTCTCTTTTGGGAAAAATAAGTTCCATTAACAGCTGTTCTTTTAAAGTAGGTCAAGCTACATTAGATTAAAATGTTATTAAGCTAATCGATTCAAGTTTTGGATAGTTTAAATAGATCGATTAATACACCAAATTCAATAAAGGATGGACTCAGATATCACCTTTGGTTAAGAAGTTCATTTACAACCTCTTCGTACTTGAAATCGATAAAAATTCTTTTCGAGCTTAGCAAAAAAAAAAAAAAAATCACGCGACGAATTTTTATACAGAGAAAATCTACTATTTTAAGTCTAAAAAAATAAACAATTCGTCGTTAGAATTTAATGCCAGCAATTATACTTAAAAAGTATAATTGTTGGTATGTATCTTTGAGCAAAATTTGTGACAAATTGAAATTCTGTAGGTGGCATTTTTTTCCGTATTGCAGCACAATTCACAATTTTCAACTTGTAAAATCCCTAACTAAATATGTAAAACAAATTTCCACCACCATCTCAAGGTTATAATTAATTTTTTGAATTGACACAATAGTTACCTTTTTCCAATCAAATCTTGACTACAGGGAACTCCTGAACACATTATTTCCAATTTTTTTTCTCTAGAAAGTGGCCATGCTAGATTAGTACGCTATGCATGTGTATTTTAATATTAAAAATTACAAGCAGCTTACATTTTTTGCAATTAACAATTTTTTTTTAAATTCGTGTGCTGAAACTGGATATATTACTTTCTCCCTCAGTGGCACGACAGCCCCTGGCCTACTCAAGAATTTTCTTCCAGGCCTGTCTTTTCTTGGCCATAATCTTCCAGTTAATCACTCTTAAAGTGGCGACGTCCCCTTCCAGGCAATCAACCCATTTGAGGTTTTGTCGGTCCCTAGTTCCTGTTCCAGAAAATATTCTTGGCCAGGAATATTTTCTGTGTTGTACGCTCCCTATTCATTCTAATAATGTGGTGAGCCCATTTAATCCTTTGGATTTTTATGTATTTCACGACATCGAGTTCCTTGTAGGCACGGTAAAGTCCTAAATTTGAGCGTCTGTGCCAAACGCCATCAACTTGTATTCCTCCAAAGATAGCTCTTAGTATCTGCCACTCAAAGATACCAAGGGTATTTTCATCTTGTGCCATTGTCCAGTTTTCTGAAGAGTATGTGGGTATAGATCTGATTAGACATTTATAAACTAATAACTTTGTTCTTCTTTTAATTAAATTTGATTTTAAATATTTCTTTAATCTGTGAAATCACCTATCGGCAGCTTTAATTCTCCTCTATACTTCAGGCGTGATATTTTGTATTATTGTTTATCTCAGAGCCCAGATATATAAAGCTATCAACTTTCTCAAATTTATAAGTACCTATTTGCAGGTGAGTCTGTTACCCTTGTTCCTCGCATATTACTTCCATTGATTTTGCAAAACATTTCATTTCTTGCATTTCTTGTATAACATATTTCAATCAACTTTTTCTCATTCACAGCAAGATTTCTTGTTACATTTCTATGCATATTTTTCATAGTCGATTTACTGAGAGTATTAGGATTTTTAAACAGTATTATAACAGTATTTACCGCCCTTTTTGTAGTCCAGTGCATATTACCAATGCAAGTGGTCCCACGATTTACATTCTCTCCTCTTGTTAATATAATTCTTCCTTCAGTTACTTGAAAAATATAGAAAAAAAGGTGTAATACTGTAATATTTTTTATATCCTATCTATACTGAGTGGGATAATAGAGTTTCAAATGATATTACCAAAAAAAAATCCCTGAAAAAATCTATAAAAAATTCACGACAGCTGTAATCAATCAAAATAACAATATTCTAGACATTATATAAAGAAAGAAATATTTTTTAAAAATTTATTTAACTTAAAAATGCCAATAACTGTGTAAGGAAATACAAAATATAGGAAGAAGAGAATATAATGTAAAAAAATAAGTGACTTAAACAGGTAATCGCTTTTAAGAAGAAAAAAAATCACTTATGATGTAAGAGTATACTTCAACAAGGTTTATTTTTAATTCGTTAATAAAATGTCCCGGTTTTAATGGATCAATGAAATTGTGTTATTTTAGCTTAAAGCACGTTGGATTGAACACGTTTGTAACTGTCCCATTTCTTTTTGCTCCAACGTTTAACTTTTAAAATTATTTATTTCATATGGGTGGAAATGTTAATAAGCGATGAAAATATAAACAAATTTCGATTTTATAAGTAAATATTACTCTTAAAATTATTATTTTTCCAAATATTAAATTAAGTAAGAAAAGAGCTTTATTTTTCCACCTCTAAATATTAAACAAATACAATTTAATTCCTAATTGGATGCAAAAGAATTGGATTTGATTTTTATATGAAGAAACTGGGCAGAAAATTATCAAAAGAGAGATTAAATTGGAAAAAGTGTTATGCATAAATATTTAAGTTCTTATATTTTTAAAAAAGAAATCAGAAATAAAATATTCCTTCTTTCCTTACTAGTAGGATTTCCGAATGCCCCTTTGAATATTTTATATTTTACGATTTTCGCGTAAAGATTTCTAAATTTAGCTTGCAGTTGCTTTATTGGATGATTTCATACAATATTTAAATTCAAAATCTGTACGATATTATTTTGCTAAATGCGCTTCAAGTTTCTAAGATAAGAAAAAAAAAATCCAATAATCGATCATTTTGAATAAGAAAAAGGAAGAAAATTTAAATAAATTTAAAAAAGAATAATAAATGTATTCTAATAGACTAAAGCTCATGAAAATATTTCTAGAAAAAAAAACTGCTTTAAAAACTTACAGCTGACTTAAAAACTTACATAAGTTGTGAAAAGGATTTTCCGTAATATAAAGTGAAAAAAAATCATTAATGAAAGAAATATATGGTCATTAATCAATTATTTTTTATTAATTAATGCCCATATATTTATTTTGCAGCAGTGCTTCCAAATGTTTGTATGGAAACATTCCATTAAAAAATAATGAACGGATTGAAACCGAAATCCATGCATAGATTTTGGAAAGCACGAAAAAAAAAAAATGAATACAGGAAAAAACATTGACAAAAAGACATTTAGGAGAGATTTTTGTAGTGTAAGAATGGAAATGAGTCACAATGAGCACACTGATTTACAATGAACACATTGATGACTATTATGCAAGATGTTATCACTATTCCAGTGATAAAAAAAAACGAACGTGCAGAAATAAATGACATACAGTTTGAAATTTACAAAAAATAAAATAAGAACCGTTTAATAATCAACATTAGCGCTCCCTGGTTTATGTACAATATTTTCAAAGAGCTGATTTTCCCCTGGATACAAGATAGTGCAATAGCAATTTCAAGTTTACTTGCGTGTTTTTTTTAATTTATTTTTCTTTGCGTTCTACAATCTGTATATAGAATTTGATTTCCTTCCATTCATTAGTTTGATCTTCAGAGTTTCCAAACCTAGAAAGTTATATTATGACCATCTTGCCTTTGTTTAGTGAAGCGCTATTTAAACAAAAATTTCTTTCTAAAAACAAAAATAGTAATATAATTTATCATCTGCATTTTATCAGATGAAGTGAGAAGATTAAACAAGTATTAAGAGGAACAATTTAAATTCTTTTCACAAATATTGAACATTTCATAAATAATATGGCATTGATTTCTAAAATTTTATTTATTTTTCAATTTTCAATTTTAATAATTCATAAAAAATATTAAAATAATGAATTTTAAGAAATTAAATAAGAAAAAAATAATATTACATGTTCCAACATCAGAAGGTTGCAAAAATAGACTATATTTTTCTCCATTAATAGTTTAAAACTTTAACAACCTTGAGACGTGATTTATTGTAATAGAATAAATTTATTTCTTGACATTTATTACAGTTATTCCTCTGAAAATAACTGATATTAAAAGATTCACATTCAGTGGGGCTTGCATTTCAGTAATCAGATCAAATATTTTTGGAATTAAACTTTTTAATGCTAACAACGCAATGATATGTTAGTAATCTTCAGAGATACTTCAAACTGCATCTCATCGAACGAGTTAAACAAAAACCGTATTCGTCCAAACATTATTTTCTTATTGATGAAATGAGCAAAAAATGCAAATATTTATTGTATTCCATAGATTATCGATATGAAATATCAAAAAATTTCATCTTATATTTCAAGCCTTGAAATTTTTATAAAAATAGTATCACGATGTAAAACTGAATAGTTAGTTTCAAAGAAAAGTAGCGAAAAGGAAAAAACAAAAATTTAAAAAGTAAAGTAAATAGAGATCAAACCGAAAAATGAAATACAAGAAAGAGCAGAGTAGATAAAGTTCAAAATTATTAAAAAAAAAGAAAGAAAGAAAGAAGAAGCAGGGATAATGGAACAAATTTTATTCAGCATAAAGCTGACGAACATCCATTGCTGTCTAGCATTTATCAAATGGAGAATTTTAAAAATCAATATTTCCAAAGAGAAAACAAATTCTGTACACATTGTTTCTTACGACTAGTAAGAGATGTTATTATTATTATTATATTTCGAAAAACATACTGTCATGAAGGATCATTTCTTCTTCTCCAATAAAATATTGTATGTTTTTATCACAAGTTTTTTCTAATACTTTTCAGTCAAAATCGATACTTCTGTCAAAGCAGCATTGACATTTCACTCAAGAAGCTTATTCCGATAGCTCGAGTTAGGACCTCTCATCTGTTGTTGTCCTTTCTATTCCTGCAGGCAATTCGGAGAAATCCTAATAGAAGTTCATATATCGATTTCATGAGAGATTTGAATTTTGTGCGCGAAGATATTCATCGTTCGAAACTGGTATAATCGATTCCACATTTTACCCTGAAGCCATGCTGACATCCAATATTGGCCTAGTGGCACATCTCATTTAAGGAGATATGTATTACTAAGGGCGCTTGATATCGTGGAGAGAAGTAATGAGTTTATTGCGTTACCAGAGCCGCACTGCCATGCCGAAAGCCATTTTCACACACATAATGGAAAATTATTATTATTAGGCAAATGAACAGCCTGTTTTAATGTGGGGCTTCATCTGTCTGGGATTTGATCCTGGCTACATTTGGTGGAATAATTTCAGAAAATCAATAAAACCAAAAGTAAATCCAATGTTTCTCTCAGTTTTAATTGGAAACATTCATTTAAGAGTTCAAATTTCCGTAGTTTTAATAAATAGCGAAATATGAAGTTGATAAATACTTTATGCCATGTTTTATCCATATAACATAACATAAAGTTAGTTCAATCTTTAAGGTTTTCAAGGTCCAAAATGTAAATATTCATTTTTTATCTCAATTTCTTAATATAAATTTCAAAAACCAGGAAGAACAATTAAATAAAATTTTGAATCTCAAGGAATTCAAACACTTTTTTAAAAAAATAAGTGTGCATGAAATATTCTACGAATAATATGAGAACAATATGCAGCAATTTTATTAATATGCATTTAATTTTGAAATCTCTTTTTCAGATATATAACTAAATAAATTTATGAAAAACATGAAATACAAAACAGGGTGCTTATAATATTATCAGTGCTCCAGAGCATGTTAAAACATTTGGCTTTTCATAGGGATATCAATATTGAAACTACATCTCCCAAACATTTGAAAAAATATGTTAATAGAGTAATGATTTCCTCGAACATCCTGATATTTTGTTGAACTTTGTTGTCATCAAAAGCAAGGGAAAACATAGATATCCTTTCAACACAATAATGCTGTTCTACCCTTCAAAATCAGTAAAAAAAAAATCCTTACTTCAAATGCAAGTTGAATAGATTGTTGTATCTTTATGCTTCCGATGTTTTTATTGATTTTCTATCTAACTACATATACAAATCCTCTCACAAAAATTGTTTAAATCAACCAAAAGTTAAAACTGAAGACATATCCCTTATATAACTTTTACTCCATTTATGACTAATGCCCAATTTATTTATGTAAAATGAGAAATAATATGAATATGTGACATTAAGACTCGATGTGGTAATGAAATTTCATTACTATAAATGCATATAATTGCAATGATAATCTCGTTTTTTCTAAGCAATAAAGAGAGGAGAAGACTTTGAAAATGGTCAAGCAATTTAAGCGACAATTGAAATTACTCTAAGAATTTTAAATTTTATGTTCTTGATATGTAAAATATTTCAATAATAGATGCTGACATTATTATTAGGCAAAGACAGCATAATAATAATGCTAGCATTTTTCAATGATCAAGAAATTAATTAAAGTTTAGTTCAGTACCTTTTATGTTCTGTAATTTTATGTCTTTATATACACTTTAATTTCTAGTATGTGATAAATAATTGAATTTAACTTAATTCATTGTAAGAAAAAAACACTAGAAAAACAGTTTTGGTAAAAATTAATTATAGTAAAAGCCAGCATTCTTCTTAACAAGTTCTGAGCAAAAGTGAATTATAATCCCATTTTCAGAAAATTACCTCATGTTTAGCATTGTAATAAGGAACACATGTTATTCTAAATAGCATACGGCTTTTAATAATTATTCTAGATAAGTGTAAAGAATCTTAAAATGTGTTTCGTCCCGAATAAATGAATATGAAAATTTAAAGAATGCAAATTGAATTACATATCATATGTAATTCAATTGAAAATTGAATTACATATCATATGTTATCATATGTATCGAACTAACGCTGCGCAATGCAAAAATATTTTGTGAATCCTATCTTCACAAAATGATTTTATTTTCCAAGCAAATCTATTGTGCAGGAATAATAATACAATATAGAAATTTTCGTTCGGAATTGAAAGTTATTAAAGTTATTCTTAGTTAATAATCAGCACTCAAACGTGGCTCTCAAGAAACAACTGTTATTAAGTATTTATAATTCAAAACACCCTTTTCGTGACAAGAGTTTGTATTATAGATTTAGTTTTGTTGTATTCTCTGTTCAGTTCATATTTATTTACCAAATAACTGTTTCCAGTTTGCTCTTTGTTAAAACAATCAACTTAAAATTGCACTAGAACTCAAACTTTTCGAAGTTTGTTCCCAATTGATCCTTTCTTAGTTATTTTTGCAGCATATCTCAAGCTTTGGAAACTAATTAGAGTAACACGCTTACGTTTCTCAAAGATTTCTGCAGTTTGACACGTAATATATTTCTTCAAAAAGTAAAGAATTATTCTAAACCCATATTTTTCTACCATAAATTTTTTCCTCCTTTTGTTTGGTCTTTACCTTTTTTAAAGAAACAAAAGTGCATTTTTATTTTCTGACTAATTTAGAGTTCATAGAAAATTTTTAATTTGGCGTGATAGTGAAACTGAAAATAAATAGAAGAAATTATACAGAGTATAATGAACATATGAAAGACTTAGATAATTATAAAAAAACAACTGATTCTATGCATTTGCAGTTACATTATCAATCAGTACTGATAATAAAGAAGAACGATCAATGCCTATGATGTGGGGGTTTTGAGAAGCTCCTAGGCTCGATGGCCTTTCATCTTCTATTCGACTAATATGATGGATGAATACCAGACAATATATGTTGAACGCAATTTTAAAGCTTGTATTATTATTATTTAATAGTCATATTTAATTAGAAGAAGAACGATTGTGCGTGCGTATGCGTTTTAACCTTCCATAAGACAGACCTTTTAATCTACAGCTGTCAAATTTGGCACATATCTTCTTTGAAAGCTGGAAATGTGCGTCTTAGAGCAATTTTTTTAATTAATTAAAAATTAAGCGAAATGTCAGCATTTTTCTACGATAACTTCTAAGAATGTCATCGCACAAAAATGAATTTTATTCTGTTTCAAAATTTTAAAAGTTGTTTTTTTTAATTATACTAGTTTAATTATCGTACGAATTTCTGTAGAATTTTTGCAATTTAAAAAAATATGCCTAATTTTCAACAATAGATTACACTGTTGTCTAAAGTTCAAATCGTTTTCAGTTTCCATCTGCTATCTGATCGCGTGTTTTTTTTTTTGTTTTTTTTTTCTAAACTGAAACTCAAAGAAAAAGGATTTTGTTTAATATTTATGTAGTTTACGTGGCGTATTAAAAAAGTGGAATAATAATACCGTGAAATATAATAACAAATGAATCGGGTGTTTATATTTTTAACAGGACTGTGATGTTATGGGATTGTCTCAATTAAAAAAGTTCATGCACAAAAGTTCAAAGACAAACAATATAAAAAATAAGATAAGACAACGAATATACAAAGTAAGATAAACACAACTTTAATTTCAAGCAATTTGGCTGAATCTTGGATATGAAGCATTATCTAAACGATTTTGCTGAAAATAAATGTAACCAATATTCCTGGTGAATCCGCTGATCGCTTCTGGCAACTAATAAATAAATCGACGAACGAATACAGACAGCACAGAAAAGTAATTTATTCTTAGCGTAGCAACAAAAGATTATATAAATTATATAGATTTATTTTATTTTAATTTTATGCATATACTTAATTTATTTTATATATCATAATTTCAACAGAAATAAATATTTTAATAATAAATAACTAAAGCAAAATGATATATGTATTTATTTTAAAGACCTATCAAAAAGTAACTAGTAAACAAGTAAACAAAACAAATAATTTGTAAAAACTTTCCTCATTAGAAAATTGTATAAAATTATAAAAATGAGCATTATTATTTAATAATGATTAGCCAATTTAAAATCTCATTAAATTATGTCCAATTTCAAAGGAAGAACTATTTTGAAATTCAATGTGATATTTCCATAGAGGTTTTCTCATTTGAAAATTTTATTTCCAGAACATTAAATATAAAATTTTAAAGTAAATTCCTTTAAAATTATGAAAAGTAAAATAATTTTTATCAACAAATTATGAAGCACTGTCGATATTTTGATTAGCGTTATAAAAAATGTTTGAAATGGAATGTAAAATGCACATAAAGATCGACAAATTGGCAGACTCGCATCGTTCCAAATTAATCGAAACATGCTTAATATTGCTACTGAAACAAATACAACTATTTTTTATGTTTATCTCCTTATAGCGCTATCGCAAATAACCTCTTTCATTTTCAGTGATAGAAAGAATTTTGAAATTTATTAAGAGTAATCAGAAGCGGAAGTCGAAAGATAAACTCATTGATTTCGAAGGTCGGCTGCGCGATTTCTTTCATGATAACATCATCAAAGCTTAAATGACGAATCATCAAATCCCATAATGTGCACGAAAATAAGCATTTTTTAAAAGAAAAAAGGTCAGTCAAAAATTGGCCTTTCAGCATAATTTGAATTGAAAGTATTCTGTTTTTTCTATAAATATATTACTAAAAAATAACACACACCGGAAAGCGAAGAACGGTTTACAAAAAGGATTAATTACCGTACTTTCGAAAATAATAAGCAACATTACAAAAATGCATTATTTTCAAATAAAAGGAATGGTATGTGAGTTTATGCGAGTTCGAATTGGATAAGATTATTATAGTTGAGATTCAAGAAACAAAAATTAATATCACAAAAGTGTAATATATGTTAATTTAATTTTTAGCTCTTTTAAATTAATAACACAACATTTAATTAATTTTTTTACTTCATGATATTTAATAGATTCGTTAACTTTTTTTTCTCTCTATTTACTGAAATTTCTTTCATTTGAGACACGTTTGGTATTCAGGAAAAGGAAAAGGAAATATTCAAAATGCAAATGATTTATAAGGAAAAATATCCTTATAAATTCTTAAAAAATTTCATTTTTTAGACTTTTAATAATAGAAAAAACACAGTATTGCAGCTAAACGATTATTTCTTTTTGGAAGTGCAGTTTTTATGGAATAATAAATGATACAAGATTAACTCAAAAATCGAATTAACATGTTGATTCGCAATCTTCAAACAGGAAAGTATAGTTGTTAAAATTAATTTTTTCTATACGCTGCAATGAAATTTCTAAATTTGGTATCATAATTAAATTTATAATTATTATTTCTCCCCTTTATAATAATATTAGAAGAATGTTAAACACAATGGTAACATTCCTAACAGCCAGAACAAATATGTTTATAGAAAAAACAAAAACACACAATAACTTAGTATATGAGAAGTTACAGAG
>JAPMOR010023278.1:16751-277314 GCA_026543865.1 Argiope aurantia | reverse complement strand
AAAAACTACTTTGTGGTTTTTTTTAAAACTTAGCATTAATAATTAAATGAAATTTAATTAAATAAAGTTTTGCGATTACATTCGATTAATATTTTGGAATGTTCGCATTTCAGAAAACACGGAAACGATTTTTCTAAAGCAAATAGAGCCATATTCATAGTTTAGACTCACATTTTAACCTAATGTCTAAAATCATCAAATTTCGCAGTAATTACAGTTTTTGAAATAAGTATCGCAGATCATTTTCAACAAACAATCGCACATAATTCGCAACAGGCTCGAACCACAGTTGCTGCAAGTAGATTTTTTTTTAAACTCCCATAATGTGATCTAAAAATTTGATTTAATAAAGAAAATTAATATGGATTTATAATAATGAACAAAAAAACACAAAAAATTTAAAATTTAAAAATTTTAATGGAAACTATGAAACAGATAGGATAACATAACAGCTAAACTAGAAATAAGCTAGAAACAGCTAAACATAAAAAAATTTCAACCTTATTAAAGCACACTCAATTTATTATACAAAATGTTAAGAATTTTTCATTCCCTTTAATTTCTTCTTAATATTGCTTTCAAATTTTATTTAAAATCAGCATTCAAAATAGCATTCATAACCATTACTGAAAGCTTTAACTGTGAAAGTACCGCAAAAATTTTCTATATAAGTTGACCTATCATACATCGAAAAACCTTCACTAATAATAATAAAAACACAAAAAAGCTTATCAACTAAATTTTTAAAGAGAATATGCAGCTACTTAAATTAAAAGTAGTTGATAACTTCTGTACAATATAGTCATTATTTCCAATATTGTTGAATAATGGAAATCTGTGAGGCTGTTATAATTAATACTGGAATCTGTCCTAGAAATTTTTGGAAAGTATCCCAAAAACATTTTGAAGCTGATTTCATCATTTATTTAAAAATATCTGTGAAAAGGGGGCATTTGAACTATACAGGCGGTAGTAAAAGCTAATTTCTTTACAATATATCCATAGCATGACTTTTAATTAAAATTCAGCATTAATGATGATCATATTATTATTAAGATACGTATTGCATTAAAATTATATTATTGAGGAACAAATGCCACAATTTTCATGGCCCTTGGTTTGAAACAGTAAAGCATGATGTTAATTAGGTTATGGTGTATTTGAGATTCGGACTGGTCACTCACCCTCCGCTGGGCACCGGGGCCGCCGCCGACTCCTCTCCCGTCACGTGCCGCTCCACCAACAAGAGTGCGGCCACCAAGGGCAGCACGTGCACCATCAGGCGGTTCAGCTCCATTACCCCGGCCGTGATGCTGGCTGGTGTTCGACTGACTCTACAGTGCTCTCCCGCTAGCCAGCCTCACACTCTCATCTCCCCCACGCTCTCTCGCACCCTCTCCTGACGTCATATCGCAAGGAGCCGAGATTCCTTTTCGGCAAACAAAACTTTTTTCTTCATCTTCTCCCCCCCCCCCCGTTATTCTCATTGAGTTTCTTTTCTTTCTTTTTTTCTTTTCCCCCACTTCCAACAACACGAAAGTGCCGTTGTCCGAACTGTTCTTTGATATGGCAAATGAAGAAAACGACACTGCGCCTTTTTTCGGTAATCCCCTCCGATACTGGATATAGGGTTAGAGTCAGTGAACGCGTTTAGTGCAAGCTATATACAGCGGGAAGAAATGGAAGTAAGGAAAAAAAAAGTTATGACAAAGTTTCCATGCGGAATACTAGAATTTGATCCATCCTCGGCTACCAGTAATCAAAAGAAATGTTACTGAGTAAGAAAATTTCTGATTAAGTTTCGAATAAAGAAAATTTTCAAAAGATACTGACTTGATTTAGATTTTATCTACTTAATCGAAAAAGTTGTCTGTAATGGAATTGGAGAGAAAATTCCATTCACTTTCTTTTTTATCATTTTGAGAGCCAAAAATTTGATCGCAATTTATATATATATATCTAATCATTTAATTTTAAAATAAGAAGGTTTTGATTTTAGCTGGATGTTAGCATTAAGTAAGCTTTCAAAGCAGATTATTCTATGCAAAGTTTCGCTAAACCTGGTGCAAAAATGTCAACTTTACTTAGAAAATAACTAATCCAAGTAGAACATGACGACTAAAATAAAATGAAAGAAAAATGTATATTTACGAACTTTAAAATATTTCCACATAGTCATATTCTAACCATGAAAATAATTTTCAGCAAATATTAACACACTTCTATAATTTTGGATCCAATATTAAAAAAAAAAAACCACTGCATTTAAAAAAAACTTTGTTCTTATTTTTCCCCACAATATATCAAACACCACCTAAAGGAACTTCGATTGTTAACAGAAAAATTGAATGTTTTCTTTAAAATACCATTGTGTTTATTTTTTAAAGTTCTTTTTACTGTCATTTTAATCATAATTTCTCATTTGTTTCGAAGCTTCGACACGTCGGGGAAATATAGGGGATAATTCGTCCCCAGAAAAAAAAATTTCAGCCTCTTCCTATTATATTTGATTTTAAAAATTGAAATAAGTGAATTCAAATATTATTTGTAGAGATAAATACTCTTCAACACTGATGTTCGGAGCTTTTGTATATTTTTCTTTACGAGCAATGAAATAGCGACTGGGCAGGTGGGAAGGGGGGGGGTGTGTGGACAAGAGGGATATACATGCACTGGGTGCGATCTTAGAAGGCATCATGATGATGAAACATTAGTAGATTTATGTCATTTTCATACATCAAATATGTGTGTAGGGGAGGGGTACAAAATAATAATATCATACCTATGTCTGTTTACACTTATTTAAGGGGCAACAACACATTATTCCTCTTAGGGTTGCTTTCTTACATCATATTATCTCACAAGTGAACATTTACACTGTCTCCTAATTAATATTTTATTATTCAGAATGTTTAAACTTCTTACTGTCAGGCTATATCTAGTTAATCGATATTAAAACTACTACAGAAATTAAATGGAAAAAGGATTATTCAGTTACTTTAAAAAGAAACTGATTTGAACTTGCTGTAATATAATTTTAAAAGCAGACTCAAAGATTTCGAGAATCAAAGTAAGGGAATGAAAAATTCGGAATTTTTATTAGGAACTTTAAAAAACCAAAGGAAAACCAACTTTATTTATTATAATAATGAATGGTCTGCAAAAATGTTTTTCCAAGGCATGAAAACTTTTTTCTCAAAGACAACTGATGGATTTATTAGATAAATTACTAACAGATATATCGAGCATTAAGAAGTTAGTTTCTGTGAACGTACTTGTGGTGATTCCCTTTAATTGACCACTGCATTAATTTGCCGGTTTTTGTGCAGTCAGTATAAATTACAAACTGAAAAAAATTGTAACAACACAAATATTCATCGATATAAATTGTTGATAATTTTTCTGAAACAGAAGTATTTGTTCAGCTCCCCTATTATAAGTATATGCGTACCTTCTCCCTAAGTATTATGTGCTCATATGTTAAATTTTTAGTAATTTTCTCTGTCAGTTGAAAAAGTCGTTGCATTAAACATAATATGCAACTACTGCATATTGTTATATTAGCTCTATATGAACACAATGTTAATTTCAAATAATAATTAATAAGCTATAAATTTCTCCCGATTCTATTCAAAAATATAAAAAAGTAATTATCTTTTCTCATAATTGTTATGAAACTAATAATAATAATAATAATAACAATAATGATAATGATAATAATTAATAATTCAATTCTATTTATGAACAACATATTTTTCATTATTTATTTTAGAAAACAGTCTGAAAAATTTTCTGCAACTGAATCTGATGAGAAACATATTAACTAAAGCTAATAAGAAAAAGCATAAATTTTTGATGAATTCCCAGTTTTATTAGAATAAATTAAAAGCACAATAAAAATGGTTCTGAAAACAAATATACATTTTTAGAAATTCTTTCGGTTAGAAAAAACTACTTATAATAAAACTATTTATTCAACCGCATGAATCAAACAATGAATTAATTCTCAGTGATATAACGATATCAAATAATAAAATAAACAAACAAAAAAAATTACAAGATTCCATCACTTATAAGTTTTTGAAGTTATGGGAAATATCATACCAGCAGAATTTTACAACAAAACACCACCGTCACACCTCCCGACTTACTCCTTTCTATCTTAGAAGTTAATTATAATCTCAGTGGTATGCAATTATATCCTTCGTGTGGATAAACTTGAGGGTTTTGCAATTCCTGTTTGAAAGTCTTGACAACGACTAGAAATTAATCGTGACAATCTCACAGAATCTAAATTGCCATGCTTAACAATGGTTTCTTCCTAAGTTTTAATTTTTAAAATTTTTATCTAAATATTCAATTAAAAATTTTTATTATTATATTTAGATTTGTATGAATGATCGCCATTAAATCGAATTTCATTAATATTTTTGCATTAATTCTTGTATTGCCCAATAATAATTTTAGTTGTTTAAATGTATTTAGATGTGTTTGACGCAGCACAGCCAAATAAGG
The DNA here is from genome assembly GCA_026543865.1 of Argiope aurantia. NCBI lineage: Eukaryota > Metazoa > Arthropoda > Arachnida > Araneae > Araneidae > Argiope > Argiope aurantia. The sequence goes on along the minus strand of JAPMOR010023278.1, from coordinate 272,799 downwards.
GTCTTGAATCATTAACTTCTTCCTAATTCCAATGCTATAAAATGTCATAATGATTAAAAATACATTGATTTAATCATCAATTTATTTAATTCAGATTAAAGCTGAATGCAAAGCATTTAGAATACTTTAAAAGCTTGCACTATATTTCTATCCATATACACTTCTTATAACTGGTGACATGCTATGCTTTCAAAAAAGGAAAGTTGGGAGAAATTCTGTAATAAAAGGACATTCCAGTTTCTTTTATAGCTTACTGAAATTGAGTGAATGATTATCTCTTTATTCTGATAAAGTTAATTTCCATTTCATATTATACTTCAAATTAGATTTCGAAAATAAATTTCTTTCCTTACAGTACTAGATAAAAGGCTACATTTCAAAGCTTGTTAGAAAAATCTAATTCTAGTTTAGTACATAATAAAATTCTAATCCTAACAACTTTCATTAAAATTGAGTTTCAGAAGCACTGAAAACAATTCAATTTCTAAGAAAGTATATTCGTACAGTAATTTTTTCAACAGAGATAATGCACTATTCTGATAAGATTTTTGAAAAATGAGCTATTTATATAATAAAAGTAAAATTAGAAAGTTTATAATTTCAGCATGAAGCATTAAGATTTTCATTTAAGGAACCGTTTAGCATTATTTCGGAAATGTTTTAATTTGTCATCAAATGAATTCGAAAGAAGGCACGAGACGCTTTTTAAATGAATTCGGAGATTAGCTTCCTTTTTATTTAACTAAATTCAAAATTATAATAAAAGACATTTTCTTCGCTCGACTTTTTCCTATATTTTCACATAAAAGATACGATAAAAATTTATTGCATTATGCAACTATCTTTTCCTGCATTGAATCCATTAAAAAGGTTCAAAAGTGTCTGAAAATTAAAAGATCTGAAAAGTGTCCGAAACGATCTTACCAGTAACTATTTATCACTAATAATTCTGATTGGACATCTAGATTTCAAATTAATATAGGCATAAATCATGAGTAGTCCGTATATACAGGCGGCACTCGGTAGAAAAATATTCTCAGAGTTTCAATTCCTTATTATGATTAGACCATATCTGAGAACTTTAAAATACATCCTTATATTTTATGAAAGTAAATAACAACTCTAGATTGAATAGATTAGTAATCTCAGTTATTCCTATGTTATCTAACAGCTGTTCCAGTTATCTGACTACGGTTTAAATGGTTTTTCCAAAATAGGTCTCAAGTTTTTTCAAAATGGAACTTTAAAGGAATTAAGACGAAAAAGATTCTAAATATTTTAATTCCGAATTTTTTTAATTTTTCGATTTCCTAAGAAAATTAGATTTCTCTTTTTTTTATCTTTAGAAATTTTTAAATTTCTGATGGATGTAAATAAATATTAAAATTTATAAATATGTAAAATATTTTCCTTGAATGGGTGCTAAATATATGTTTATTTATAAATAAGTATAACATTTTTTGAAAAATATAAGTATATTTAATCATTTTTAAATTTAGAAAGTATAAAAAAATTATGTTTCCATGTGCGTATTAAAGGTCAGCACACACACACAAATACAGATCTTATATCTTGCTGGATAAAGCTAAATGATTTATGACTATGGACAGAAAAATAGACTTACGACACAAATATCAAAATGGTAGTTATTTTTTTCCCCGTAGGAGAAGCAAAATTGCAACGGTTGATATTTCGCAACGCGTCCACACGAGTGCCATATTCCAAAAATAAAAGAAACATTTTCTGCCATTTAATCAGTTCCCTTACTTGGTTCGTTCTGCTTTATGGCGCAAAAGCTTATATATCTATGTCCAGGCTGTGGCAAACACGGGCTATTAAACACTGCCATTTAACAAATCAGCTTACACGCCATTTAAAATTAGAAACATAAATATTCAAAAAGTCGGTCTTAGAGAGTACTAAGCAATGTCGAAAGAAATTACAATAACTATCTCAATAAATACATTTCCCTCTTCTTTTCTTGTAATCCATAAACAACAATAAAATAAATGAATCTAGATTTTTATATTATACATTATTTTTGTTCAAAACTTTGTTGAATTAATGTGCACTTTTCGATTATGTTTACTAGAATAATAAACAGTATCTGTATTGGCAACAATGCAAAGCATCCAGAAAAAGAATTATTGGAGCTTGTTAATGTTTCGTTTTCTTTCATATTCGATTATTTTTCTTCCAGAATGAGCAATCTGGAATTTTCCGATCCACAGATTCAGAATCATAAGAAGACGGAACAATAATAATATACTTTGTTATTTGCTTTGATGAATCCCTAGAGCATCACGGACCGGAGACTCAAATTTCGCGGAGTTCCGATAAGTATTACACATATTGTCTCTGCTAGATAATATTTAGCCTTAATAAATATAGAATTACATATGAAACACAAAAATATTACAAGAATTTTCTTATTAGAAGGGCACACACTGTCGGAATACAAAATTATGATGTCACTAGTATAGATAGAAAGGATTGAAGTCTTTGTAAATGTTACCAATAATCCTTTACTAATAATATTTTCACTTAGATAATTTTTTTCAAAGCAAATATAATATTATCCTTCATTTAGGCTTCTCAAGGCTCACGAATGTTCAATTTAATCAAGAAGAAAATGCAAATGGTAGAAAACCACTTATATAGATTAAAAAAAAAACGAAAAAAAAAACAAAACAAACAAGCATATGTTTTAAAGTAAAGATTATTTAATAATATTTTACAATAGTTTGTTGTTCTTAATAATATTCATCATAAACAATATCCAGTGTCAATCAATTTTTGATACTACTGTATATTTATAATTCTATATATTTACCAGGCTACGAGAAAGGTAATTAAGTTTTAGGTAATAAATTCAATAAATTCATTTCTGGCACACCAATGGAATTATCTAAGAATCAAGTAATGTTTTTTCATGAAACATTTAAATTTTATTAAATAAAAGTATGCATGATATTCACAGAAATTTACTTCAAATTTAGAACACAATTATTGTTTCCCAACTAAATTATGTAATCAAATTGAATTTCGGCATCGAATTCCTTGTATCTTTTACAATCTTTCTTCATAAAATTTCTCAGATTCAACATCTATACTACTATTATAAATGTGAAAGTTTGGATGGATGGATGTTTGTTAGTCAATCACACCAGAACGGCTGAACGGAACTGGATGAAATTTTGCACAGAGATAGATTATAGTCTGGAATAGGACATAGGATACTATTTATTCTGGTTAATTGTGTGGTTAATTTTTTATTAATTAAAAACAAACTTTCTCGCCAAAAATCTTCATTTTCCCATTGCCAAATGAGTAAGGCTCTTGTTGTTTTCTACTGTCACGCTGATGGGGCTAGGCTTAACATGTTTTCGACAGATTATTTCAAACGATTTTGTTTATTTTCTTAGAGTTTGATACATTTAAAATTAAGCATTGTAAATTAATCGATATTTCTGATTTATTCTGAAGTACTTTTAAATTAAAATAAATCAGAATAAAGGAAATTAAAAATTTCTAATCTGCATTGCGTTATCCCAACTGGCTTTGAAAATTCACGCATGCGCAGAATGTTCTGATTTTTGACAACTGTATTTTCATTTTAATTAAAAGTTCAAAAATTATGTGTATTATACTGTTAAGTTATCTGAATCTCGATCGATAAATAAAACAGACTTGATTTTAAAGAAATACGGACTTGGATTTCGGTTTTGTTTTATTTCAGGTAAACAATGTAAATAAGTTTTTAGGTTAGTTGTGTGCTTTTGTAATTAAATTGTATTTATGTTAGTTATATATTTTTCGTATATGCTTATAGTTTTAAGTACATCGTTTTACAGGTTAGTTCTAATTTTTTTTATTTCTTATTATTTGATATTTTTCGAAATGCCCAAAAAACGCAAATATAATCTTTCGAAGAGGAGTATTAAAGCTCGGGCTATGAAAGTAGCTTGAAGACCTGTTTGAATTTTAGTGAGCACTTGTGGACTATCAACCCCCACCAGCTGTGGGATAAATATAAGGGAGCTTTATCAGAAGACATCGTGCATAGGCTGGATATCATTCACAATAACCTAATAATTAACGGGGCTTTACTATTGATTGAGGATAAAATTATTCCCATATCTGGAAAATGTCTCGCTTATTTCGGTCTACTCACACCGCAGCGAAGAGGGGAATTATCAAGCGAAGTTGTGAAGGAGCTAAACTACGACTCGCGATCTTAGAATTGCAGGTCAATGAAATAACACTACGATTACTTCCTAAGCAGCGTCAAGTCTATGAAACCATTCTGTACCGAGTAATAGTGGAGAGGAGGGATTATTCTTTCTTGACGCAACAGGGGATACTGGTAAGACGTTTGTGCTGAATCTCTGCTTGCCCAACTCCGAAAGGACAGCAGTATAGCTCTGGCTGTAGTTTCCTCGAGCATTGATGCAACTTAGCTTAACAGTGGCCGAACTACACATTCCATTTTCAAATTGCCGCTTAATCTTGCAAGCGAAGATACTCCAACATGCACTATCACCAAAAATAGCGGTCTTTTGCAGCAGTGCAAGTTAATAGTATGGGACGAGTGCACAATGAAGTACAAGCATGCATTAGAGGAGTTAAACCGCAGCCTGCAGAACATCCGCGGCAACCAGGTGGTGATGGGCGGCGTTGTCGTTTTGCTCGCAGACGATTTTAGACAGACACTGCAAGTTATTGAGAGGGCCACACCGGCAGATGAAATAAACGCATGTCTCAAGGCTTCGTCTCTGTGGTCTAGGATTGAAAAGCTCCAACGTAAGTGCAACATGCGCGTGCAACTGTACAACGACCATGAATCAGATGTCTTTGCAAATAAGATTCTGCAAATTGGAGAGGGTCGTCTAGAAACAGATGCCGATGGAATAATTATATTTTCAGAAGAATTTTCCAATCCAGTGGCCACAGAAGATGAACTTATCATGCAAATTTTTCCCAATTTGGAGGTTAACAGAAATAATGAAGAGTGGTTGTGTGAGAGGGCAGTGCTGTCGCCAAAGAACGAGTGAGTCAATGAAATAAACAAAAAAAATTTAGACATGATAGTCGGAAATTCAAAACTATACAAATCCATAGACATTGTAACGGCTAATGACGATAGTACTGCCTACCTCGTTGAATTTCGCAACTCCTCAGATGATTTCAGAACAAGTTTGGAACCTGTTCAGATGATTTCTTCTCAGATGATTTCAACTCCTCAGAACAGGCGCAATTTCGCATAAGCTGGAGATTAAAGTTGGCGTTCCAGTTCTAATGATGCGAAATCTTGATGCACCCAGACTGTGCAATGGCACCAGGCTTCGTATCACAGAGCTTGTCAGTAATATTATAAAAGCTACCATTATTACAAGAGCTGCTAAAGGAGATAGCTTTTTAATTCCATGCATATCTGTTATTCCAAACATCTTGCCATTTTGTTTCAAGAGGTTGCAATTTCCCTTAAATGACAATCAGAAAACCCCACGACCAAACCTTAAAAGTGGTACACATTAATTTGGGCTCACACGGTCATGTTACCATATTTCTCACACGGTCAATTATATGTTGGTTGTTCACTTGTTTCAAGTGCCCAAAACTTGCATGTGCTGTCGGAAAATAATAAGTCCTTTAATGTTCTATACATTATGGTATTAGAATAAAAATAAATTTTGAAATTTTCCAGTAAATCTTTCTTAACGACTTATAAGTTTCTTGATTATATCATATCAGATTGTTTTCAACAGCACCATAATGATAGGTTTGATAACATTTTACATTTTGATTAGACCGTCAATTCTCATACACATCAAAATTTCCACGCGTACGAAGTCGCGGGTAATAGCTAGTTAGTCACATTTTAAATCCTCTACTCCCCGCCCCCACACTCCGATAATTACACCATAATTACTCGAAATGTTTCTGTTTGTTTATGACGGCATTTAGCTTTTTTTTTCTCGCGCGAACTTTCCAGAACATTCTATGCGATGAGGAACGCTGAATTTCATAAACGTAAATCTCAGGATTTCGGTACATTGTGAATAGAAAAAAAATAGCTGAGGTAGGGACTAACAAAAAATTCTATAAAAGATGGCGTCTTCTACTAAACATAAATAAATTTATAAAATATTACATTGAAAGTTAAACAAGAATATAAAATGCACTTTTCGTTATGAGAAATAACTAGAGCTACTTACAACTGATGGTAAACTATTCTTTCTTTTGTTCTGATTTTAAAATAATGCTGCTTTTTTCTTTTCCAAATTTCAGCCGCATCTGAAACAAAAATATCAAATTAAATAAAGAAATTCCATGTTTATAAAAGTTAACCTAAAGTCCTTACTTATAATTGACCGATTTATTTGAGAAAAAAAGAAAACATACTTTTAGCACCATTTTTAATGCATTAATAATAGTACATCTTTCAAATATTGTTTTAAGTTGGCCATTGTTACAATAGCAATTATTGTAATAAAGATTTTTTACATAACTGTCAGCTAGCTTATAAAGCGCCATAAGTCACAACACAAGATTTTTTTTACTCCATCTGCTGACTATTATTGTAATTTTTCATAGATTTTTTTTGTAATTAATATTCCTGATATTAAACAGAATGAATAAGATGAAAATTTCTGAATATTTTAAACTTTCATTCTACTAATTTTAAGAAAAATATTTTAATAAAAATATAAACAGTTTTGAAAAATTAAAAAAAAATCACAATGACTCACAGTTTTGCACAATAGTTAAATCTATACTTATAATAAAGCTCAATGTGTGTGTGTGTTGGCGCTCTACAGGCCAGATCGTTTGACCTACAGCTACCAAATTTAGCACATGTATAACCTTGGGGGTCAAAAATGTGCACCTCGGAGCAATTTTTTAATTTTTAATTAAAATTTTAATCAATTAAAAATTAATTGAAATTTTGTCGTTTTTTCGCTATAACTTCCGAAAATATTACAGCACAAAATTTATTTTTACATCATATAGAAGTTCAAAAAATAATCTTTTCAATGACACTACTGTTTTAGCTAATAAATTAAATTTACATTTTTAATGAATTTTTAAAAAATAATTTAATTATATTTTTTAGCAATTTATTTCGCACAAAATAAAAATAAAATTTAGGCTGCACCAGCACGTTGCACGTTAATGGGGTAAATTAATTTTTATCAACGCGTTACCAAAAGCTCAATTAAACAATTTGACAACCAAATTGACAAAAGCTTAAATTAAAAATTAAGTTAACTATTGTTGCAAATTAAACACATAAAAGTGTAACTTTCAGCATTTGTCTGTATGAAATGAAATAAATATGAAATGTGGTGTTTCTAAAATGTAACTACAATGAAATTTGCAATATCTATATTATTAATTCAATAAAATAGTTTCATTTACTGCAACATGGTTTAATATATACAAGATATCCGATCTAATTGGAGCCGAAAAACTAATTTGTAAACCTTTGGCATACATTTGTTAATAAAATGATCTAAATAAAATAAGTAATTATATGTTTTGTAAATTGAGTCAATAAATACTTATGAATTGCGAATTTTAAAATTTTACATATATCATCTGCCCTGTGAATCATATTTAATAAAATATTTTTGAGATGCTAATATCGTAAATAAAAAGAGTTGCACGCTAATCAACTAAATCAATCACTAAAGCTGACCGATTTCTGGAAATTTAAATATCAATATCTTATAAAAACGGACAATTTTAAATTTCTTCATCGACCGTCTCAAAGAAACCATTCATCCCCAAAATTTCTCAAGATTGATTGACCTAGATAAAACTGTTAACTGTTCAAAAATTAATAAATCGGTGAGATTTTATTGTAGAAAATAGAAACGTTTGTTTATTCATTTAAAAGTTGAATTTTAAGAATAGGTTGAAAGGTGACTAGTACAAAATAAAGCTTTAATCCGCTAAACTATAGAGTAAATTATTTACAATCTTATTCAAATATATAAATTTCGCACAGTAACTGCTCTTAAGAAATTCAGGAATTGGTGTCAAATACGTATGATAGTCTATAAGATGTGATAATATTTCCTTTTATTTTCAGCATTTTTAAATTTGAGAACAAAAAGCTGAAAATAATGAGATATAACTGTTCAAAATAGAAAATAAAAACATGCAAAACAACTGTAAAAATTAAACATAGAATATTATATGAAATGAATATTAACCCAGTATATAAAAGACCCAGTGTATAAGAGAAAAAAAGTAAGAATTACTATGAGAAATGTTTAACTTAAAGCATCTGCTGTTAACTACATCTTTTTTTTATTTGAAGCTGAATGCCTATTCATATATTTTAGTTAATTTTATTATAGATCCATATATTTTTGGAGCACTGAGACTTAATCACTTTGTGTATTTTCCAGAGATTCAAATTATCTTGCGATTCAGTTGTCTAAAAATTATTGATTCATAAATTGAGCTTTGTCAAAAAAAAGTACAATTTATGAAAATAATTTTTATCTTAGACTTATTAAAACTTAAATCTAGATCTTTATTTATTTATTTTTTAATTTCGTCAAGGTGAATTTTTTCATTTATGTGAGACGTAAAAGTATTCTTAGAAGACTGAAAACAATTTTGATTGCCAATATTTATTAAAAGAGTACTCAAATACTCTTTTTTTTTTCGTACTATGTTTTTATTTCTTTTTCTTAAAATAAAATAATCTTACTTTTGAAAATATTTTTATCATAATCCTTTCATAAAAATAAGTTAAATTCCATTTTTAGCTAATAAAAAAAATTAATTCCCAAAGCATATTTTAATGATCTCATGGCAGACGATTATTGCTTACTGTCACGAGATTTTTTTTTGTGATGGCATTAAAATAAACGATTTCTTTTTTTTAGCAAATGCATTACATTAAATGAAAATATTGAATTTATCATAAATACAATAAATCCTTTATAGATAAAACACGCATGCTATTTTCATCTTGAATTTCAATTATCCTTTCTTTCCAAGTAATTGCTTGTGTCGACAATATATTTGTAATCATTTTAATGTAAGAAAAGTAACTCTATGACAAAAACAATTTCCTTCAACTTTGCCATTACGGAATTTAAAATACATTTTATCCATGCCAAATTATTACTTTTCGAGGAATTTGTAAGTTGAAAAACAGAGAAAGAGATAAAGTTTCTCATTAAGTTATTTTATGTCAAGAACAATTGATTTCATCAAGATTTAAATATTCGTTTTGAATCAAAGAAAATTTCACACTTGGATCAAATAAATTATTGCAAGATTCAAAATTATTTGCTTATGCATTGAAATTAATTCAAATTTTGTAATGAAAACTATACGTTTATGCAAAATTGTAATGGAAATAATTTCTTTTTCATAACTATCACAAAACAAGTGTAAATGTATCTAACATCTAATTGCAAATGATTGTTGAAAGGAAGATTTGCAATTAGATTAAATCAATTATTGAAAGGTACCTTTTGTGCAGATAATTAAAATTGATTTAGCTTGGCTAGAAAACTAATGTATACATGTGATGCTGACATACTTTAATGGATTCTTTCACTTTTAGTTACAGTCATATAGCAAACTAAAATGGTGTCTAACGTCTAACTGCATATTTCCTTGTAGTACATCTCGACATCGCACCATTTTGACCTTACGAAGATATGCGATGGATTCCAAAATAAAAACTTTGCGTCTCATTTGACATGAATTAAGTATACATAAATCATTTATAATAAATGCAAAATCCATAAAATGGTATTGGATTCACAATTTCAAAAGTGTTTTTAACTGCTGCGGCTGTTACTTTTCTTTTTATTTTGCTTCTTTTATCTTTAATAATAGTTTATTTTATAACACTATAATAGAAATTACTTTATAACACTATATCACTCAGCTTTAACTAGTAAAACTGCTGTATGCTGTAGCTTTATATATTTCACTTCACTGTATTCCCATATTATACTTACTTATTGTATTCCCTAACAATATTTTCTATAAATGTACTTACCTGTGTTCTATTCCATATTGTCTATACATTTCATTAACTATAAAGGAAATAACTATCATAACTATTTATAATAACAAGTAGCATTACAGGAATATAAGTCTTTTCAGAAGTCCAGATAGTTTTGTAACAAAATATCAAGAGAAATTCCTTCGTAAGCTACGGAATTGAATTCGAAACGCTGAGAAATGTGCAAGTTTCTCAAAGTGCTTCATTGTGAAATCAAGAATCCGTGACTTGTTGGAATCTCGGTTTCCATTAGGTTAGAATGGAAAGAGTTTCCAATGAATCGCCTGCCAAATCCTTCAACTCAACAGGTTCGATCTGTTTCTCTCGATTCATTTAATAAAAGCAGAACATTCGGAGAAGATCTATTGCATTGAATAGAGTTGGAATGCTAGGAATCTCTGATTTCAGAAGTAGTTCAGAGAAGACCACTTTTATCCGAATATATATATAAGATCCTTTACCAATTTTATTTTCATGATCTTTATAAAGTATTTTAAATTAAATTCATTTTATTAAAGCGTTTTTATGTTTTACTTGTTTTATATATTTTTTTCTATGATATTGTTACTTATTTCATTAACATTTTGAAAATGTTTGTATTATATGATAAAAATCAGTATAAGATTTAAAGTTCATACCATTCTGTAGTAACTACAATTTCTTCAAAAATTACAAAGAATTTTAATTTTCTTTCATTCAAAAATAATAATTTCTTTTTAACCATCATAGAATATACATTCAGATTTTAAAAAGAGAAGTATATTTTTTGTCTGGACTGAGAAACAATGTTTTATTTTAAATAATTGCGTGATACTGTCAGTACATTAACTCAAAATCGAAATATTTTGTCCCTTTTTCTTATTAGTTTCATTTTATTCTTTATTTCCTTTTTAGAAAATAACGAATAATAGATACTGAGGTTTTAATTCACTTTTTATATTCTGTCAAGCTTCACTTAGCGAACATCTCGCGTAACGAATAAAATAAAATGTGAAAAAGTGACTCGTTTAACGAGAGATGTTTTAACAAGTGGCCAGTAAGCACCATGACATCAGATGCTGGATTGGCTGGATTTTCTCGTCAATCTATGTTAAAAACTGGTTTGAAGAGAGTATTTGTTTAAAGGGAAGTTTTGGGCAGAAGCATTGTTCAATGAGGCAGTTCCGAAGGATTTCAGCAAGTACCTGTGGAGCTTTAATTGACTATATTTTGTCTCTGGTTAAGATTATGTGGCTACAGGAGAATGGCATTGATGAGTTGGCGGAAGCGCATAGCCAGAACTATCGAAGAGCTTTTGGTGTTACATTTTGTGTCACAGCAAAAAGTCGCTGAGGAGATTTGCTCATAAGAGGAAAAAATAGCAGACTCAACAGAGAAATAGCCTTCCAATAAAATATGAGCGGTACTCAAAGCATGGGAAATTATTACAGCGTGAGTTGGGAAGTAATCAAAAGAGATGTAAAGTTCAAATCTTAATTTTCTGTAGAAATTTAGAGGGCACGATTAGGATGTTATAGATGTAAAATATGCTTATTTGCATACTTTCGGCATTCTGTAATTTATATTTTCCTGATGCAATTCAAGTAACTGAGCTATAAAACTCAACATTGAGTTCCCTTTTGCGATAATGAATTATTGCTGTGTGCAGTTGACAATAGCAATGATAGCATCTAAAAAATTGTCTATCGACCTATTTATGGACTATTTATTGAACGACCTAACGACCTTCATTCATAACCTTTTTATTGATGCCTATCGAATATTGTTCTTAAAAAGTATAGCTTCACAGGAAAGAATCAATTGACGAATTTGCAATTTTTGGTATGTGTTTCTGACATCAATTAAATGATTTTTACGCATGGCTGTATTATTTACAAGTTTGAAGAGGGGCATAATTTAACAGATGTTGTCATGGAGCTCGATGTCAGTCACGATATTGTTTCAAGCCTTTGGAAAAAATTTCAAACAAGCGGAACGTGTAGCAAAGATCATAGGGATGGTAGTGCTAGTAGAACGACATCTGCAAAGGATAGATAGTGCTGTAAACAAAAAGGAACAGGCGAGTCGCAGCCAGTCATATAGCAAAACAGTTTCTTGTTGCTACTGGTATTGCAACTGTGGTCAGAGTAGGTGCTTAATGAAGGACATCCAAAAATCGGTGCCTTTAGATGTTTTTTATTATCAATAACAACAAACTTTAAAACTCATGGCAAATTCTATTACCATTGGGCCCCATGCTTGCCATGCAAGTCCTCGTTCTTGAGGGTGGCTGTTGATAAACAGGAAGTAAACAAGAGGCGAGAGCACCATCTGTGCACAATCCGCAGTACTTCCCACCTGGACTTACATAAGCTCACTATCCATATTACAAATATAAATATAAACATAGAGAAAAATATAAAATACATGAATCCTAACATTACAACAACGTAAAATATTCTTTCGATTAAAGAAAAATAAAATGAATTAAATTTCAATACACATACTCAAATTATAATTGAACATATTTTTAATTGAACATATTTTATTAATTGAACATATTATTAATTGAACATATTTTTTTAAGGATTTATCTCTAAATTGCAAACAAGTTGAACAGAGCTTTCTATGTTTCCCTTGGGAGTTTTGACGAGAAGAGAACGAACTTGCCCATCTCATCCTGGACACAATTCCAAAATTCTTTCTATCATTCACACATTCCTGAGATAACGCCCATCATTAATTAAAACGACATCATCTACCTTAAATGAACAAATGTTATCTGGCTGTGGAGAGATATAAGCTGATCTCAAATTAAGCAAGTATTCCTTTCTCCACCTATTCCAGAAATTATTTAAAACTGTTTGTTGATATTTAATCCTTTGTGTTAAAAAATTTCTATTTAAATTTAATTCCTCAATTTTGGATGCTAATCTTTTCCCAATTAGAAAATGAGAAGGATTGAGTGATGAAGGTTCGGAAGGTTCATTGTACAGATACGTGATAGGCCTAGAATTAATAATAGCTTCTATTTCTAAAGAAATGGTTTCTAATTCCTTATAAGAAAGACTTGAATCGCCAATAATTTTCTTTAAACAAGTTTCAATCGTACGTATCTGTCTCCCCCAAAAACCTCCCTACCAAGAACTCCTCTCAACAATACATCTCCAAACAATACCTTTGGAGGCAAATACATTTTGAACTTCAGGATTATTAATATATTTCCATCATTATTTAAATTCAGAATTCACCCTTTTAAATGAACAGCTCTTACTACACCACAGGTAAATTTTATTAAATAACACTTATCATTAGAGTCATTCACAAAAATTGGTCCTGCAAAGTCTACACCAGATACATCAAATGGTGAATGTTCCAGAATTCTGTCAGGAGGTAGTGAAGCTACCACTTGTTCTCCAGTCTTTGCCTTAAAACGTCTACGAATGAGACAATCACTGAGAATCTTTTTTACAAAAAGTCTACTTTTGATGATCCAGAATTGTCCATACAATTGAGTTAAGGCACCATCAACACCCAAATGACCAACTTGAAATGAACATCCAATAGTAGTAATTTTACAAATGTATCTTTGGAGGGGAGAAGCCAAGGATGCTTCACCCTCACGTCACCACTAGAAAATTGCAGGTGACCCTTCAATTGCAGCAAATTATTTTCATCAAATTCAAGGTTCAAATTATACACTCACGAACACTTGAAGATGACACTCTTAGAAAGAAGTTGGTGAATTTCAGCTCCGAAATGTTTATTTTGAGTAGTCTTGATCCAAAGATTGCTGTATTTATCAGTGTTAATACAGCTTAAAATACAGTCATCAACATTGGTAGCAGTAACAGTGACAGTTTCAGTTCTCCGTCGCTCTGATAAAAATATTTCTATATCGCAAATGGAATCAGAGAGTTTTGACAAACAATGTACAGGCCGTGGTCGAGACACCAGAGAGAATTCGAGAGAAATGCGTTCGCCGATTTCCCTCACATAGTCAAATCAGCAAGTTTTTCCGATCCACTATAGTGTTTCCAACAGTACAGAGAAGTAAATAACTGCACCTGAGTTACTCTGTTACACACAAAGGGTTCCCATATTTTTGCCGATCCTTTCACCCAATTGATAACATCTTCCGAAACGCTCCATAAATAAACACGTTTACTTAAAGATGGAAAGGTGCCCTGCAAGTATTTCGCTAAGCGAGCACCGATGAGCTCTGCCATCAGTTCCAATTTCAAAAGGGTTAAGGTTTTCAAAGCAGCAACTTTACTTTTAGAAATAATAAAGCTCACTTCCTCTATGATGTATCGGAAATACGTCACAGCCCAATAGGCTTTATGACTAGCGTCACAGAAGATGTAAAGTGAAATGTCATTTGTTTTTAAATTTCAGGAGAATCAAATTGCGTTTAGTGGAGATTTGGAAAAGGCATTTCTAATGATAGAGATTGCAGAGAAAGTCAGAAAATATCTTAAATTTTTACGGGTTTCGGAAGATACATCAAAGCAAGTATTTAATCTTAAAAGTCTTCCCTTTGGCTTAACTATATCTCACTTTGCTTTGACTTGTGAGGCAGGCACGGACCTCAACAGTAATGGAATTTGCCATGCGCGTTAAAGTTTGTTGTTATTGTTAATAAAAAAAAATATCTAAAGGCACCGGTTTTTGGAAGTCCTTTATTAAGCACCTCCACTGATCACAGTTGCAATAACTGGTAAGTAGATCTTCCAAAAAACTGCCGCCAGACATTTGAAACCAGGAGGACTATACGGCCATCATCCTGTTTTGTGCTTCTCATTATCCAGACGTCATTGTACCTTTCGTTTATAATGGTGTTGTCAACATTGCAATTGAAGGGAAGAAGGCTGAACTTACATACTCTTCTCAGATGAAATTACGATCAGTTTTTTGTCTGGTTGTCAGGACTACTAATCTGAGTACTATTTATGGTCAGGCAAACATACAGGAAAGGCAACGATATCCAACATTTAATGTGCCAAAATGTTGACAAAATAATAGGAAATGCTAATAATATTCAATATAATAATATAATAATAAGGCTATTAATATATAAACGTTTTATTTGGATGTTGATTATGTTTTCGATGAGTTTACATTAATGCCAATGTATTTGAGAGCATTTTTCTTTTATTGATCCAAGTATTCAAATTGCTTCAGAATTATTCTCAAACTTTTGAAATATTGAATTATTCCATCGTAAATATGCTTTAATTCCATAGTATTTACTATTCATTCGCATTTCAGAATTACTATCCTGAAATTTTATTTTCAAGCTTAGTTAGCTGTAATCCTTTTATCTTCAAAGTAAGTTCAAACTAAAATTGTTCCTAATACTTTTTCAAAAAATTATATAATATTATTCATATACTGAATTAATTTTTCAAGACATTAGATTTCGTAATCAGAATTCGTCATTTAATTCAGCATGTGAAAAGCATAAAAGTAATGTAAAATTATCTAAAAAAGCATTAAAGTAAGCAACATTTTAAAAATTATTCTATTATTGAAGAAATGAAATGGTATGAAGTATCGAGAAATGCAGTCATAGCTAAAACAAATGCTATTATAATATTCTTTATTGAAATGATTATAATATCCTTTAATTATTCTATTGAAAAGGAAAACAAGAATATTTTTATCATATTAATGAAAATCATCAAAGTAGAGGAAAATTCTTTTTAGAGAAGTTCTAATGTCAAGAAAGGTTATTTATAACTTATTATTGTAATAAATAAATAATAAAATTTCAATACATCCATTATACTTAGACGATATATCGCGATGATGAAGTTCGATCATCCCAGCTACTTTAAACCAATATCAACACAGATTTTATAGAAAATAGGAAAAGAAATTCCAAAATATAGAGGTAGAATAGATCAAATGCTTGTTATTACCATATTTAAAAAATCCCCTGCTTTACATTTAGGAAGAATTAATACTAAAGAAAAGAATTGCATATAAAGAAATTAGTTATTACTGCAAAGATAAAGACATGTATTTTAAGATGATATTGAAGTTTTTCCTCTGAGATAATTTTCACCTCAATTCTTGCGGAAGAACGACAAAATTTCTATTAACTTCTAATCAATTGTATATTTAATTTACTTTTGCACTTTGAAAAATTGTGAATATTCTTTCGTTTGCCTTGAAGAATAACTGTCTAAACTTTGGTTTAAACCGAACCAGCTGTTTAGCAGTAGACGTGAAATATGCATATACACACACACACAAAACCACACGGACTTTAATTTATAAGATTATAGGGAATTTAAGTCTAGCCATACAGAGCAAATAAAATTAAGATTTAAATCAATATGATTTTTTTTTACATTCACTTGTTATTTGAGAACGAATATAGCATAAAATTCCATTAATTAAAAAGAAAATGAAATAACTATTTTCAAATATCTGGATTTGAAATGTTTTAAATCATTAATTTCTGAATAAGTTAAAGTGAAAATTAATATAAGATAAAAGCATTAATTTCTTAAACCTATCCATTCTTCATCTATTGATGCTTCATCTTGAATACTTGCCAAATTTTATTTAAAGTATGATTTTAAACAATTTTGTATAACACTACTACTGAAATGTTACAAACATAATCCCGCCTATACCATTTAACAAGAATTTCAGTTCAAGGTACAAGATTAAAGTGGAAGAACAATTAAAGAACATAATATGTGCAAAAATAATATGGAAAAAATAATTCTTTTCTTCATATTTGTGATAGCAATCCTGAAGTTGAAATAAGTTGGTAGTTATCGAGTTGATTTTTATGAATGTGTGATTAATTCATTTTGAAGATATAATGCATTTTATAATGATTTAATATTTATGAATAATACCAACGATACAAATAATTTGATATATATATAATGCACACACCTTTTGACATTTCACTCTGTTTTGGCTCCATGTCAGTACTTTTCATAATAAATTTAAAAAGAAACCGTAATTAAATTCAGACAACACAATTCAACTGTTTAGCGCACGGAAATGTTTTTAGTTACTAGGATTTCTATCCAAACACCGCTTTAAAATATGTAAAAATAAACATATCCGTTCGTCTGGCTAATCTTTGTTATTCTTGGAAATCGTTTTCTCCTCCACTTTCAGGTATCAGTCCTGAGACGAGGCTAACAAAACTGAAGATTAAAAATGTAATTCCACAAATTTTACAAAGCTTCATTTTGTAAGTTTTTGTTCGCATATTTGTTTCATGAAATCGTTACTTCGTTACTTCGATTTTTATTCATTATTTACATACATTCATACGTTTTCCGTACCTTTATTGCTCAAAATTGAAAATCTGAGATGGAATTCTTCTATGTTTAATTTGTTTGAATTCTAAATGGTTTTATATTATTTTTTGTAATGAATTTTTTTTTCTAAGATGAGCCAAGATTAGGTAATGTACAAAAATTAATGCCTTTATTTTATACTTTTCATCTTCTAATTCCATTAATGCAACATAATAATTTCGGTATCTCTAAATCTCTCTAATTAGACTTCTGAATTCTAATATAAATATATAGAAATATTAAAAATTATTAGAAGCCATTAGAAAAACTTAAGAAAACATTAATTTTGATGATTAAATTGATATATAAATTACCAATAAAAAGATTCTGAAACCTTTTTTGAGTAAAAATAGTTAAACATGCTTGGAATACCTTTAAATTAATGCAAGCCATTAAAGCGCCTTTGGGCTCATATACTATTTAGCCCCATGGGTGGCAACATTGCTTAACAAACTCACTGGATGAAATCAAGTAAAATATCCTTTTCCGTGTTAACCACAATTTTTATTGAATTACCGCAAAAATATTCCTACTTAGGAAATTAATTAAAAAAACTAATTAGCGAATATTCGCTAAGATTTCTTAGTATTAAAAAATAAAGTTTTTATTCATCTTTGAATATTAGTTACCCCAACTTCCCACCCTTTCATCGGCATGCAACACCCTCTAATGAATTAAAAACTTGCTCATTATCAGATTTTTTTTAATTTTTAGCATCTTTCGAATAGTTTTATAAAACTACTTTTAAATTTAACGAAGTTTTTTTTTCATTCGTATCAAAAGGAATGAGACTTACTTGGTAAAATTAATTAAATCAAATTACTCACATAAGAACCTAAAATGGGCAAATCATATGAAATTTGAATTATGCAAGAGTTAAGGTTTGAAATTTAATGTGACTTGAGTTGTTGATAGGCTGTATAAAATGTACAGTAATATGAATAGAAGAAAAAATAATTACCACTTTTGTAATGTTCTCTATTTACAGAATAAATACATTTTCTAATGATTATGTTATAATTTAAGCTATCTCGTCATTTAAAATTTTATATTATATATTTCTTTATACACGTAGTTACTTTTCATTTTCCTTAATTATTATTGTAGACATGACAATGTTTGCATATAATAGTGATTTTTAAGAAAAAAAGTAAATATTGTGATGAATAATGCCCGTAGCCCTTAAAAAATAATTTCAATATCTAATAATCACCAAACAGTATTATTGCATGTAAAATAATAGCAGAAGTTAAAACCATCAGAGCGAAACTATTAGTTATCTACTACGACTAATCAAACTAAATATAAAAATTTTCAATTTAATTTGATTTTATTTCTCTTTCTTTTAAAACAACAATTTATATCATTCAGCTTTTTCACAGTATTTTAACTTCGCTGATTGGAAAATATTTTCTAAAATCTCTGACTGGAAAAATATTTTCTAAAATCCTCAATGAACGAAGACCTGAAATTAATCTTTTTTTTATAAAAATAAATAAATAACATTAAGAAAAGGAAAAATTTATTGAATGCAGCTTTTCAAAATTACAATAACTTAAATCAAAATCAGTTTTTGAACGTATTTTACTTATTAATATTGAAGAATAAATACAACATAAGGACTTAGCTCCACTGAGCATTTTTCATGACATTAGCAATTCGCATAACTCCAAAAGCCATGATTTAATATTTCATTACAACATGATTTGGGGCATTAAGATCTGATATAAACTGTCTCTTTATCATTTGATTAACGATTCTTGTAAGAAATAAAAGTGATTTGCAATGATTTTAGTTCCTGTTCGCATTATGAATATTTAGTGATCCACTGTATTCCAGCTTTGAAACTACGTCTATTATTCTTTTGCAAAATGAAATAAATGTCTATTTATTTCTTCATATTTCCCCAGTCATCAAATTCTATTTTGTGAGTCAGATAGATTTTTTTTAGATTTTTGTGGTGAATTCTTAAACTTCGAATTTCTACAATTTATGCTTTAAATAATTCTGGACTGTTAAGTGGAAACTTGGAAAATATTCTCATATCGAAATAATCATTCTTTTTTGCATTATGCAAACCAAAATACATTTATTATCAAATTGCATTTTCTACTAAAAAAATTGACGAAATGTGGAAAAAAATGAAATATATAAAAATTGGGATGATTTTTCCAAAATATAGAAATGTGAAAATAACATCGCAGGAATTGAGTTTACTGATTCAAGACAAAAGACAATTTAGATTAAAAACATATTATTTAAAATGAATAAAACTGAAACATAAATATTTAATAAAAAATAAGTAAAAGTGGTTGTCAGTTGCAAATACGGAAGTTTTATTGGAACTGAAAAAACTTTTAAACATTTTTTTTTTGTTTTTTTTACCTACATATTTTTTTTGTCATAGAAAAAATTAAGTGCTCCATTTTTTTGCATAAATTACTTTAAAGCTTGTTTTCCAATATAATTTTATTACAAAATAAAAAGAGAGAAATCCAAATTGTGTTCCCTCCTTACGTGTTCAAAAAAGAAGAAATCTACTTCAACGTGACAAAATTAGAAGTAATTTACCCGTAAATGTGATTTTTTTTTTACTAATCTTATAAAAAAACTGACTTAAAAAATAAACCTTTTAAAGTAGGTTAATTTATGTCTAATTAGCACTATCTATAGTTTCAGCAACATCAAATATGTTTTGTATTCATTTCTTTCTTTTTTTTCCCAGCTAAAAGTTTAATACTCTTAATAAAAGAAGCAAAAAAAAATCTGTTTATTTGCATAATATACCAATAGATAATAAAAAGAGTGTTTGCTAGGTTTTAAACTTTTTTGTTTTAGTTTGCTCATTTGCTTTTTACAAAAAAAGTGAAAAAAAATTGCTTTTGCTTAAAATCGGTGCTTAAATTTCGAAATCGAATTTTATTTTGCTTTGTTAAAATAGAATCGTATACATTAGTTTTGAGGAAATGAATATGAAAGCTAAAATGCACGCACTGATAGAACTTGCATATCAGATGAACTAAAAATTTAAAGGCGTATATTATTTGCTAATATATCTATATTTTTCTCTCTCTCTCTCTCTATATATATATATATATATATATACACAATTGAAATTTTTTCCATATAGGTAAAAAAATAATGCTTAAAATTTAATAAGGAATGAATATTTAAAAGAAAGAAAAACAATTCATTCAATTACATTTTTTGGATTAAATTCTAAGAGAAGAAAAGCACTATTTGTCTATTCTATTCATTTGTTTGTTTGTTTGTTTGCTTCATTGTCCCTTCGAAGTTTAATGTTTGATTGTCCCTTCGAAGTTTAATCATTGTGTTAATTAGATAATTATTGTTAATACACTGAAGGCCCGATTCTCGGAGTACAAACAAAAACAAAAATTTAAACTGAGCTTCAAATGGAAGAACAATTGTTTGTATACAAAAAATGAACAATTCATTTGTTCTATAGATTGCAGTAAAGAAAATATAAATTCAACTTTATATTTTTCAGTTTTTTTTTTTATTTATTTAATTCTGTTTTGTTTCATTTATGTAATTTCAAATGGTTTTCTTTTTTATATCTTTATCCTCTCAGAGTTATTATGCATTCTGTAATACATAAAGTCTTAAAGGCAAATGCAGTTTTATTGTCTATTTCAAAATTAATTTGATTAAATAATTTAATAAAACAAATATTAGCAAATTTTCCCAAACATTTAATGCTATATTCTAGTTAATTTCATTTGGCATGTTCCCTATTAAAATTGAAAAATTGATAATCCAAACAGATACTTAATCTTGCAAAACATTCTGATATTCTAAGAATAAAATGAAATGAGTCATTTTCTTTTCAATAAAATATTCCTAAAAATACATATATTTAATAGAAATGAAACAATTTTCTTTTTTACATTTCTTATTTAAATTGAAAATTATTTATTCTATTCTATTTAATGAATTATAATCACTTCCAATTTATTGTTAAATTTCGTACTACATAACTATTTTTAGATAATGCACATAAATTAATAATCCTATTATACTAAAATTATTTGATGCACTTAATTCAGGAATAAATTTTAAAATTTGACTGTTTAAAAATGGCTGCATTAAAATTCTTCATAATTCTACGTAATATATACTTCTTTTTATAATTTATAAAGTTTGGACTGTATTTATTAAAGGAAACAAAAATAAATTTATCTTGATTTTGTTGAACTTGCGTGTCATCTAATTGTTTGACATCTATCATGTTATTACTTTGAATTTAAAAATACATGTTTGATATGTTAAATATTTATTAATAACTTTATTTTTAAACATCTCTCTCTCTCTCTCTCTCTCTCTCTCTCTCTCTCTCTCTCTCTCTCTCTCTCTCTCTCTCTCTCTCTCTCTCTCTCTCTCTCTCTCTCTCTCTCTGTGTGTGTGTGTGTGTGTGTGTGTGTGTGTGTGTACGTATGTAATGATATTTTAAACTTTAATTTCAATTTAATTAATTTCCAAAGTTTTATCTAATTAGCCCACAGTAAGTTCATTCTTTTATTTCTTGATCCAAGTCCACTTTCTCTATTTGATTAATTCAAAAGAAGCTTTATAAAATTGCTGAATTGGCTAAACGCCGACACATTCTCACGCTCCTCTTGAAGGGATATGAAAAGGTTCAGTAAGCACATTCTTTTTTAAAAGATCCCTGTGTTTTCCTTACTTGTGATTGACATGAGTCAGAAATCCTCATCAGAATCTTAATAATATGAACTGTAAAAAATATTTTCCCTATCAATATCTCATGTTATATAAGACGGGGGATAATTTATTTCGCTCTTCTTCCCGACTTCTGCTTTTGTAACGTGCTGTGGCGGACCGGACGTGCCTTGTCCGCGTGTCTGCTTGTAAATAATTATGCTTTCCCGGAATGGATATTAAAATTAATTTTTAAAATGTAAAATGTCTCGTCTATGTCAAACCTGCCTTCTGCTTCAAACAAAATAATGCATTATTTTGTTAAAATAATGCTTAATAGAGAAAATATATGTTAACTTTTGTGACACGAAAATCGTTCTTATTACTTGGTGTCGATTGGCAAAATCAAATATAAACAAACGCAGTACGAATGTTTCATTAAACTTTTTTATAGCTGGACTTAATTCAACTCTTCGCTTAATTAAGGAACTGGAAAATATTATTACAATTTTTTGGGAGAAAGCTCGCTGAAACCTTCATTCAACCAGTAGAAAGAAAATATTGAAATCAAGATGATAGGCGTTAAACAGAAGGTTTAATTGATCGTGAATATACGTTTAGTAGGTTGATTACCACCTGATTAACATATAGTCCACACCTGCTATCAAACTAAATGATCCTTTCTCTATTTTAGTTAAGAGATAGCAAAGAAAAGCTCGTCAAATTAAATAGATGATCCGAATATCAGGTGAGAGTCGTAACAGCGAATGCGTTAATCTTAATCTTAGATAAGCAATCGCTACGACTTACCAACGGAAATTGATGTTCATTGTCTCAGAATTTTTTTTGTATTATCAAAATATTATCAATTTAATTAAACCACTTTCATTTCCGTTCAATTTCTTTTTTTCATCCTGAATACATTTTTTCGTTTAATTTTGCACAGAAGCTGTAACAATTCTTTTAACGTTTGGATGAAATTCAAATTCACCGTCAAAAAATTCAATTGCTTGTTTTTTTCCAGTGCTAAAATTAAGAAAAAAATTGCTTTCTTGGGAAGTTTACTCAATGTAAACAGGGTTTTCATTTTCTCTTGTATTTCGCAATATATACATTTTTTAATTTGCAAGTGCAAGAATTGTTTTAGATTAATTCAGCAAAATTTTTCCAATCTTATCAAATTAAAAAAATGAAATTTCAAAAAAAATGCATACCACATTAATAAACAGTCAATAAAATGGGTAAACAGTACTATCGCTACAGGCAGTGAGTATTTTAAAAACGACTCGCTCAAATCCTTTAAATGAATAAAAGTAATAATAAATATAGTAAAAGATGTCATCGAATTTTAAATACTGCAAAAACGTATATAAGCGTATAAATTTTTATTTGGAGAAAATTAAGATTCATCACTACCTTTAATATCATAATAGACATTTCAAATAATAATTATGATACTGCATCTTCATATTGCTTCCAGACGCTTCTCCAGCCAAGCTCAGAATCACGCACTCTACAATAAAGCGAGGTAATTTCAGCCAGAATTATACAAATATTCCAGAGTGTAGTTTATTTCAACTTAGCATCTTCCTGATATTGTGTCGAAAGACAATACTTTTGCTATAACCCAAAACCAAAAGAACATGTTTCAGATCTGATGAATAAGGTGTTAACCAGAGAATACCAGCCAAGAAAATCATCGTCGAAAAAATGTCACTCAAGTTCTGTTTCATGCATGTAACAGGATGATGTGGAGCATAAAACTTATGTTGTTTCAAAATAGCATGATAAATTATGATGAATATTCATAACCTAGCATCATTTAAAGGGAAAATACAGATTATGTGATGCGTTTTACTAACGATAGACAGAGCAAAGCTCTAAATGAATACTCTAGAATGAAATGATAGTAAAAACCACATCAAGCAGCGGATGCAGTGGAATTGGGTATGTTAAAAATTTCTCGGATCCAACTCTGCTGAAACTTTATGGCTTAGAAGATGAGAATTGTTTAAAACAATCAAGTGAATGCCAAAATAGTACTCTTGTAATAAAAAAAAACGATGATATAAATATATTGAATCCAAGCTTTACAGTTATATATTGATGGCCTGAAATAGATAAAAATGTGCCCTAACCATCATTCAAGATGTTTCAGAGAATGAAAAAAAATTATTAGTAAATCTTAAAAATTATTTAGTAAGACCATAATATGCTCGAGTTATAGAAAACTTCTGATTTTGTATCTATAGAAATATAGCATTTTACAAATTATTTTAAGTACAGACCTGATTAGCGATTTCAATTTACTTGACCATTTAGCAGATTGTTGTAAAATGTTGAATTTTGTATAATGTTTAGAATTTAAGACAGATCACAGAATAATAAGTAGATAATAAAGAAAAGGAGAGATAAAAAGACTTAAAATAATATGAATTAAACATATACCACAATACAAAGTTCTAAATACTTTTTTCATAGAAGCTTAAAAAAACATAAAGAGGGTAGTACATTTAAATTTTTGAGCGCAACTAAAATCTTTTGAGAAGTTGGTTAGTTGAGAAAAACTTCGCTTCTCTGATTAATAAAAACTTTAGCTTATTTTCAGACTGAAATTAGAAAATTTCTATTCAATTTAATATCCGGTACGTATTCTGGTTCAAGCATCGTAGTGCACTTGTCTCATTTATAGTATAATTTCTATGTCAATAAAACTGCTGCGAGATTCAATAACAAGTGTTTACATGAATGAAAAAAAAAAGCTTATAAAACTTTTGCATTTTTACTGAATAATTTTTATCCAGTTGCAACTATCTTATAAAATTCTTCATATTGCATTAAAATAATTAATTATTTCTTATTAATTCTTATTAAAATGCAGTTCAGAAACAAACGTTTTATTGGAATATTTCTTGAAAATAGAATTAAAATTAAAAAGTGACTTTTAATTCTAATGTTTTCGTTTAAAGCTAGTAATTATATTTTATGTATGTTAATTGAATTTAAGAAAAAGCACTTAGTATTTGTACAGTTTGATTAAAATAAAACCAGCATTGAAAGTATTTCGGATTGCTTAAAAATTCAGTCTAATGTAGTTTTTTCCTCTGTTTCTTTTTTTTTTTTTTTTTTTTTTCAGCAGCAAAAAAAAAAAAATGGACTAAATTTTTTGAATGGGATGAAATATCTCCTTTTCTCAAATATTAAAGTAAAAAAGGTTAAAAAGAATAAAGAAAAAAACAACGGTTAGGCGAAGAGGAAATGAGAGAATAAACCAACAGAATAAAAGTTTATACCCTCTCACCCCCATTGATGACCTGCAATTTGTGCACTGGGGGTAGATGTCACTTTAACTCTATATGTCATACTGTTATGCACACAAAGTGATTTTGCTCTCATTTTAAATATAATATGAGTGCAATGAAGAAGAGAGAGCCATTTTGCTTTGAGGTTATAACTATTTGATTTGAATCAATTTTAATATTTATTTTTCTTTATTTTGTGAAATATTTTGAAGCAGGAAAATAATAATTACAAAGTCTGATTAAAAATAATTAGATTTGTATTTGATTCATAGTTAAATCGATGTTATTAAATCAACTTTTTTTACTGTTCGAAACCTATACAAGCAAGATTCAAGAAAATCTGTGACTCAGATTGGCAGTTGAACTAACTGTATTCGTATAAATCATCATCTAAAAATTCAGATATGTCTAATCTTCTTATTTCCAATTGCAATCCCGAGTTTTAATCTTTTAAACGATTCGTAATAATGAGAAATTCTTAGATATAAAATTTTAGACAAATTGGTTCAAAATAAACTGAGATATATAGGAAAAACAATTTAGAAGAAGTTTCAATAAACGCCACCACAGCAAATATAACTTTATTAATGCATTCCTTCATTAAGTTTTCATTTCAATCAGTAATTCCAGTAATCTTAATAAGGATAAAAATATAAATTTTTAGAAATTTACCATTAGGTTTGATAAAACATGACTAAATAAAAAATTGAAATATATACTTTAATTTTTTTAAATTCTGGTCATTTTAGCAATACAAATTAATAAAAAGGTTTGAATTAAAAAAGTTGGGAAACAGCCGAAAAATAAAATATTGATACTAATTTCCCGAAAGATTTCTTTATAACTGAAGCATAAATAACATAATGCTGTTTGTTTCCATCAACAAATTTCTTCAATTTCAAACAATGCTTTAAACTTCGTTCAAGAGTATTTTATACTTAATGTTTTTTATTAGAAGGAATATGATGTAAGTACAATTAATCAACCGAAACATTTTTTAAGATTTCTCAATTCTATTTTATTTATTCATATAATTAACATTGCATAAATTCGAACTTTAAACAGAACATTGCTTCTGTGCTTTCCTTATTAATTAAAAATCTCAAAAGTCACTTCTGCCTCTGTAATCGTTTCATTTTTTCCAAACAAAATTTCGCTTGAAATGTAAGTGGAATAGAATCTGTTAGATGCTTCGACTTTTTCCTATACATTTATTTCAAGAAAAAATATTATATACTTATAGTCTTAAAAAAATCTAAGGCAACGTTGAAAGACACACTTTGTTTTCCGTTCCATTTCAGTGATATTTTTTTTCCTTGCTAGAGAATCTTTTTGTAAGGTTCAGATACCCGCTCTAAAAAAAAAAAGAAAATTCATACTGTTCAGAAAGCTTTATTTATTGATATGAAATCTTAAATCTGTTTGATAAATGTATTTGGAAAAAGGATGTTCAAGGGCTTTCTCCTTTATTTGCGCTGATTTTTTTATGATTTTCTTTCAAATTTTTTTTTTATTAATGAACTTAAAAATTAATATAAAATATACTTCTAAATTTTTAAAAATGCGTAACTTTTCTTTTTTTATTGAGAATTTTATATAGAATAAGAAATATTATTAAAAATTTATCAAATTCTGAAAAACAAAACAAAAATATCATTCAACATTATCGAATTCAAATTTTCAATTGTTTAGCAACCTTTGTTGTTTATCAACCATCAACAAAATTACTCAATGTTATATGTGTTGGCTATTTCAATTGGAGAATTTGGGTATGTTTTCGAAAATGAGTGTTGCCATTTAAAAAAATTGTGGTAAATAGATCTAAATATGGTGATGAACCTTCTCTGGAAAAAATATTTCATACACTTATAGAGAACATTTTTCTACAAAGACAGATATTTAAAGTTTTATTGAAGGATAATTAGTTTCAGGAAATGAAGAGGAGTATCCGGATACTTTTTGACGTACTGTAGCTAAAAGTCAAAAGATTTTAGAGAAAATATTTTAAAACAATTAAGGAGGACCGGTGGTAGATAGTTTTAATGCACGATCTACTATTTTTACTTATTCATTTTTCAGATAAATATACTCTTTCTTTAGGGCAGAGAAGGCAAGTAGAGTAATTTTCAAATTATATTGCTAAGTAAACGCAATTGTAAGAAAATGTCTATGTTTTCCTATAGAAATCGTTATAATTTTAAATAATGACCCGAATTATTTAACTGTTACGAAACTTCAAAACTTTAATCCAATAATTATTTAATGGAATGCACAGGTTCAAAATATTAATCTATACTTATAATAAAGCTCAATGTGTGTGTGTGTGTGTGTGTGTGTGTGTGTTGGCGCTCTACAGACCAGACCATTCAACCTACAGCTACCAAATTTGGCACGTGTATACCTTGGAGGCCGGGAATGTGCACCTGGGGGTTATTTTTTCGAATTTTTAACTAGATTTTTATTTATTTAAAAATTAAGCGAAATTTTGACGTGTTTCTGCTATAACTGCCGAAAATATTACCGCAAAAAAAGATTTTTACATGAAGTTAAAGATCAAAAATTTATCTTTTAAATGATACTAATGTTTTAATCTTAAAATTAAATTTCTATTTTTAATGAATTTTTAAATAAATATTTTAACTATGTTTTTCAATAATTTTTTTCGTCAAAAATAAAAATGAGGATTAAGCACGTTTCGCATTCAGGAGAAAAAAATAGCTTTTTTCAAAGTGTTGCCATCACATTGATTAAAGCTCTAACTGAAAATAAATTAAATCTTTTTGGAAATGAAATCTGCAAAAATATAATTTTCGTCACGTGTCTATAGGAAATGAAACAAATATGAAATATTATTTTTTCTAAAAAATAAATTCAAGAAAAAAATTTTTTATGATCTTTTACACTCTCTATACAGGGTGTTTATTCAGTAGCGGATCCATTTTGATATTTAATGACTCATAAAATAATGAAGATGTAAACAAACTTATGGCATTTATTGATGGAATAAATCATATATTTTCCTTTTCAGGTTTGAATATTTTTACTTTTGTAAATATCGTCTGCGCGTGTTTTTAATTTCAGATAATTTCATTTTCCAGTTTAAATATCTGTACTTTTCTAAATATCATCTGCTTATTAATTGCATTTTTCTCTCTTTTGTTTTTGGCAACTATTGAAATGTTATGTTTACTTTTGATTTGTTTGTTCTATGTAGTACTTTTGTATGTGATGTTTTATTCGATCGGATATTAAGGAGAATGCATACACCACAAGAGAAAGCACAGATTTTATGGCGGCCATAGAGTTAATTTCCAATCAACTAAATCACTGACTTTTAAGAGTTAATTTCCAATCACTTAAACTGACTGATTTATGAAGATTTGAATATCACTATTCAATGAAAAAAGGATAATTTTAGATTTTTCATCGATCGTTTCAAAGAAAATACGCCAATAAGCGCGCAGGTTTCTCGAGATTAATTGGCCTAAGATTATGAAAATGTTGAGTTTTTCTAAATTTTTAACCTTTAAAACTTCATAAATAAATCTTAGTTGATCGTGGAAAACAGAAACATTCATTCATTTATTTAAAATTTGGTGTGTCCAGAATATTTATCAGAATATGATACCTTACTGCATTAAATTTAGACTTCATAATTTTTGAAATATATTTATAAGCAGGAACAAAATATTATTATTGATTTCATTTCAATCCTTTTGAAAGCAAAACTAAAAACTGAATTTTATACTGAATCTCAGAAATGTTTGTTGATTTATTGTTTGAGATATTACATAAACTATGAAAAATATTTTGTAGTTAACAAAAGACTTAAATACCGAGCGATTCTGTTTGCAATACTCATATTCAATAATAATAATAATTAATAAATAACAATAAAGATGATAAATAAAATAAAACGCTTGGTTTTATTAAAAAATATCTTAATATTAATTGCAATTTCGTCATTTACATTTTTAATTAAAGTTGAAGTTTTACCGGAAATGGCAACAATTAGCAAAATATATATAGTAAATTGAACGAAACGATCTAAACAATATAAGTTTGGTATGACTATCAAAATTTGAAGATTAAAAATGTTTTGTTTGAGAATCCTTTAAGAGACCAGTTACTTAAAATATTTAATTGAAAATTGTAGCGAGCGGTAATACTGGTGAACCGGCTGGTCGCCAAAGGCGGCTAGTACAAAATAATTGCAAAGTATCTTCAACTACCGACATATTTACAAAGAAGAATGAAATATTCTGAACAATGGACCAAATTTGTGAATGAGAAAGTACTAGTTCTTTCAAGAAAACGGAAATTTCGGATAATTGAAGACTTACAGATAAAAGAAAAACCTTTTGAATCTATAAAATGCAGGAATCTAGTTCTGCCTCTTTTTATGTCGAAAGTACTACCTTTCAACGAGACCATCGACGATTGTTTGACCGTCTCGAAACAAATGGATAAGACTTCAGAGCCTCTTGAAGGATTCTGAATTACGAAATTGCAGTATCTGTGTGTGAAAAGATATTTTTCATCTCCTTTAGTAATACTTCGCTACGCTAGATAAAGAACACATCTTTTAATAATGAACAGTATATATGTTTTTAATGTGAAATGAGCATCGAACATCTCTAGGCATTTTAAAAAAATTGATTAAAGTTTTAAATTATTTAAACTTACGCAACGTTCTTGCATTCTGCTGCCATAACCTCTCAAAATATTACAATGCCAAAATAATTTTTACCTCATTAAAAACATTCTTTTACATTTTAAAGTAAATATAGATATTTTAAGTAAATATAGATGTTAAGTAATATAGATATTTTAATTTAGGTGTTAAATTTTTTTGTCTAATTTAATTCATTTTACAATAGTGTCCTCATTGTTGTACGGAACCCAATTGTTTTTCATTGCTGCTTCTAATATTTCATCCTGGTGTTTTTTTCCTATTGTCAAAATCGATTTTCATCTATTATGGAAATATCTTATTTTTCCCTATTGAATAAGTTTCAGTTTAAATCATGCGCATATAAAATTTTTAAAATTCTATAGCACTTGCAGATAACATTTAATTCCAGAAATAATTAACGATAAAAAAATTTTTAAGTTCGTTATAAACGCTGCTGTTTTTCTTTGTTCCATATTTGGATGTTTAAAAATATATCATTGGTCTCTTAACTTGAAAATGGCTTTCATAATGAATTTCTTTAATGCTTTTGTTGAAACAGAGAAAGTGAAGTAAAGATATTGCGTTAATTATGGAACATATTCTGCTGTACAGACAAAATTTCATAGGTATATTATTCTACTTTCTATCGTTGTATTCTTTTTATGAATTATGTACGCGTCTCAATGCAATAAAAAAGTGTTAGATAAAATTTATTTTTTAATAGTTTTGAATTATAATTCCAATTTTAGTTGCGGTGACAGAAAATTAGAAGTACATAACACAAAGAATAGAATTGTATAAGATTTCTAAAATAGAACGTTTGTCAAAATTTGAAGTTTAAAAATACTTTGGTGGTGAGGAAGCCTTTAAAAGCAATTTATACCAGAGAAAGACTAAATTAAATTAAATTTTTTAGCAACCATTATTCCCATCGAACCAGTCAAGGTGCCAAAGGTGGCTAGTTTGTAATAGAGATAAAAATTATAGTATTACTTCAATATACACTGGTATTCATTGTCATTTAGCTTCAATTAAGTATATTTTGGTATTATATCTTCCCGGTGCAAATGTACTTTATCTGGTTAAATAGTGAAAACACCTTGACTTATTTTACTTTAATACAAATTATGATTATTCAAACTGAAACTATAATCAAAAGAAATTTGTAAGGAGATTAAGTATTTTAAACATCATTCATAGACATTTTAATTCATTCATAATCATATCATTCATAGACAAAGAATTTTTACCAGATTTCAAGAAAAAGAAAAGAAAACATTTAAATGAAAGCAAGTAACAATATTCATTAAAATGTGTTACGTTTGCGTGATAACTTCTTCTTAAGTATTAAATAAACTACCTATTCTTTTACAAATGAATTGTATAACTTTAAATGGGCATAGAAAATTAATCGAAAAACCCGTATTAATATAAAAGGATGCTCTCAATACCCCATTTTTGAGAACGATTAACTTCCGGTATGGTGGGTGGTTTCCCGCTTCTCTGATTAATATAGTAATGGTATGGGGATAGTTACCTCCATACTAATGATGAGACATACCTCTTACAGAGGAGTTATACCTTGACCTGGGATGACCATTAGGACTCAACCATAATTCCTGCACAGAGCTATCGCGACAATGATAGTTATTCAGCTTTCTTCTCATATTACAGCAATGTATGGGTAACTCTTTTGCATTAACTATAAAAAAGGGAATTTATTAAAGAGAAACAGAAAGAACCAATACTTTTCAATTCCTCATCAGCTAAATATCAATATTAGAACCAGATTTCCAAATAGACAAGTTAGGTAACTGTCCAGAAACTGTAACTTTGGTAGGACTTGCGATATTTTAAATATAGTTTAATCATGTGTTTTCATTTCATTATAAGAGCCGGGTACTCCAATTGATTCGAATTTTTAAAAAATCTCAGAACATCATTCTAAATATTTTTTTCGTGATTTCAGATTACTTTGCACATAAATATGTACCTCTCTTCTGCATTTCACTAATTGTTTTAGAAGTCAACCGACCGGGCAGACTTTTTAATGCCATAAAATAAAAATAGATTGTACAGTAGG
Organism: Argiope aurantia; assembly: GCA_026543865.1. NCBI lineage: Eukaryota > Metazoa > Arthropoda > Arachnida > Araneae > Araneidae > Argiope > Argiope aurantia. The sequence continues at coordinate 240,701 of JAPMOR010023278.1, read as the reverse complement.
ATAACAATAATTGAATAACTAAGATTTGCCATTTTTACAAGCAGAAATTGTTTAGTAATTCTTCTCTTTCCGTTTACTCTCACTTATTTATAATTTAAATTTGGAATTATTTTATTGATAAAATACTGAATTCATCTCAATCTAAAGCAATTCGCAATTAAATGCTTTATAATTTCAATTTACGTAATATTCTTAAACTAAAAATTGCTTCAATAGAGATTAAATTAAATTTAAAAAGATTAAATTAAATTATTTGACTTGGGTAGCTAACCATAGAAAAAGAGTATCTAAACCTTGAAAAGCATTGCCGAAGGTCATCCATACGAGTTAATCAAACTTTGGCTTTTTGTTTGGAGCTCTTCAAATTTCAAGTTTATTTTGAGGCATATATAACTCATGCACTTTCATTACTTTTTAGGTTAAAAAATAAAACCATGGCTAACCTGCACAATTTGCGACTGGTCTTACTTTTAATGACGGTTCTCTTATTTAAATGGACCTCCCCATCATAACAATGTGCTGCACTTTTTACTTGGGAGATAGACAGAATTAGAAGATTTTCTTAATAACTATAACAATAACAGCCTGGACCGGGAACAGGTTTTTCCTTTCGATATTAGTATGATCTAAAACTTCTTGCTGATTACATTTATAACTGTTACTGTTAGCAATGGAATCAAAGTTTTAACATATTAGTATAAATAACTCATGATGTAATAAAATTGAAGGAATTTATTTATATTGGGAACGAGCTTTATTTTAAAAGAATTAAAATATTAAAGATGAAGCTTTTGAAAATCTATATTAATTGATATTATGTTTTTTAATACTTTCTTCGATTCATCTACATCAACTTCGGAAAAAAGATAGAAATTAAAAAAAATTTTATATCTTTTGATCAAATTAAAAGCAAAAATTAATCACATTAATATCTTTTTTAAAGCTAATTCTAATGAAACCATTCCACATTTACAAGGAAAAAAATTGAAAGAAATTAAAAAGAATTAATTGTTTTCAAAATGGGATATTACTAAATCTAAAAATTAGCGCATGTTTGCAATTCTATTTAAAATTTAAAAATTATTGTGATTCTTCAGTATTAGAATTATAATCATTCGTCACATAAAAAAGTAAGTTTCATATTTAAAATATCTTTATAAGAATATGGCCAACACAGTCATCTTCTTTTATGAGATAGGTAGGTTTAATATTTGTTTTCATTTTTAAATTAGAATTTCATGCAGATGAACTATCTCATCATTTTTAAGGAAATATTAATGCCATCCTCAAGGTAAATAAAAGAAGAACTATGAAGAATATTAACCGAAGAATTTATAAACACATGAAAAATGAGAGCTCCAATCTTTGAATTTCCTTATCTGAAATACGAGCCGATTGCGACAAACGAAATGCCTTAGATTTTCAAATATTGCTTGGCTTCAGGAATGTAGGAGTTGTTGAGATAAAAAGATTCATGCTTTAGGAAAGAATGAATGATCGTTTAATTCGCATTTTCTAAAGAAATCGCTTATGGTGCCAGTGGTGATTTCAAGCAATTCAGAGAGTCTTTAAATAATTGGAAAAATTACCTTTCTGAAAACCTAAAGAAAAAATTAACTTAAAGTCATTTTGTCTTACTTGTTCTAATATTTCCATTGGTAATTTATTTTTGTTTTCCAAACTTGACAATTCATTTTCAAAAAATATATATTTTTTAAATTTTTCCTTATAGCTTTGATAAGGCCTTGAAATATTTCTGTACAAAGTATTTAATTTTTGCCATCTTTCTTTAATTAAAAAAAATATTACAGTTTAAATTACTTTTATCCAAAAAGAAAATATTTTTTCGTATATTTGCTACGAAATGATTGTCTTAAAAAAGAGTAATTATACTGATAGCTTAATTTTCAATACTTTTTGAGCTGTTTCTAAGATTATAGGTATTTTTTAAGCTAACATTTTAATTTTATATTAATATGAGAATATGTAAAATGATTCTTATTACATATAAATTATTTAATATCAATCTAAAATCACTTAAGCAATGAGATGGGATTATTTGAACTCAAGCAACATTTTCTACGATAGGTAACAGGACTAATGGATTCAAATAGAATGTGGAAATGAAACCCTAATGCAATTTAGTTACAACTATATATATTTTTTTATTATTACAACTATATTATTATTTAAAACTATATTTATTTATACAACCATTAATTATCCTTATATGTTTCATGTTTGTGCAAATGGAATTTTATTATTAATCTTTGATCAATTAATTTGATTAAATGAGGGTACGTGAGATGCATAGTCTAATAATGAAGCCGATGGAGGGAGGAAATTCATTTTCATATTCCATAATATTTGTGATGATAAATAATAAACTAAACATTGAAAATAATTTTAATAAAATTTTCAGTAATAAAAAGAGTGTTCTTAAACACAAATTTTATAAAATTCATTTTAACATTATATTTGCAAATAACTTTAACAAACGTAACATTAACATTTTAACATGTTTTTTTTTTCAGCAAGTTTTAAATTTCAGCACCTTTCCTATTTTTTTTACCTGGCCTTACGATGTATTTAATATTTTTTTGTTTAAATTCCAAATAATTTCAAATTAAGATGTAGAAACAATTCTGAAAAAGTAGATTCAGCATTAGCACTAGAGCTTTGAAACGTTAGAACTGTTAAAAAAATTTACGAATGAATTAAAGCAGGGTTTTTTATATTACTTTTACAACCAGGACAGTAAATATTAATACTTACTTAAAATTCTTTAGTTATTTAAGTACTTGCTTAAAATCACCTTAAAAATAAGAGTTTCGCTCTTTTTATTTTTATATATTTATAATTTATTTTTAAATGGGAATTCATCGTTCCTTTTCCAAAAAAAAATTTTGTTAAAGAAAGATTGAAAAGGATGTTCATATATAAAGAACTCGTGACCCTCCACGTTTCCTTTCAAGGACTTACTTTGGGATCGTATATCGTATTCTGAAAAATAGATAAATTTTGTTATCGAATTTAAAATCACGTTTTCAAAAATCAGGGAAGGAATTCATACTGTCAAAAGCGAACGAAAAGATAGTAGAGTCAAAAAGGACGCTTTTTTTAAGCGCATTGGCAAATTCATAAATTTTCTAAAGGAGAATTCTTATTCCGCTTATTAGATAAACTTATATTTTGACAGAAAGAATTACAAATTTCAGATGATAAAAAATGATATTCGACGATTCAAATATTGAATTAAGATAAAAAAAATTATAAATTGTATTAAAATTATAAATTTTAACAAATTATAGCTTTTTAAGAAAGTTTCACCTGGACTTGACATTAATGAGAAATTTAGCTCAAATTAACCAGGATAATCTGATCAAGATTGCGCACAACTAATGCTACTATGTAAGATTTACAATGAAAAGTTGACAAATATATCAGTATGGCTTCATAAAAGAATCTATAATTTCTTTTGAGAAATTGTCTATTTCTCAAATTCTTACGACCATTTTCTGATCATTTCAAACATTACATATTTGTATTATTCCTCTGTATTTTCTGAGCATTTCTTCAAGTGTATTAGGTTGTATTTCTGCTATGATTTGATAGTATTTCATAATTATATCCTCATTCACACAAAATTAATATAATTACCTTTTTTTCATAAAATGTTGCTGTCACTTAATTACGAATAATAATGCATTTTCACCTTTAAAAATCAACATGATAATCATAAAATAATTTCTAATTGCATTAAAAATTCTATTTGTCTATTTTACATCATTTATAACAGGAATAAACATTTTTATCATTTGAATGAAATAGTTAAATATTTTCTTTAATGACAGAAACATTTTTAAAAAATCGTTTATTCATTTGGATAAAGTTTGTGCCCACTCTTAATGAATGAAGCGGTTAAAAATAACAAAAGAAAATTGTAATAACAATATTTTTTGATAACTATTAAATAATAATACAAGTGCTTTATATCTAATGGTAACTGATAAATAATGGCAAAATGTTTTGCAAATTTAAGATCACGATGTTTTGTTTAATCTCATATACATTTATCATAAATATCATAATTTTTCTGTATAAAAGAGGCAAGAAATGTTTCTATAGCAAATGTTTCTTATAAATTACTAAATAATTACTTGCTTGATAAAATATACACAAAAGAACCAAGCATTTAAAAAGTACTGGGCGACTAGACTCTTTACGTTTTTTTTTAATGAAAGAAAAGTTTAATGAGACATTAACTCATTCTTCCTTTTCTTAATGGTAACTTTTATTTCTTTCAAAATTAAAAAAAGTATCAAGGGTTTTTTATTTGAAAGATTTCAAAGACCCAGCAATTCTAAAACCGTCTTTTATTTAAATAAAAGACCTTTCTTAAAGTGAGGGAGTTTTGTGTTTTCGGAATACTTTAAAAGATAATTATATAAATTTCTTTCTTTTCTCCTATACTGCATACGAGCTTATGTTCGGGCGATAAGCTTTATTTGGCACGATTGTGAATAAAGAATAAATTTATTTTTACGTAGAGTATCTAGTGTAACTATTTTGAAACAAAGTTAAAAATTTGAAAAGCAGTAGTGAACGAAAGAATTCATTGCATAATGCTTTAAACAATTTCAGACTTCAGCTCTACGATAGCGGATTTGAAATAAATTCGAACGATACAATGAATTTGAAATAAAGGATAATTTAACATTAAATTGATAAACTATAAAGAAGATAGATTGTACAAAATTTAGTCAAAATATCAGAGGAAAACGTTAGTGGAAACGCCACCATGAAAAGGTAGAAAACGAGCTCTGTTATGAAATGGAGAATAAGTAAAGAAGAAAGTAGGAGACAATTATAGTTCTGTAAAGGACAATACGTAACAGCTCAAGAATGCCGAAATGGCGAATGAGAACCTTGTATAGTAGCTGAGACAATGGAAGGGCTTTCGTATAGATGAATGAAGAATGATATCCAAAAAGTCTCATATTGCGTCATTTGCAAACTTATACTGAAAATTCTCTAACATTCTTCAGAAAGTACTGTTCGAGTGCGAAATATAGCTATATAAAGAGCTTCCAATCATTATTTGTTTACCATTTTTTCTTCTTCACTTATTTTCGATTTCATTCGGACAAGATTTCCAATTACGTATTTCGGTGAGATTAAAAAATTATTCCTGTACTTACTATCTCCTTTAATAGTCACTATCCTAAATTGTGCATAACCCTAGATATGAAAATGCATATTTATTAAAAAAACAGGTTCGTCAAAAAAAACTGAACCTCTTAGTTTTATTTATCACAGTTCAGGCTATTTTGCATTTTTAGAGCTCTCGTTTCTCTAAATTTTGAATTCAAAATAATCTTTAAGTTGAGTTGAAATGACAAATATATATTTTAAAATTAATCTACAAGAAAAAGCAATACCCTTCTACAAAACTATAGATATTACACAAAAATAAAAATATCTTATATATACAATACCGTATTGTAAAATATTTTATATTACTTCAGAAATGGAACTTATTATCTACTAGCCGCCTTTGGTGACCAGCCGGTTCGCAAGTATTACCGCTCGCTACAATTTTCAATTAAATATTTTAAGTAACTGGTCTCTTAATAGATTCTCAAATAAAACCTTTTTAATCTTCAAATTTTGATATTCATACCAAACTTATACTGTTGCTTAGATCGTTTCGTTTAATTTACTATATATATTTTACTAATTTGTTGTCATTTCCGGTAAAGCTTCAACTTTAATTTAAAAAGGAAATGATGAAATTGCAATTAATATAAAGATATTTTTTAATAAAACCAAACGTTTTATTTTATTTATCATCTTTATTGTTATTTATTTATTTATTATTATTATTATTGAATATGGGTATTGCAAACTGAATCGCTCGTTATATAAGTCTTATGTGAACCACAAAATATTTTTCATAATTTATGTAATATCTTAAAGAATAATTCAACAAAAATTTCTCAGATTCAGCATAAAATTCAGTTTTTAGTTTTGCTTTCAAAAGGATTGAAATGAAATCAATAATATTTTCTTCCGGCCTATAAATATATTTCAAAAATTATGAAGTCTAAATTTAATGCAGTAAGGTATCATATTCTGAGAAATATTCTGGACACACAAATAAATGAATGAATATTTCTATTTTCCACGATCAACTAAGACTTATTTATGAAGTTTTGAATGTTAAAAATTTAGAAAAACGCAACATTTTCATAATCTTAGGCCAATTAATCTTGGGAAACCTGCGCGATGATTGGAGTATTTTCTTTGAAACGATCGATGGAAAATCTAAAATTATCCTTTTTTTATTGAATAGTGATATTCAAATTTTCATAAATCAGTCAGTTTATGTGATTGATTTAGTTGATTGGAAATTAACTCTTTTTATTTAAAATATTAGTGTTTCAAGAAAATTTTGTTAATCGTAATTTCCACAGCAGAAGCTTTATGTAAAATCAGAAATTCGTTATTTATTAGAGCATTTATTGGATCAAGCTACATAAAATATAATCATTTTCCATTTAGACCATTTTAGCAGATCTGTGTCTTGCTAAAGGTTTACAAATTAGCTGTGTGGCCATGATTTGAATGGATATCCTGTTCATATTAAACAAAACTTGCCTTAAAATAAAACTGATTTATTGGATTAATAATATAGAGAGTGAAAAAGATCATAAAATAATTTTTCTTGAATTTAATTATAGAAAAAATAATATTTTGAATTTGTTTCATTTCCTACAAACACGCGCCAAAAATTATATTTTTGCAGATTTCATTTACAAAAAGATTTAATTTATTTTTAATTGCAGCTTTAATCAATGTGATAGCAACTATTTGAAAAAAGCTAATTTTTTCCCATGAATGCGAAACGCGCTCGTGCAGCTTAAATTTTATTTTTATTTTGTACGAAAAAAAATGTTGAAAAATATAGTTAAAATATTTATTTAAAAATTCATCAAAAATAGAAATTTAATTTTAAGATTAAAAAATTGGTATTATTTAAAAGATAAATTTTTTATCTTTAACTTCATGTAAAAATCTTTTTTGTGCAATAATATTTTCTGAAGTTATAGCAGAAACACGCCAAAATTTCGCTTAATTTTTAAATAAATAAAATTCTAATTAAAAATTCGAAAAAATAACTCCCAGGTGCACATTCCCGGCCTCCAAGGTATACACGTGCCAAATTTGGTAGCTGTAGGTTGAATGGTCTGGCCTGTAGAGCGCCAACAGACACACACACACACACACACATACACATTGAGCTTTATTTTAAGTATAGATTTGAAATATATAAACAGATCGAAAGAATTGTTGCTCTTAAATGATATATGCATGATAATTTTTTTTACTTAAATTGCTTTCCTTAAAAAAATGATTATCTTAAATATTTTTCATTTATCTTCTTTATTATGATGTTTAAAATTAAATTAAAAATTTAATTGATTTTGTCTGAAATTTATAAAATCTCCCTAACTGAAATATTTTAAATTAAAAATATTTCACGCTCCATTGAATCTAACAAACTTTTTATAAGTTGGTTCCGACCCCAAGACTTTCAGCTTTAAAATATTTCTGAAATATGACAGTAATTGGTAAACAAAATTGCAAGAGTGAAAGATTGCATGCAGTACAGTAAACAAAAGTTACATACAATTCAAATAAATTATTTTTAAATAAATTCTGAAATAATTGTCATATTGTGATCTTGGAAAGCGAAACTCGGTGGCAATTTATGATTCCATTAAATTACAAAATCGCATTTAAGTCTTAAAAGCAATTAAGTCATTAACTTGGAAATATTATCGGAATTATATTAAAAATCATATAATATCTATCGTCCGTGATACATTTCGAATCTCTTTTAAAAGCAATAATGGAACAAATATTTGACTAAAAAATGTAGAACTCTGAGATATTCTTCACCAACTGATCAATTCCTACATAACAAAGTCGTTTCAATATTTCTTCCAAATCGTTGAGTTTAAATTCAGGTGCCACTTAAAGAAGATTATTAAAGAAGATTTGAATATTGATTTACGGTATTTTATTAAAAAAATTAAAAGGTATTCTGTAAGTGAACTTGCTGATTTTGTAATATCTTGCTCGTAATATATTCCTTCATTCAATATGTCTTACCTATTTAAAAATCTTCAAAGCTTCAAACGAAGTAAGCTTATTTTTGATTCATTTGATTTCGAATATCACGTTCATGTCACTGGTATGTTCATAAACTTATTGGAAGCCTGAGAAAACTGTGGTAGTTCGTTCCTCTCTGATTTTACTTTTTGAAAGCGCAATTCCCACTTCGCTTCTGACATTAGTTTTAGAATAAAATATTTGACATGGTCTTTTAATTTAGTCCAGCGTATCACAGAACTCGAGAAAACCTTTGACTTGCTTTATTAAGTCCAAAAAATGAATGTGTTAAAGCAACTGATTCTGAAATGTCTCCGACAAATTCAAGTTATTACTTCCGCAAGTCTTTGGGTATTTTTTGCAGGCACTTGCACCTCTTGCTTAAACCCTTTTATATTAGTTCTGTTATTATATCCTTCCTTTGATATTTTCACAAAAGTGAACTTTCCTTTTCTAATATACTTCCGATTTAGGCTCATAACCCTTTTAATGCTTCAAAACAATTAAATAATTCCTCATACACATATCACTTTTAAAGTTATCTACATTAGCGTTTAATAAAATCATAGATAATCATTTTTGCTAGTCAGTGTCAAGAATATAACATTAATAAAATTGTGACATATTTAGCTATTTTAACTGAATTTATGATATCTTTAGTTTTTTAAGTGATACAGAAATCTGTTTATATTATAATATAATTAGGAAATGATGCTTTATTTAGACAATGATCCAAATGTCGTTTCATAATTAGGTTAAATTCTGCAGATAGATCCATGAGACTTAATAGTAATCAACGATGAATTATAATACTCAGAAAAGTTAATTATATATTAAATTAAGTATTTGTCTCCGAATATATATATACATGAATTACTTATATCGCGATAAAAATTTATGATCTATGTTCAATTGTTACAATTTAAGCCTAGTTAAAGCGCAATTGTGTGGCTTTGTAGTACTAATTTGCAAGTTTAAAAAATAAGAGTTTTTGCATGTTTCCAACAGCTTAGTAGTGTCATTTACTAAAATTTACTCTTATTATAATATTTCATGCTATGTATATTATCCCTGACAATTTTTATCCCTTTCAAACACCTGTCGTAAGTATGGGAAAATGAATGAGTTAATAAATTAGTCTTAATATCTCGGCAAGTTTTACATTAACTGTGTATCCATGTAAATGAGAGTAAAGAAAAAAAAATTACTCAATAAAATTTTTTCTCTGGGGAGGCCGTATAATTTTTTCCTTTACTTTTTACTACCCTCCCTTCATAAAAACCCAAAAACATTTCATGCAATTGAAGACTTTATTCGCAATTGGAAGTATGAAATATGATATCTAATTACAATGATTAAGGAAATAAATTCAATATATTATATATATATATATATATATATATATATATATATAGCGATTGCCCTTTAAGTTTGTGGCTCCATGTTTTATTAAAAATATCTTGCGTATATAAACCTGATGCTACTTTAAAATATATCTCATGATTTCAGAAACACCCTATACTTATCATGCATCCATTCTTCATTAAAAATGATTCATTTTAAGTTTTTTTATAAATTGATTCTATTACATTCATTTTCCGATATAAATATAGAAAGCAGCATTTTGTCTACTATTGGTATAAGATGAACATTGGGGGAGTCTATAAAATGCTTGAGAAATAAATGAAGAACTTTAAAACCTCCTCTGACCAGTTGAGCATTCAATTAACTGGGTGGTATTTAACAAAGTAAGAAAAGTGAAGACCTGTAGTTTATGATTATCATAATTTGATATTTTAAAGTAGCATAGGATATTAAAATAAAATGTTAATAGTAGATGTTGATATTAATCGAGGCTACATGTTTATAGTAATAATAGTATGGCAAATAGGTTGCATTACGTTTAAATAAATAACACAAAAATTACTAAATTAGGAATCATCGTATTAGGTTATTTTCAAAAATATTATTCTGAAAGAAAATATAAAATTTTCAAAAAGAATAATTATTAATATTTTTTTTAATTTATTTTGGTGAAAGTGTTTTTGAAATTATCAGATGGAAATTCATAATACGTTAATCAATTTCATATCAGGTATTTTCTAATATTCACTTTGGAAAATAATAAAAGCATGGAACATTCATTCTGATCATTTTGAATATTTGTGCTATGAAGACAAAAAAGTATATGTTAGGAGAAATACTCCGAGATTAATAATCGAAACAATAATTTCGAAATTTTTCTTCGGAATTTTAAATCCTAATAAGAAAATACCACTAATTCAGTAAAGATATTAATGATTTTCTTAAAATATTTAAATTTTCGTTTCTTATCGTTTCCATAAATGGAAACTGGTGCCTTCACTTTCAGTTAGGATTCTATTATTCTATGTCAACCTAATATTTTGTATGAGGCACGCAAAAGTGTCAGGTATCCATAATTGATACAGATTAAAAGTATCAGGTACTCGGTATCAGTTTTAGACTCAATTGATAATCACCTGAAACTCATTCGTTTTTGATTATTTGATATTATATCAACCTGTTACAAAGTCGACATAGTCTAATTCACTACCCTGCTTTGTAGATACTTTGAACATAAATGACGCCTTTCTAAGTATATATATTTTATTCCTAGCCTTATTTGTCTTTAAAACCTGCATATATCAATGAAGGATCCCTGCCTCCTCTTATACCAATTATATCAGTAAAGTATTTCCTTTCCTCTTTCCAAACATCCGTCAGTCACTGTCAAATCCAAAAACTCAATCACGTCGTCAGCAAAAGAATCACTTCTTACGAAGAAAGGAAATCCGAATTTGGAATCATATTCATATGAGGATCAGCCAAAAATTTTGGTTAGGGTTGTGTGATATGACACTATAACAACCTGTTGCAAAAATATCAGGATATATTGTATGAACTTGATGCAATCCTAGTACGTCGTTTTATCCTGGAGACACTATACGCTATGTGCTATGAGTACTAATTACCTATAAATTTTATTTAATATCATAACCTGGAATAAAAGAATTTGTAACGAATTTTTTAATCTTTTTTGCAATGCTTATACAAAATAGATGAGATTTTCAACCAATAAATAAATGAATTATGGTTTAAACACATTTTTGTTTGAAATGAATAGTCAACTCAATATGAATCAATTATTATAAGTTAATTGAAAGCAAATAAAATTAAACATTGAACAGGAATAGAATTTTCAGAATACAATAATTTGAAAAAGGTATTAATAAAGAAAATGTTTATATTTTTAAAGTTCAAAATGTAAATATTGATGTAGACGAAAATATTTATATTTTTAAAGCTAAAAGTATAAATATTTTTTTAATAAATTTATAATAAAATGCTGAAAAATAAAAAAAAGATTACAATTTTGTTTTCTGTCTTTTAAGTGTTTTAAGAAGATTACATTTTAAAAACAAAGTAAAAATTAAATTTAATAATCAAAATTATAATTAGCAAACAATTTGGGCAGAGATAACAATCTTTAAAGTTGATATTTATAAACAGAGAAAGTTTTAACATCTATTGATAACAAAGAGTCAGTTACTGGGTATATTCCATATAAAATTATCAGAATACAATAAAAGTATCAGTTGCAATCGAATATCAGTATCACTTTGCTCTTGATACTGTAAAACTAGCTATTAATTTAAGTCCAACCACTGTCAAGTGTGAGAACCGATACTATCAAGTATCCATTTTAATTACGATGGGAAAAGAATCGGTTATCAGTTCTATAAGGTACAGTCGAATAATAGAATTAACGTGCATTTCATACTGCGGAAAAGGTATCAACCCAACTTTATATGTAACTAGCCGCCTTCTGGCAAACAACGAATTGAATGGCATTTTTTGTTGAAAAGCTTTGTTTAATCATTTAATAAAAACATAAATTTTTATTCAAAGGAAACAAGCTTATTTTTCTTGTAGCTTTATATAAAGAAATCAATTAAACGTTTCTACCTTTTAATATTCAAATTCATAGATGTCAATTAAATAGATGTCAATAAAGTCCATTTTGTTTTATTCGAATTCATTTTTTTAATTTTAGGAATGATATTTTATTTTACTACTAGCCGCCTTTGGCGGCAAGCCGGTTCGCCAATCGTTTAAATTTCGTTTAAATTTTAATAATTAAATATTTTACGCAATTCCTACTTTAATAGATTCTTCATCAAAATATTTTAAAACTTCACATTTTGATAGTCATATAAATCACTCATAATATTATAAAGGCCTTCAGTCATAAATTAATATGTATCTCTCTAATTTTCTGTCAGCTCCCGTAGAATTTATGCTTTAAATTAAAGTGAAAAGAATTAATCTGCAATTAATATAATAATATTTTGTACTGAAACAAAGCATTTTTTTATAATATGATTACTGATAACAGAGTCACTGAGCGTTTAAACTTTATGGACACTAAAGAATATCTTTCTTAATTTATGTAATATCTCAAGAATTTGTCAACAAAATTTTCTCAGATTCATCATGACCAGATCGATTAATTAACAATGTTTAATTTTAACCCTTAACTGGAGAGGTGAAATTTTAGGACTTAACTGGGGAGGTGCGGTCTACGAGACCGCATTTCATTTATACTCAAATTATATTTTCTAATGAATGTATTAGTATGAAAAACTGCCAATATATTTTGCAGATATTTTTCTTGATATTTAGATTTTAAATATCTAGATTAGAAATTTTTCAAAATATATTATCATTGAAAAAAGTAAATGCGTTGGAACATACATTTTCTTCTCAAATTACATGTTAAAATACATAATATTCTTGAAAAACATATTAATTTTTACTTTTTAAATCATACTTATTTTTACAGTATATGAAGGTATATAGAAGACAATATAATGTAAAATTTAACAATTATATGAAAAATAAAAAAAATGACAATGGGTGAAATTGACCCTTTTTTATCGGCTTGTGTGACTTTCATAGCACAGTTTTCTAGGGCATTTTAAACATACAGGTTAAGAACTAGTATAAAAATCAACCTATAAGTTATGTATATATATCTCTTGGTATATTAATATATTTTATAAATTTTTCAAAATATATTATCACTAGAAAAATTAGTTATGTTTGAACATAACATACATATCAGAATCAGTTGAATGTGAACTTTCATCGAAAAACTTTTCTGTACAATTATCCTTATCACTAAAATCACTTTCTACTTCATTTAAAAGTGTCTGGAGCACTGCATCATAGTAGGATCAGTAAACTAGATGATACTTCAGGGCCCAAGTTTAAACGCCATCTGCTAAGCCTTGTTTATCACTGGGATACTAACAGGGAGGTGCGGTCTTGGAGACCGCACTTAAAGAAATAACTGAATTATTTAAAAAAGCATCAGCTGAAATCGGTTGAAAAATTGCACGTGTATTGAAGGTCACAAAACATGAAGCTACAGGATCAATCCATTCAATTGAGCTAAAAATAGAATAGGGGGGGACGGAAAATCCATCGCTAGCGGTCTCATAGACCGCACGTCCCCAGTTAAGGATTAAATGCATCAAACACTAAGAAAATAAAATGAATCATTTAAAATAATCGGTCGGAAACAGGTTTAAAAAAACTACTTAAAAAAAGATGTACTTAAAACTATAAGCATATACAAAAAATATATAACTAACATAAATACAATTTAATTACAAAAGCATGCAACTAATCTAAAAATAATTTAAATCAAGTATCATCCGTTGATAATATTGTCAACAATCAGAACACAATGAGCATGCGTGAATTTTCAACGCCAGTTATTGTAACGCTATGCAGATTAGACATTTTTAATTTTCTTTATTCTGTGTTATTTTAATTCAAAAGTACTTCAGAATGAATCCGAAAAATCGATTAATTAACAATGTTTAATTTTAAATGCTTAAAACGTTAAGAAAATAAACAGAATCGTTTGAAATAATAGGCCGAAAAATGTTAACCCTAGCCACATTACTGTTGGGAGAAAAAAAACTGAAACTTTACTCATTTGGCGGTAGAGAAAATGGAAGATTTTTTGACGGGAAAGTTAGTTTTTAATTAATAATTAAAATTCTAATTAAAAATTCAAAAAAGGGGCCCCAGGTGCACATTCCCGACCTCTAAGGTATACATGTACCAAATTTGTAGCTGTAGGTCAAATGGCCTGGACTGTAGAGCGCCAACACACACAGATATGCATTGTATTTTTTTAAAATTGATTTTCTGAATTTATGAAATATACATTTTTCATTTCTTTACATTTATCTTATCAATCATACTTTATTAAAAAAAATTCTTATCTTCTGATAATAAAATAAGCTTTAGGTCGAAGATAACAAAGTATCCTGATAATAAACATGGTTCTTTGCTTTTTGGAAATAAATTACAATTCTTTAGACTATGTATTCTTAAGAGAAAGTTGTACTCAAATATAAAAAACAAATGAGAAAAATAACAAAATATTATTTTTTTTGTTTCAGCAGTTTTGATGAATTTTCCAGAAACGTTGCATTTTCAACAAAATAATATCTATTAAACGAATTAATAGAGGTTTTTATACTTATCGAAAAGTTTGCTTTGGGAAATATAAACATGATTTTAATTAAAAGATAGAAAAATATTTATCCTGACGCATCAAAATACTCGAAATCACAGAAATACATAAATGAATATAATAAAATTCATAAGAATTATTTTAACTTCACATATTTAAAACTCAAAAATTTCTTATAGAAAGGACAGAATTAAATAATTATCATTGAAAAGAGGACAAGAAAAAAAAATAAGATAGTAAATTAGACATTAAATGCTAGAATTATTCTAAAAATACGTGCATAGAACAGACATGCGCAGCATAAACTTAATGTTAGCATTAATCTAACAGATGTTTTAATAAAAAAATTAATGAAACGATCATAAATGCTTCAAAATCCAAGAAGAATTTCTTAATTAATAATGCTTTTGTTAATTTAGGGTTCTTATTGAGACATTCTCGAACAAAATTGCTTTATTAAGAATTATAGCTATATGAATGATCGTAAAAATTTGTAACTGGTATTTTAACCCTTAATGACCTAGAGTATCAATTTTGATACTAATCTTTTAAACCGAATGTTCACATTACTATTAATTTTTTTTTATAGGTTGGCTGTACGTATTTTACTGTTGTATAATATTCTTTCCAACGAAATTAAAAAAAAATCAAATGTCATTATTGTTTTATTTTATCTATGACATATTACTTGCGCGGCAAAGTGAACAAGTAAACACATTTTACTAAAAGTTTTGTTGAATACAAATTTGATATATTTTCTTTTTCTGAAGAATATAAATACTTTTGAGGTAAGTGAATATATTATTTTCGCTATGATATAATTTTTTTTTTTGCGAGTGCATGTTTTACTTGAAGAAACTAGTGCTATTTTTGTGAGTATCAATTTTGATACTTCAGGCATTCCGCCCTACATAAAACCTACCTACTAATTCTTTGGCTATTTTTCCCTTCATCTAGACCCTCAAGCAAACACAGTAATATTAAAAATAAATCACTTTCGTAAATCAGGCTACTAAGGGTTAAGATAATTTAACCTAAATTTGAAAAAAATAAGGTTTCGAACTACTATTCCGAATTATCATAGCATGATAATGTGTCAAATTTTGATTTGTCTATCCTTATTTTAATTTGGAAATGTGTCTTAATTATACAGCAATAAAAACGTGAACACACAATTTTTTTAATAACTCTACGTGGGACTGAAAGGTTTTGTAAAATATATATGAAAATATTTTGATTAATTGGAAGGAAAATATCGCATTGCTAAAAAGCTTGTTTTTGATTTTTTTTAAATTTGTGTAAAAGCAGTACCTGTGCAATTACATGCTTTGGAATTATTAACCTTTAAATGCCCTAAGTTTCAAATTTGGTACCGGACTTTTAAATCGATTTGTACATTTTCACTTTATTTGTTTTTGATATTTGGCTGTATGTATATTACCACTGCATAATGTTCTTTTGAACAAAAGTTAAAGAAAAGTAAACGTCAGCTGTCAAAACTGTTCAAATAATGTGACATTTTGTTTTCCCGCCATACTGAAAAAGTGACATATTTTTAGAAAAAATTTAGCGGAATAAAACTTTGACGCATTTCCTTTTTCTGTAAAGATAAAAATACTTTTGAGATAGGTTAATATCTTATTTTTAACTATAATAATTATTTTTAACAAGGATTACTTGCTTTGCCTGAAGAATTGGTACCAGTTTTTTTTTTCGAAATAAATATATAAAATATGTATCCAGATTTTTCTTTATTATATTTCTCTTCGTCTGTCTACAACAATGAACACATTGTTATTTTTCACAATTTAATTTGGAAAATCAGACTTTTAATGGTTAAGGAGATATATTAAAATTTGAATTGGTTTTTAATTAAAACATTGAAAATCACGTTCTTACATACTTATTTCCCAGAAAATAAGTATATACGAAGTTTGCAGCTAAAGATCCAGCAATCTGGATTGCGCAACATTTTCAATGATTTTCTTATCATACAAGTTGCACTTTGTAGACATTATACCAACCTATAAACATTATCATCTTTAAAATAATTAGTACGTAAAAGGATTTATTTTCTAATTCGAGAGGGAGACAGAGTTTTTTCAACATTTATGGCATGGATTTTAAATTAATGAGTATGTAAAAGGATTACAATTTGAGAGGGAGACGAAATATTTTCAATGTATTTGGAATAGATTTTAAAATAATTAGTATGTAAAAGGATTTATTTTGCAATTTGAGAGGGAGGCGGAATTTTTTCAACATGCATGACATAGATTAAAATAATATCATTAACATTTCAGTTCATACATAAGAAAATAAATGACAAATAAATTTAGACATAATTTTAATTCCTTCTCCTGTGCTTTTCACTTAAAATGAAGAGATTTTTTTTATTATGTATTTAGCCAAACCTCTGATACTGAAACATGAAAGTTTATTTTTGAATTAGCAGTACCTGTGCAATTGCATGATTTGAAGTCATTACGGAGTCATACTTTAAAATTTGAATTGATTTTTAATGAGAACTTTGGAAATCACTTTCTTGTGAACACTTGTTCTAGATGCAACGGACTGCAATGTGACGCATTTTTAACGTTTATCTTATCGTACATGTTGCAATTCGCAAACACTATATCAGCATTATCAGCATTAAAATAATTAGTACGTAATACGATTTCTTTTACTATCCTAGAGGGAGAAAAAAATTTTCAACGTGCTTAGCATAGATTTAAATACCATCATTAACATATCAATTTATACATACGAAAATAAATGACAAATAAATTTAGACATAATATTAATTTCTTCCTCTGTGCTTTTCTCTTAGAATGATGAGATTCTTTATTGGGGTAATAAACCTCCGGAGACTGAAGCATTCGCATCGAAGTACAGGGAGAGAGAAAAAGAGAAACGCATTAACAATGCAATTGGAACAAACCGAAGCAAAAGCAAAAGCTGATATCCCGCTGAAATAAAATTTCTTTCGGAAGGCACTTGACACTTGTAATAGAGTTATGTGATCTCCGTCCATTCCTAGTCCGAGTGCCCTGATTAGCAAAAGGTTGCCGACCTCGGTTTAGCAATGCGGAAAAAAAGAAACAAAAATAAGAAGAGAGGATTCTTCGGGACACCTCTCGAATCTGTGTCTGCGGGAGGTCACGGAGGCACCCATTCCTGTTATCTGCGCCGCAAAACGCCACTTAGAGGGGCCCCATACATCCCCGGGAGTTGAGTAGAAGGCGGCGCTCTCTTTTAATCGCCGCTTGGGAACGACGTTGACACCTTCAACGACTTGGAAGAAGAACTCACTTTAAAAGTTGGATTGCTCAATCAGCTCTCCAGCTCCTCAAATGGGCTTTTCGAGTTCATTTCGGAATTAAAGAAGTTTAAACATCATTCCCAGAAGTGCAATGATTTCGTTCCGCGAAGAATGTGCAGTGGATTTTTCTTTTAAATTCTGTTCTAGAAGCAATGTAACTACTTTTCATAAAAGAAACCACAGTGCTGTTCCCAGTTCCCACAGTAGTTCGAAGCTGAACAACCGTCAGAATTACCCGAAGAAAAACGTCGAAATTGTCTCGATAATCTATTTTTTTTAATTGCACGTCGTCTTTCACGGCATTTTAACTCCATCTTCTTATTTCTCATATAAAGCAAATAGATAATAAACAGAATCATCTTTTAATATTAAAGTAATTAAAGGATTAATATTAAATATTATATTATATATATATATTATTAGGATTTAATATTAAAGGATTAACTATTCAAAGGAATAATGAAAAGGTTTGAATTTCATTTCACCGATGACATACATTGCTAAAATTTATTTTAAAAAATAATTTTTACTAAACAAATTTAATTTAGAGAAAAAAGCTCCAAATGATATTGGTATCATTAAAAGAATTTTTAAGGATTTTTTTTTTTTTAAGAACAGGGTAAAAATAATTTTTATGCAAAAGTTTTTTAGGAAGTTATTATGTAAAATAGCAAAATCTTATTTAATTTTTAATTAATTAAAACTGTAAACAAAAGATAGGATGCTAAGTTTAATGTTTTTTTAAAGTATTCTAATCCTTGAAGAAATTCTTTTCATATTTGACTACTTTTGAAGTTCAATCCAAATTTATATCCCGGAATTATCAAAAGTAAGAACATGAAAATATCATCAGTTAATTAATTATAAATTGGAAATAAAAAGCTAAGAAATCCATTTAACTCACTTTAAAAATAAGGTGTCTCTTGATACGATATAATTTTTTCCACTTTTTAGCATTACTTTTCATCACAGAAATATAGCATTTTTGCAGAAATTTATAATTCACACTTTTAGTAATTTGATTATAGTTTCATCAAACTTTTGCAAATTATATTTGACAAGCGAAATAATGCAAACACGTGCTTTAGTCTTCATATAATATCAATTTCATTACGCGAAACAAACCATAGGAAGTATAAACGAAAAAAATTATGAAGTTTGAGGATATATTTTCATTATTTTGTCTGAATGGGCATTGATTAAGAGAAAACATTTTCCATCCTAACTTATTAAAATGCAACAGACAAATATAATAAAAATAAAAGAATTATTCGTAAATGAAGAAAGGAAATATAATTATACGTTTCAAAATTTATTTCACCGAAGTTTCAATTTAAAACGAAAACAAAATAGCTCTTTGATATTCTGCTAGAAGAATTTGTTAATTGTTCTAACAGAATAAATAATAATAACAATAACTGTATATTATAATCTTTAATAAAGGTATTTTAATATTCATATATGTTTGCATTAGCCGTTTTGCAAATCAACATCATATTGCTGTATCTTCAATACATTCCATCTTTTATAATGCATGTTGCCACCTAGGCATTTCAAATATAACAATAGAAAAAAATTTTAAGTTTATTTGCATCAGATTCGGGAACATCTGACTTTCGGTTCGTTGGTTACTATGTTTCATTCGCTGTTTCAAAAATGACATTTCTTATTTCTTAATAAGTAGTAAAAATCATTGTTAATTGTACAAAATAACTGACAGCCCAACTTGATGATGATCCAATAATAATAATAATAATAAAAAGAAAAAAAAACAATTTTGTTGTGATATTCTGAAATATTGATTCTTTGTTAGGCTTTCTATCAAAGATATTACCGAAGTACCCTTAAATGAATTGTCACAGATGTAATTTTTAAATCAATAAATAAACTAATAATCAGGTGGGGATACTTTCTTTTCTTAAAACTGTTTACCAAATGGATGAAGTCAATTACACTCACGTGACATGCACTAAGAACACGACACTAATTCAAATTTGAAATTCATTTCAGTTTTGTGTAAATACTGTTAATAATTTTAAGTACAATTCTCTTTCTATTTGAAATAAATATTTATTTTACTGACAAAATTTTAATAATATAATTAAACTCTTTCATAAATAATTTAAATATGCCGCTGGTTTTTTTAAAAATTTATACCTGAAATTAATTTATACCTATTTATTTAACATCATTTTTACCACCAGAATTATTTACATTTGTAAGCATTAATAGAATTCTAATAATAAATTAAAATATGTTTATTCTGATTCTAATATAAATTGAATGAAATTTTATTTAAATTAAAATACATGAATAAATTCTTTGTAAATAATTTATTCTAATATCTTTTATTTATAAGTTAGTTAACTAATTATACTCCATTACATTCTAGAAAATAAAAATGATCGTCTTAATAATTTCATTCGAATTATTACAGCCCACACATCTCATATACATAAGAGGAAATTCTGAAAGGATTTTTGTCCATAATTATATTTTTCTTTTCTCTTATAATAACCAAAATACAAGCAATTGCTTGCTTTTATTCAAAACGATTGGACAAAATGTAAACAAGCATCATAGCATAGCGTAGGGTATTACATGATCTGACAATGCATATCGTATCCAACACTACAAAATTTGGTTTCATATTTAACCGAGACGCCAGGTAATGCTAATAATGTCGGAATTTTGCTACGTTTGCATTTTTCTTTTAAAAATGGCAAGGTTTAATAACGAGAAATAGTTTTCTTATACAGCAACATACAGTCAAAGGGCAATAAAATTGAATTGTCGTATTAATCTTCTTCAATATTAATGTTTCTTTCCACATCAAAAGTATTTATAAAGGATATTTAGAAATATAGTACAAAAATCAAAAAAGAACTCTAACAAAAGATTTTCTTCTTTACCGTTGGGATCTGAGTCGGCAAGAAATGGGGTATTACGAGAAATCTCCTGACAGAATGCAAAATGTCTCTTTAATCTTCTTTTGCACAAAAAGTAAATCAGTTCTGGCATTTTCTTTCTGAATTCAATAAAAACTACACAATGAGATGAACCAATTTTTCATTTTCATATTTGCTTTTCTGATGAATGAATTGCTTTTGTTCGTACATATTTTTCATATTTTGCTTAGAATTAGTATATATAATTCATAAAATATTGTCGATATATTAAACTGTAGTCTGAATTAATTCCAATTTCAATGAAAAATATCGATTTAAATATACTAAATTATTATGAATTTTGCTTTAAAATGGCGGCATTTTTTTTTTTACAATACACACTATCTATATATTTAAGAAAGAATGTGAATAGTTATCTAATATGTAAGAACAGAATAGAGCACTGAGCGAATTTTTTTTTAACTTCAAATGGCATTAATTTAAAACTATTCTCCTTTGTTAACCTGTTATGCACTGAAATTAAAAAAAGGTTTGCTTTAAAAGCATAAAAATCAAATGAACTTCTGGGATTTCACTTTAATTTAGTTTTATAAATTACTAGCCGCCTTTGGCGACCAGCCGGTTTGCCAGTATTACATTACCGCTCGCTACAATTTTCAATTAAATATTTTAAGTAACTGGTCTCTTAGATTTTCAAACAAAACATTTTTAATCTTCAAATTTTGATAGTCATACCAAACTTATACTGTTGTTTAGATCGTTTCGTTCAATTTACTATATATATTTTGCTAATTTGTTGTCATTTCTGGTAAAACTTCAACTTTAATTTAAAGTGGAAATGATGAAATGTGCAGATTTCATTTCAAAAAAGATTTAATTTATTTTTAATTGGAGCTTTAGTCAATGTGATGGCAACACTTTGAAAAAAACTAATTTTTCCCCATGAATGCAAAACGTGCTCGTGCAGCTTAAATTTTATTTTTATTTTGTACGAAAATATATACATTATATTCTCAGCTCTGCCTCCATCTATTTGGAGTGTGTGTGCGTGCGTGTGCGTTTTAACATTGATTCACTTGGTAGATCAGAATGTGTACCGTTGCGATTTTTTTTTTTTTGAGATTTTAATTAACTCAAAATCACGCTGTATTTGGATGCGTTTCCGCGATAAATTCCGAAAATATTATTGCCCAAAAATGAATTTTACAACAATTTAAAATTTCCAGAATTGCTTTTTTTATGATACAAATTTAATAATAGTGAGAATTGTTCTTGAATTTTAGCAATTTTTTGAAAATATTTTTTGTCTAACTTTCAATATATTACACTTCGTTGCTGAAATTGACACCGTTTTTTCATTATTTAATCAAATATTTAATCACATTACTTTCTTCTATTGATAAATGTTAAGGAAGAAAGATTTTTTAATATCTACACTAAAGAGCTAGAAAAACTGGCATAGTAGCTCATATGCAAATAATGGAGGTAAATAGATGCGGTAAACTATGTGTATGTGAGACAACAGGTGTCTGAGGACAATATTACATCTATTCTTGCTGTTACAATAGCAGGTTATCAAGATTTATGCAATTTCCAACGGAGACAAATCGTCGGTGCACGAGATGGGTATAGCATTTTCGAAATAGCAGTAGAATTTGGACTTTTGCACAAGCCCATTTCAAGGGTGTACAACGAATATCAGGCTTCCGGTAAAACTTCAAATCTCTGACAGCGGTGCTGCCGGAGAAGACCTTGACAGAATGGGATCATCGACTGCTGAAAAGAATCGTTGCACGAGATATATGTTCAATACTTCCTCACATTTATGCGGATTTGAATGCAGACCCATCAGTAAGTGTCAGTGTAAGCATTTCAAAACATAACCTAATTGATATGGGCTTGGCAGTCGCAGACGTTCTCATGTACCATCGTTGACTGCAGCACAAAGCTCTGCGCCCTGCCTGGGCTCGCCAAACCGTCATCGGACTCTTAATGATTGGAAAAAACGTTGTCTGGTTTGACGAATCACATTCCCAATAGTATCGGGCGGATGTCCGTATAGGGTATGGAGAAAATGAATGTATGGAATCTATGGATGAATCCCCATGAATCTATGGATTCCCCATGCTTACAAGGAACTGTTCGAGTTGGTAGAGGCTATGTGATGGTGTGGGGAATGTGCAGTTGGCATGACAAGGGACCGTTTATGCGCTTAGAATCGACCATAACCGGTCAGCGGTACGTTAACATAATTTCTGACCAACTGAATCCTTTCTGAGACTGTGTGCCTTCCGACGGAGGCGGACAATTCCAACAGAATAATGAGCCACTCCACAGGTCTACAGTAGGTACCGAGTGACTTGAGGAGCACTCCTCTGAATTTTCTTCTCTCTCTTGGCCATCCAATTACCCCAGCATAAACATTATTGAGCATGTGGGGAATGTTTTTCAACGTGCTGTCCTTAGGAGATCTCCACCACCTCGCACTCCCATGGCTTTGTGGACTGCCCTGCAGGAATAATGGTGTGAACTGTCTATAGAATATCTTCACAAATTAGTTAAATCCATGCCACGCCGTGTTGCGGCACTCAGCGTATGTGTGCGTGGGGAGGAGCCTCCACACGATATTAGATTGGTGTACCAGTTTCTCTGGCACTTCAGTGTGTATAGTTTACAAGATTTTAAAAAAATGAAGCTATAATACCACGAAATTTATAAGACATATGAACAGTACATTTTACATTCACTGTTAGATTCTGATAGAGATTTCTCTGCTACGTGTCGATTTAGTTGAGGTAATCTTACATATCTTTGAAACGTATGCACAAGTATTAAGGATTTTTAACCCGTCCTCGGAGCATGAGAAAATGCAAAAGTCATCAATTTTCTAGAGAGCGTGTTAAGAATAATTAAATAAAAAGTGTGAATTGGATCAGTAAATAAGAGATATTTTTAGAGTGAAGTTCACACAAGATAATTTAACATAAAAATTAGGAAATGATTTATTTCCTAATTTTTAATCTAATTTAAAACAAATTAGATTTTAGAATATGATTACACACACACTACGTATCTTTAACTAATCCTTCTAGAATCTGGCCATAGGAGATATAGGGAATTTTTAGGATTATAATAACGTTTTTAATATTTCTCTTGAACGTTTCCCTCCAACTATTTTTAATAGCTATTTTTTCTTGCATTCTACTATGAAAAACCAAGATATAATATGAATAATCTACGAACAGTACACACTTTTACTACATGTTTGTCTAATCAACATGATTCTTTTTTTTATCTCAGTTTCACCTAACCCTCTTTTCTATAAAAATTTAAAAGCGACAATCATAACTGATCTTTGAATACAAGCATTGTATGCGAAACGCCTATGATTGTGATGGCTAAAATTATCTCTTTCATGAAAAAAATTATTTTCTGCGTAATGAGGCACTTTAAAAGATTTTGGAATTTTTGAAAAAAATGCATATAAAAAGGCTAAAATATACAATTCTAAAGAAGTGCTATCACATTGAGATCACATATCAATACCTTTGATTATTTACATATCCACTATATAAAGTTACCAAAAAGTTTTCACTCAAAATCATTTTTCCAAATTCAATTTTTTATCAATTTTTCATTAAAAATATCTCATCTAATACTCATTAAAACCAGAAGATTGTAAGATATTTTCCGATAAAAAGAAAGCATTATATAACACCTAAAATTCTTTATAATCATCTACTGTACCTGCTATGACAGGCTTAAGATAAGTACAAAATAATTAGCATAGCTTTCCCCCTCTATCTTAATAACTTTTCCTGCTAGCCGAATATAAAAATACATGAATGTAATTAAATAAATATCATTTATTGATATATCAGTGCAACTAATGACTGAAGCAGTAAAAGATATATGACTACTAAAACATCAACTAACTAACTGAAAAGTATTTAATTGGATGAGGTTATTAATCGGTAACTAATTAAAATTTTTTAAATCGTTACGAATTACTAATATTACATTGAGTAGCTTAGGTTCAGAGTTCTGTTTGCAAATAACACTCAAATTAGCAATTAGCAAAAAAAAAAAATCGAGTCATTTAAATCTGCGCCAGTAATGACTTTGCTGAAAATAACTATAAGAACAAAAAAAAAATCTAAACATATCTTTTTCTTTCTTACCCGATACTCATGAAACTACACGAAATTTTAGCAATATATAAAGGAATTCACATGGAAAATGTAAAGAAAAAGTAATAAATTTAAAGAAAATATACTCTTTAAAAAGCTTTAAATAAATAAATGTGTGAACATGCACATTAAATAATAAAACAAAATTAGAAGAATATGAATAAGAATTCATTGAAAATAATTTTTCTATCAGTAAATCTTTTTTCAGAATAGGTAAATAATTTTATGAATTTAATTTAACTGAATTCTGAAGATACTTTTAAAAGACGAAAGTTAAATTAATTGTAGCAAAAACCTGTGAAAAGTAAAAAAAAAAAAGTTAATTATCAGAAAAGATTTAATTATTTAAGGGAGAAAGTTATTTAACTTTATTATTGCATGCTTACAAGAAATATTAAAATAATTCAACAGAAATCCCTCCACTTAGAATTTTATATTTAATTTTAAAAGGCATACATTTCTATTTTTGAAATAATTTAACAACAGGATTATTTTTTGCTTTCTTTTTCTTCTTTTCAATATTTTTATTTTATATACTTCAACCTGTCTGCTTTTTTTATGATTTAAAAATGATAATTTTAAATAATGCAAATAATTTAAAATTGATATAATCTTTTGAGCATTAACTAACATTTGCTATTTTTCAGAATTCATAACTTTGTATTATATATATATATATATATATATATATATATATATATATATACACAAGATTTATTAAAATGTGCACGAAATGTCAAGGTTTTTAGAACTTAAACTTATCTTAACTTTATTCTATATTATTTTTAGAAGTAATTAAATCTTACTAAAAATTTCAAAAGCAATTGAAAGTAATTCAAAGTATTTTCAGGAGGTAAATTTTTCTTTTCTGTGATAAAATTACAGCGAAACGTCATTATAGTTTATTACAGTAATTTTTCATAAATATTCAGGATTCACTAAAAAGAAAAACGAACAAAGAAACATAAGAAAAAAGTAAGATAAAACTCGAATAACAGGAACATAAGAAAAAAGTAAGATAAAATTGATTATATGAATTTTGACGTGCGAATATCTATACGAATTTCGTATAAATAACATCTGCCAAACAATGATACATTTATTCTCATTTTAAAATCGCATTACTGAAACCAACAAGTAAAACAATAAGTCTTGAGGAACACTGGTAAAGATATCGATTACAGAATTTATTCCAGAATGCTGCATTAAATGATAGAAAATATCCGAATTCTCGTTATCATGCAACCGTAGCTCTTTTTGGGAAGCGGAAATGTGATTACCAACATCTGTGTGATACCATATTCCGTCAGATATTAATGGCTGTTAAATGTCGGTAAACGTATGATAGCCGCGGAAATAATGTTTTCCAGGCACAAGAATAGCATCAAAATGATTAATCTCGAATCAATAAGGCACATATTTACGTCTTGAATCAATCAAATGTGATATATCAGCTCTCCGATCTATGCAACATATGATCTAATCAGTATTATATTATTAATTTTGTGTTAATAGAATACAATGCATTCCGGAATCTCTAGATTCACTAAACAGTATTTATATAAATTAACATCAGTATAATCTTATTTGGTTTTGGAAAGAAAAGAATTTTCAAGACTCCTTTGAAAGACAAAGAATCTGAATTTATTTTGAAACACTAGCTATCAGCAGAAATGTTTTAAAAATAATCTCGTTTTTGGCAATAACATCTGAGAATATTAATTCACAAAAATAAACTTTATTCTGAATTAAAATATTTAAAAAAATTACCTGTTGAATACTAATTTTCGTAATTTTCTCTCAATTAAAAAAAAAATTCCATTATATGCAACGGCAGTTTTCGTTAATGTAATAATTTAAAAACTGCTTTTATTGTTTCTAAAAATATTTAATCGCGTACTTTTCTTTTAATGCTGAATGGGATTAGAAGAAACTTTAAAGGAATGATGATTGCATTTTATTTTTTACATTTTTTTTGACAACGTCGCTTCACACTGAAGTATTGTTTTCTTATTTTATTTTATGATTAAGAATCCCTTCGTGTCTCCGCATGCAATATGCACCCTGACAAAGTAGAATAAAACACGTTATTAAATAATAACGTGTTTTATATCTTAATCTTATAA
Organism: Argiope aurantia; assembly: GCA_026543865.1. Taxonomy (NCBI): domain Eukaryota; kingdom Metazoa; phylum Arthropoda; class Arachnida; order Araneae; family Araneidae; genus Argiope; species Argiope aurantia. The sequence goes on along the minus strand of JAPMOR010023278.1, from coordinate 213,402 downwards.
TCTTAAATAAGATTATTTTATGGAGATTTGTTACATTTTAAATATCACCTTTCTTTTGTGAGTAAATATTAACAAATCCCTCTAAAATTTAAGGAATGCATTCGATACGCTGAGGGATTATATTTTAATTTTTATCGGTATATTTCATTCCAGATAAGATAAGGTCATGTAATGTAAAATGCTCAGCACTATTCTAATATTGTAATAAACTATGTATTTTACTTAAGAAATAAGCATAATGCAAGTAGCATACAACCTGTTATTTTATTCAAATAGACATTCATGCAAATATAACGTGTTTTGATCCTTTACCGATTCGTGTTAAGTTAGTTTAGTTATATTAACGTTCCGTTTTTAAGGTAACACAAGGGCTGTTTTGGGACTAACCTCATAATTTTGAATCAAGGTCAGATGACAAGGACGATACCTGAACTGGCACCCATTCTCTACAACTTTCACCAGATTCATGCAGAAATAAGCATAAAAGGTTTTGGAAAAATAAAATAGCTGGTTTTATAATGGTTTTAAATGTCTATTTCAATTTGATGCTGAAAATTACTTAGTTGAGGGAATCGTGACTATGAACATATGTATCAGATATTTCTTCGAAAATAAACCTAACCAGTATTTCCGACAAACCAGTTTGTCGTCTAAAGCGATTAATAACCATTAAAGTTTTAACAATTATATCCGGAAAGTTGATGATTTCTCGCAATAGAATCAACAGTTGTTAATCCAAAAAAAGACAAATTTTTACAAAATGAAAATTATTCATACAGTCATTGGAGTTTCAATCCTTTGCTATTTTTCTTTTTCAATTTAACTGCGCAATTTTTAAAAAAAATTCTATTTTTAGTTTGTTTCCGATTACATCACAAACTTATTTTATTAAATATTTTTGATTTAAATACGTGATACAATTCAATATATTTTTAACATTCTTATAATAGCTGCAGATGTGGGAGCTATTAATCTAATGTTTATCATATTCTAAGAGAGCATGTTGCGTCGCTGATTACTTCATGATAATCATATGATTGTTTCGCATTTAAATTAGCAGACGAGAATTTTGACAGTGTGTAAGTCGCACCACTAACATTCATTTACTTTTTTTAAGTTTTAATGTAAATTATGTTTTGTCCATTTATTAACTTATATATCGTTTCTTAATGAATATGTGTTAAGATTAATAATAATCGCTGCCTTTATCCCCCTCCCTCCATTCTTATTTATTAAGAATGGCGAAAGGTATGCAAAGTCTGGTAGTTTCATAATATTCTGAAGAACACTGCGCTTATTAGGAATGGTGTCTTTCCTTTGATGGATTTGACTCAAAAGATGATTTGGGATTACAATTCCGACATAAGGCCAAAATATAGAACTGCAAACATTTTTCAGTTGTCATGTTCATGTAAACAGGAATAGAATAACACAAATGCAGATCTAATTTAAAAAAACAGATTTCAAATATTAAGGAAATTGATATTTTTCAAAATATCGTGACCGAAATGTTTAATTCTTGTGATATTTTTCTATCTTTAGTATGAAAGAGAAGGCAGCGGGAATTTCTCCCCAAAACATTCTTGCATTCTCTCTAATAAAGATATTCTTTCACCCTTAACTTTGTGAACTAAAGGTAAGGCCGAGAATTTCTTTCATGACGTTGGCAAAAATAGTTACTAAATTTTGTTGTTTCACTTGAATTTAACATTTTTACTGATTTTATTAACATTTTTCCAGCCAATGGAAACCAAATTTCACAAAGATGTACAATTAATTTCACAAAATCACATATTGATTTTCATATATTTATCATTACATTTTGACTTAATCGGGTTTAAATGCTTGTGAAATTACAGATCGATAAACAGTCAACCCCTTGAGAGATGTGGTCCTAATTTTATAGATACCTACACGATATATGTTAAATCTGTGTGTCAAATTTTATCCGATTCCAGATATTTGATTTTCTCCGTTTTGTAGTTATCGTGCTATCTTTCATTTGAACTGACAGAATTTCTCTGAATGGATTTCCTTTAAAATTGGATGTTTACGATTCTTGTTTACAAACTATACAACGAATTTCATATGTTTAACTCAGAAATATTTGAATTATTGTTTTCACAGACAGACAGACATAATGCCAAAAATTTGTTTTTCGAATGCGAGGAGGTCTGAAGTGAGGAGATTCGACAAAGTCTCGAATTCGAATTTTTTAACGATTACTGTACTTTCTACATATTTCGAATACGAGAAAGTAAAAAGAGAGAAAATGCATGCTTTCTCTTTTATTGTCTTATAAACTTATACGACAGGATATATGTTTTTACTTTTGCGCAGGAAGCAGAGTACGAATTTGGACTTTTGCCTTTTGTCTGACTAGGTCCATAATTTGATGTAGATCTGTCACTTTTGTGTTAATATTACATATCGTACTTCGTTTACCTGCCGTGTTAGGATTTTGAGTACAAATAAACTTTACCTACACTCGACTAAACTGATAGATCGTCAACACTTTCGCATACGTATAAAAAAATCCATAAAGATGTTTAGTTTTTATGATAAAACCATATGACAAATTTCAATTATCTAACTAGCAACTTTTTCTTCATTTTCATATTCTAACGCATACGGGACGACAGTTGGAGGCATTTTCCTTTAAGAAGTTTGCACAAAATGTTTATGAAAATTTAAAGTTTTTATGTAAAACTCAAACTAAATGCCATTCTCTTAGCACATTCTGTTTCTTTTAGCACAGTTTCTACTGATATGTAAGTATAATTAAAAAAAAAAAAAAAAACACTTTTTTCGAACTTCAATAAAATAGGAAATATGGAGAGTTATCAACGGGGATTTTTTTTTTAGATCATGATACTTTCTCTCATGAGAATGTAATATTGTTAAATATTTACAAACTCCTTATTTTTAAAACCTCACTCTATGACTTTTCAATTCAAAAACATTTTCAAAGCACTGCCAGTTTTTAGATTTTCTTTTATTCCCACCATTTCTTATCTATAGTTTAGATATTTATTTTAATTATTTTAAAATTAAATTAAAAGATTGAACTTCGTAAAAAAGCCCTTGTTTGTTCAACTATTTAAAAAATAATTTAATCATGAGACAATTAGATATCTTTGCAAGTATCATTGAAGAAATTGAATGGAAATTTAATTATTTACGCTAGGTATTCTATTTTAAAAGATGTTTAACTTACTTTTAACTTTCCCAGAAAAAGGAAGTAATTCCTCGAGTGGAAAGTTCCAACTAAGCAAGAAATAAAAATCAGAGCTGCTCAAAAAAAATTTTCTTCAAGAATACTTTGTATGTGAAGCAAGAAAATTCAAAAGTAAGGAAATAAAACGCTTTTTTTTTCTTTACAGAGAAGACAGATTGTGTCATTTTCTCAAACCGAACACTCGTACTAAAACTCGAGGGAATGCTTTCTTTATTCAAAATCAGCATCTACCGTTTCTTAGAGTGAAGTAATAATTAAATTCGGGATTCCTATGGTTTGCGCGAGGAAATTCCTTTGAATAGCGATAAATGTCTCAAGAATTAGTTTCCTTAAAATATGCAGAGCTTTTTTTCATCCTGTTCATTCAACCATTTGAAAGGTTCGTTCATGCCTAATTCTATTCAAATCAAGCATAGAGAGTTGTTCTGCTTTGACTTTTTATCTCATTTTTTTAAAGATAGTGAAGTTTCAACACCGCATTAGATAACGTGCAATTGAATGTCAAATGACGGGGAAATGTGAAAGTATTACATGATATTCATGAAAGTGTTACATCATATCATTACATCATTTCACTTTTCTCTATTAGGAAGTTTAATCTATTTGATGAGAAAGTCATAACTATGGAATTATGCATAGGACATTTATCTGAAATTAGACACAACGTATATTCTTGATGAAAGTACGGAGGTTGTCCAAAATAATGGAAAACCCATACAAAACGAAGTGTTTTGCGCCTAATATAGTGTGGGAGCACCTTTGGCAGTTAAAATGACTTGAATACTCCTTGAAATGACCATATACAAGTTTTGTATGATGGATTGTGGAATGTTGTACCATTCGTTCCTCCATGCACAAACTATTCTAACTGCTGGAGAGATGTAGAAGTTAGATAATAGGATCTCCCTCCTTTTTCCGAAACAGACCACAGGCTCTCTCTGATGATTGGGCAGGCCATGAAAGGTGTGTAACTGAGTCCTCATGTTACCGAAACATTAGTTGAACAGTTCGACTACGGTGTATCGGGGAATTACCATCTTGATAGGTGTATTCTCCAGATGAAAACAATGTCTGTGCTGTAGAATGTAGTTGATCGGTCAAAATAATGACATAGTCATTATTATTGACCTGTCCATGTAAGGTTATAAGGGGTCCTACACCAAATCACGATACGATACACCAAACCATTACGAAAGCACCCATATCCTTCACTCTAGGAACGAGGCAGTGTGGGTTGTAGGCTTCTGCGGGGGTTCGAAACACATAAACCCGTCTCGTGGTGGAGAATAGGGAGAACCTGGATTCATCAGAATACGTTTCCATTGATCTGCAGTCCAGATTATGTCGTCCTTGCACTACTGTATTCGCCGTTTCCGATTTACATCTGTCTCACAAGGGGTTTTGCAATCGCAGCTCTGCCCAAATTATTTTGTTTATGTAATTCCCATCGAACTGTAAGGGTCGACGCCGTATTTTGTAAATGTTTATTTAGCTCAGCAGTCACATTTGCTTCCGAGATCTTCCTTCTGATGTTCACAATTCTCCTTAATGTCCGCCTGTCTCTCGCATTGAGTTAAGTTCTTTTCCCCTCACAGTTCGTGACAACAAATAATGTTTTGGCTTAACCGTTGTATGCTGTCATATCCTTTGACACGGTGCCACTATGGTTCCTAACAAACCAACCAGACGGGCTTCCCCTAGCTGCCCTCTTTGAAACTCTGACAAGTCTCTCATTTTAGCGTCACCCGAAACGAAATTAAGCAGATAACGATGTACAATGCACTCGCCCTCACCCTTGAAACTATAAGCAACAATGCAGTACAAAAAAAAAACTGGTAGTTACGTATTTCATTTAGTTTTATACTATCACATATGGAAGTTGTTGTTTCCAGTGAGGTTTTCCCTTTATTTTGGACAACCCTTGTATGAACTCGATTAATTTAGCTGGTTGCCAAATTCGGTTTATTAATAATAAACTGAATAAGATTTCTGTCTTCTAATTAAGATAAACTATAAAAAATCCACAACTACTGAATACTACTTCGCCCCTCCTCCTGAAATTAACTGAATGATTGAGCTATCTTTAAATTTCTTTTAACGTTCGCGTATCTCGTGTTTTCTTTATTCTCTTTCCTAATCAATTGTTAACATATTTGCTTTTAATTAATTTATTTTACAAAAAAAATCCTACTTGTGTATTCAATGAGAAATTGAAAATTCAGAAAAAATTAATTCAGTAACGTATTCAGGGATATTTATAAAATCCATTGAAGGCAAAATCTCATGAAATTTAATTATTTGCTCGAAAGAATGCTATTTTTAAATGTATTTAACTTTCTTTGCTGATAAGAGAATTAACAAGAAGAACGAAAGTTTTTTTTCCCAAAATAAACTACGTAAAAAGACCCAAAGATTCATTCAAAGAAATTTGTTTTAATCTTAACTAGTATTCATAGAAAATAAAGTAATAAAAGTACATGAAATGACTCTTTTCTTCCCCAAAGAATAAAATGTGTGTCGTTTTCTATAGTTAAATTTTCGAGTTCAACTTAATGAAAAATATTTACTCCTTTAATAGTTCAGAAGTTTGCCAATTCTTTCAAAATCAGCACATAAAATAAAACCTCAAACATTGAATCCTAAATTAACTGGTTTGTTATTTTTTGGGAGTGGGAAGAGAAAGTCACAAAGTCTAATTATAGAATGTTTCACAAAATAAACATCAAATATGCAAAAAAAAAAAGTTGTATGTAATGAAATACAAAAACATTAAGAAACTTATTAGGAATTTAATATGTGTATAACGTCATTCTAAAAACATAAAAAACGTATTAGGAATTTAATATTGTATAACGTCTTTCTAAAATCATTCAAAAGCATTGTAAGAATTTAGAAGTTTTAAGCACTAAACCTGATAGAGATAAAATAAACGTAAAAGAGATTTAAAAGCTAAATATATTCAATCTTTAACCAAATTAATAGGAATTTAAAAACTGATTATGAACAATATTAAAATCATTAAAAAAACGTTAAAAGTTGAAAATAATTAATCTTAAAATAACCTTAAAAAGTCAAAGTTCATTGCATTAATACTTGCAATTTTTTAAAAATGCATTTGGAATTTAAAAGCTATTTTGCTTTTAAACACTTTTGGTTATTTAAAAGACACTTAAAGATATATTAAAAATATCAAGTCTTCCAAACAATTTTGCCCAAAATAATTTTTTTTGTCAATTATACAATTATATAGATTGGGTTTGGTCGAAATTAATAAATCTATTGTATAGTTTTAAATGTTAAGGTAATAATTTGAACTCGGAATTCCTACGGGTTTACCAGAAGAAATTCTTTGAAGAATGATAAACCGTTTCGTATTTCATTAATTTCTTAAAAATATGTAATTTTTTTTTCTTTGCTACTGATCAAACAGTCATTAGGAAAATTTATTTCACTTGAAGTTACCTTTGAAATTAAATGCAGAAGAAAGTTATTTCTTAATATTTAGCTGATGGTGCAGATAATAAGCTAATGGGGCAAATAATAATAAGAGAGAGCAAAAGGGAAAATATCTATTGTTCATGACACTCATTTATTCTGACTTTTAGCATGTATTTCTTTAATAACTGAGATGATGATTTTAAAAACCAAGTAAATTTAAATTTTCAAATTTTGCCCCAAAATTTATTAAAATGTAAAAACATAAATCTAAATTCTAGAAAATAGTCGACAAATTTTATGTATCACTTAATAAATATTATACTTCGTTCACAAGTCATTTTCATTTCTTATTTAGTAATTTACTTATTTCACATTAATTCCGTCCTTTAGCTTTTTCTCTAAAAAATGTTCGCCATGTAATTTAACAAGTCAAGATATTTAGTAAAATTGCTAAAATATTTTTAGTAAAACAAATCATATAGTCGGATAAGGTTTTCAAAAAAAAATTCACAATGAGACAGTTTTTATTTCTTAATAATCTATTATCCTTTGAAGATTATGGAATAAATTTCCATTCTAATTCGAATTTTCATTTTTTTTTCTTACGTAAATAGGAAATATAAAATTGAAAAAATATTATAATCTATAAGGAATCTTGTGTCACAGTTTTAAGAATCTATCAAAAACGGTAGATTTATATCGAATTTTGAACAAGATTAGTCAAAACGGAAATGATCTATTATTTTCGCATTCTTGCAAATGCGAATCTGTAATTTAGAAACATAACGAAGCAGTTAATGAAAATTGGCATGTGTATTTCATCGATTTTGTATGAAATTCTGGAAGAAATCTATCAAAGGCTCGAGCTATTCATTAAAAATAAGATTTTTCCCCCTAATATTCTCTTTTTTTCTTTTTTCTTCTAAATGAAATAAAGAATTATAATTTATTTTGCTTTTTATATGTCGAAAAAATTCGATATCTAAATTTTTGTAGTCTTATTAATTATTGATCATAGTAAAATATTTGAAAAAAACCCTACCGAATTATGAATTTGAATGAATTCCATGTTGCTGTCATGTTGTTTTCCTATGGCAATCAGAAGATCAAAAAAGAGCCATGAGATGATTTGCCGATCTTCCTCGAGGCGACCATTGAAATCACATACACACATCTAAAATAGACATATTCAGAATTTCATAACTCGATCAGTTGTAGTCATAGATATATTAAACTTTTTATTTTATTAAATATACGACTGAATAAAGAATATTTTAATAAATGTATCTAAGAGGCCAATTATTTTATATTATTTTATTCTAAAACAACAGAAAATATTCTTTATATCATTTAAAGTATTTTCTAATTGGAAACATATGTCAGGTTTTAATAATTTAAACATTTTCTATGGAATCATGATTAAAATGGATGCCATGTATATGAGCACATTAACTTTTTTTTAAATCAGAAATTATAAGTGATTTTTTAACATAAAATTATGCTGGAAAGGTCTATAAGAATTAACCCCGATTTTTATTTCTATTTAACTAATGAACTATTTTAACGAGACGAAAGACATACAATAAACAACGTATTTTCTCAATGCTTGTGTGTAAGATCCCACTAAGGACACGTTTGATCATATTTTACACAAATCTAGATCTAAATAAAAAGTTTTATTCATTTTTAACTTGTTTCCATGGTTATAAAGACAGAATTTTATAATCAATTTTTTACTTATTTTCTGAAGTGTTAGAAATTGCTTGCCATCCTGATTATTGCTGTATCTGAGGGAGCAATTGGTAGACCATTTAGAGATCCATAAAAGTAATATTCGTACTGCAGGAGAACACGAAACGCTTATATAATTTAAATATATATTGAAATCAAAAAGTCCAACTCCAACTACTAGTACAATTAGACATTTTTTTAAAATTTTATATGAAAATTCATTACTCTAGATGTGTCGTCAACGACCTTCTGCCGTTAGTGCCCTTTCCTGACACTATTCGCACTATTTTGATAAAATTCACAAGACATTTTCTGTAAAGGAGGGAGGCTCTCTGACTGAGTCCCCTTACTACAATCACTATATACATGATTTTAGTACTTTGTATTTTATAGGAAAGCTTGTGACCCTTAAATACATCATCAGTAGTCATCTGTGCTCCAACATTTTCCCGTTTAGAGAGACGTAACTAACAAAAACAAATTTTGACTTAACTCCCAGCCTCATATTAATTCGACCTACGCCAATTTATCTCTTCACTCTATTAACAGATTTAATATACGAATTGAATGTAAAACTTTCTTTTAATACGATAATAATTCATCAAAATTGATTGACGTGAATAAATTATTACTACTAATATAGCTGTCGAAGGCAGCTACAAAAGGAAAATGTAAAGGGAAAAAAGTCTATTATATCGTCTCTTCCAATTAGGGGGAAAGTTCTAGTGCAAAAATTTACTAGATAATAACGGAAAAAAGGTACGTTGTAAAAGGAAAAGAATATTCAATATCTTTTATGAACATACATTCTGTGGAAAGAATATATTTATCTTACGGGTTATTAATAAGAGACACATCAAACTTGATTTCATTCCAACCATAAAAATATTAAATATTAGGTTTACATACATGTTAACCTAAATTACATGTAAAAATTTATGTTAGATACATGTAAATATTAGGTTTGACCATAAATTAATGTTAACTTATTTCAGTGTAGTTTTGATTCGTTAGAATGCGGAACCAAGACTTTTATTTAAAAAATGGAATACAATGTAAAATTGTAAATAAATCACGTTACATAATTAAATCAACACAATTTAAGTTTAATACAATTTAATCAATTAATATCAATTAAATTGTATTAATCTGAAACGAGATATTTAAATCTTATCTATTATAAATAGAAAATTCTTTTAAAGAAGAGATAATTTGAGAGCAGATGTTATAAAATGAATATACAAAAATAAAAAGGAGTACATGAGAAAATAAAGACTGGGAACCGTTATGGTAGAGATTTGGAATTTTGTACACTTGTATATTTTTATGATAATACACTAGAGTTTAACATTTTCGAAGCCTAACTATCAATTAATAAACAACTTAATCAAATTTTGATTCCATACCTGTTGGTGTAACCTGGTAAAGGTGAATTTGTTAAATTGAATGTCAAAATTAAAATGGATAAAATAAAATTTCTTCTTTTTAAATTGCAAAATGGTATCTTCAAAGATTATTTTTAAATAAACTTTTCAGGCATACGATCTTTTTGAAATGATGACATACACCAGAAATATTATTTATCAGAATTACAATTTTCCTCAAATTAGGTGCAATGAAAAATGATTCTAAAACCTTTTCAAATGTTGTAGTTAGTATAATTAGGAATGACGCTAATTAATTATTTAAACATAAATAATATAAACTTAGATAATTTTCCACCGAGTTTTCCAAACTATAATTTGGTATAGGACTTCTATCTTCCTAACAGTAAATGAGCGATTGTTCTGTTTTAATACTTTTTGAGGACTGATTATCGTTAAGTACCCAATACTTTTACTTTCCAGACAATTTCTAATATATTTTAATTGATAAGTTTTTACTAAAAAAGTTTTAAAAGATTTAAACTCTTCCAAAAAGCACTTGTTTGCTCAATCTGAAATCGAACTTTCTAAAAGAATTAAGCCTAAATCATGCAGCATTCAAGTTCTTTGAGGTCTCATTGGAGATGAAATCTAATGGAAATTTAATTATTTGAGCTAAGAAATTCTATTTTAAAAGGTATTTAACTTTCCTTGCAGATAAGGGAATTCGTCAAGCGGAAAGTTCTAACTAAACAAGAAGAAAAAAAAAATCAGAAATCCATTCAAAAGAATTTTCTTTCAGAATTCTTAGTATTCGAAGGAAGTAAATTCAAAAGTAAGTAAATAAAAAAAAAATGCCTTTTTTCCTTTCCAAACTAGAACGGTTGTGCCGCTTTCTCAGGCCAAATACTCCAAGTTCATTCCCATGGGAATGCTTGCCTTCCTATTCAAAATTAGCATTCACCGTTTCTTACGGTGAGGCAATAATTAAATTCGGGATTCGTATGGTTTGCTCAGAGAAAAACCCTTTGAAGAACGATAAACAGTCACATCTTTTACGAATTTGTTTCCTAAAATGTACGGCCTTTCTTTCCTTCCTCTGTTTCTGCTCATTCATTTCGAAAAGTTTATCCTTGCCTGAAGTCTATTCAAATTTGGCTAGGAAGAAAATACCGCTTTGATATCCTAAGCTTAAATGGGTCCTTTAACAGCTAAGGAAAGTTTTTGAAATGAATCAAATATGTTACTTGATATTGCCATTAATGCTATCTTTGGATATATGCTTCCAAGAGAATTCCATAATAGATCGAATATAAAGACGTGATTAGGATATTCTTTTGATATATATGTAATGATATTTTAACTTTAATTTCAATTTAATTAATTTCCAAGGTTTTATCTTAATTTTGCCCATAGTAACTTCATTCTAAAATATTCTCTTATTTCGTGATCCAATTCCACTTTCTTTACTTCATTAATTTAAGAGAAGCTTTATAAAATTGCTGAATCGGTTAAAAGCCTAACTTACCCACACTCCATGGGAAGAGGTAGAAAACTGTCTAGTAAGCACATTCTTTTTAAAAGATCCCTGTGTTTCCTTACTTGTGATTGACATGCATCAGAAATCCCAATCAGAATCTTAATAATATATTAGCAATGTAAAAAAAAATATTTTCCCTATCCATATCTCATGTTATATAAGACGAGGGATCTTATATAATATTCTCCCTTCTTCCCCACTTCTGCTTTTGCAACGCGCTGTGGCGGACATGGTTTGTCCACACCTTCTTGTAAATAATCATGCCTACCACTCGAAATAGAATAAAACGAAATTAAAACTACAATGTCTTCAAATCTGCATCCTGCTTCATATAAAATAATACTTACATATAATTATAAGCTAGATTTAAAATAGAAACATAGATCTTCACCTGAAATATTTAGAAAATGGTAATTAATGGTTTGATAAATATTTCTGTACATTTGGCATTCATTTTCAAAAACAACAAAAGAGAAATTTTCGGTAAAATTAATTTATTTATAGCACATTAATGAGTTAGTCCATTGCATGTTCGATAACCCTGAATTGAAAAGAGACAGTTATGTGTTCTATAATTTATTTGAGTTGTTAGTATTATTAAAAAACTCCCACTCAGCAAGCTGAAAGGCAAAGGTAGATAGATTCCTTTCCATCTGAATTACTGTCTGGCAATATATATTGTTGATGCTAAAAACAGTCAAAATTAGGGATTCTAAATTACTTTTCAGCCCCTAACTTTTGAGATATTGCAGTTAGCGAAAAACATTAAATAGAAAAATTGTTTGTCTTAATGAGGCGCTGATTTGGCTAACTGGAATTATTTTTCTATCTTCAATATTAAGAAAGTTACAGCGAAATAAAATTTCCATTCTACATCATTTCCACCCGCTTTGACCTTGATAGGCCATTTAAGAACTCGTCCGAGATTTTTACATTTCTAACGACATATTCCAGGCCAGTTAAAATACAAACAAGAAAATTTCTCGGGTAATCCTGTTCACATGATAACATGGGCAAAGCGTTATACGCATTATTATATATAAACTTTCAAACGAAAGGTGGTTTTGGGTTCTAGGAAGCATGATAGGTGAAGAAATTTTCCCGAAGTTTTGTCATAAGAACCCTTGCAATAACCCTTGTCATAAGAAGCCTTTCTGTGGGAATCTTCCTAAATCGTAGACTAATGTATTTTTCAGCAACAAATTGTTCGCTGTGCTTCAATCAACTGGCTATCAAAGCTATCGACTGACTATCAAAGATTTTTCTTGGTTATTTTACAAATGAAACAAAAATGTAAGCTGGTTTTCCCTGAAAGTCCCCCAGGAAAGTGATCTCATACCAGATGCATAAGCTAAGTCAAGCTATTACTGTAGGTTCTATTGGTCCATTTCACCAATAAAATATGCCAGATTTTCTTTTTATCCCGAGTTTTTGACTCATGGAATTGATATAAGCAAGTATAATCAGAACTACTATCAGATTTAAGCTGATTAATAATAGTGTTTTTTGACTCAGATGTAGAAGGATGCGAATTATAAAGAAGCACTTTCTTTTATTCAATATATGAAATATTAAAATTTTGTAATATTATAATTTGCGATTTAAATTTGTGTTTATTTTCATATTATATTATATTATATATATTTAATAGTTTTATTAAATGTAAATTATTTCAAAAATGGATTTTACATTATAATAAAACAGTTGTAATAAAAGATTCAAATATGCCTCAATCACGCACAACACAATATTATGTTTTAAAAGATACGGTTTTATTATTACTTGTTAGTAAATAAATAATTAAAAATTGACAAAGAAATAGTTAGAAATACTTCATATTAAAAATTTTGCAGTTAGTAAAGATTAATTAATCTTATTAAAATTAGAAATTTATTGTTTATTCATATAAAGATCATATTTTTTTAGGCCCCATCATATCCTCTCTAGTTTAAATTAAAAATAGGAAGGCATAGGAAAGCATGTTACTGCAGTGATGCTATATAGCAACAGAAAATCAGAAAAGGTAAAGAAGAAATTATTAATTATTATCAGTGAATAATTTTGCCTTATGATGAATATTTTAGCAAGAAAAATAAAACCTGCGATCTTTACTTGGTAAATCACGTACAAATTTTCTGCTAGCCAACATAAGATTAAACACATATTTTTTTATAGTGCAGATTTTTATATGAATTTTAGTAAGTTATTGACCAGAGACGTCGTATGGCATCTTTTGATAACCGAAAATAATTAATTAGTTATTATACAGTTAAACTAAGGTTATGTAGTACTATACTATTTAATTGGGGTTAAGCGACATTTGACTTTAAATTTGTGAACTTCTTAATTTTTGAAAGTCATTATTTAAATGAGTACAAGACGCCTTAATTTTTTTTAATTATGTTATTTGCTTCGCGCATTTTATGGACAATTATCATAATTTTCCTTAAAAATGACACATCTTGAATTTTTTATAGAAGGAAAAATTTTGTCTGTTAATTTTGTCTGCTGGCAATTCTTTGACTATAATATTTATTTTATTGATTCAGGAGATGATGGTTTTCAGTGTATAGTTTTCATTCAGATGATATGAATGCAAATCCAGAAGAACATTAAAAAAATGCGATTGATAATGACTCAGAAAATAAAGACAACATTCATAATGTTGCAGAAAATTATTTTCCCTCAAAATATTGAATTGAAAACAGCATTTTACGAAATTAATTATTACGAAATTGCCTAATGTAACTATTAAATGTAATAACCAACAAAGTATAAGTGAAATACCAAAAACAAACAATTTGGAAACAATTCTTATAATAACGTGACCGAATTCTTTCTTAGTCATTGTTATGAAAACACGCAGGCGCATGTTTAATTTTCTATAAAAAAATTCCCAGTCAATAATGTGTTAACATCTTAATTCAAGCGTTAAGACTCTCTTTCATTCTGGTGTGGAATTAAATTTTCAATAACATTGCTTCACACATCGGAAACAAACATTCGAAAAACGAAATCAGAATTCTAATAAAATTTAAAAGTTACGTAATAAATTGGCGAATAATAAACACTACTTAAAAGTAATTTCAAAATAAAATTTTTATGAATATTATACCGAATAAATAATAGCAGGTAAACCAATTTGAAAACAAAAAATAAACATTAAAAAGAACATTTAAGTCTATTTTTTAACAGGAAAAAAAGAAATAAAAAATTAATAAGGATAAAAAAGAATTTGAAATAAATATATTAAATTTACATATAAATCGCCTGAAACAAAATATCAGACTTATAAAAAAATATAATTATGTTTACCTTTATTATCATTTATTAAATCTGCTCGAAATATTTAAGGAGATAGAATTTTACTATTACCCTTCAAAAAAATTATCAAATGTCGTTAACATCAGATTTATGTTTTAATTTTAACTCCATTTCTGGAGTTTCTTTCATGGCATTGATCGGGTAACATAATTTAACATTAATCGAACACCTTACTAACAGAACAACCAGCCGCATTTATACTGAGCTTCTTCAGTTATCTTTTGTTTTCCAGTAACTAGCATATGTAACATGAAGTGAAATACATAAAAGCATGAAAATGTGGCGAAAAATTATCGATAAAATAATTTTCTAGTCTCAGATAGCTCTATATATGGCAGGAAAATTATGAGAACTAAATGTATGACTGATGCGATGCTTGTAACTACGTAAATCCATGAAATAAAACTCAAAAATGTATAAAGCACTTTTTTATACGTTTCTCATTTATGTTCTTTTACGTTATTTCATCACAGCCCCAATTCATTCGTAATGAAGTTTATCGTTTATAAGACGCAAAATGGGCAAACGCTTCGATAATGTATCATTTTGCTCCTTTCTTAAATATTCTCCTTTCACAAATTTTCTGTCTCACTCATTATTTGTCCGATTTTGCTAAGACAAACACAAAAAATAATGACTATACTTGTCATAACTACGGAATTATTCACTATCATTGAATAAATTGAAAATAAAGGACGTCACAAAATAAACGCAAGATTTGATAAACGCAAATATTGGCAACCCTATTAAAGAAACATTTGACAGCTGATAATTAAGGCTTAATAAAAATGGAGCATTACACGATGGAACAACGTGTTAATGCAAGTTTTGAATTAAATAAAAAACACAGTTTTTTCTTTAAATTGTTATATTTTTATTAAATCGTAAAGTACACAGACAGGAATATGTATGGAATAATCACATAGGGAAAATGGCCTCCATGGCTTTACGGGAACATACTCACTCTTTTGCCGAAATTTTCCACTACCATTTTGCATATATGTGGCTGAATTGCGTTGATGCAGCTTTGAATTTTCCCCTTCAACTGGGCTTGTTGACATAGATCTTTGACTTCAAACCACCCCATAAAAAGAAATCCAATGATGTTAAATCACATGATCTAGGAGGCCATTTCTCATATTTTTGAACTGTGGCTGCCAGACTTACATTATTTTTGATGTATTGTTCAACAATTAAAACACGTTGTTCTATCTTGTATCTTCTTTTTTACTAGCCCTAAACTAACAACTATCAAAATATTTTTTAATAGCGTTGCCAACACTTTTTTGCACGAATGGTAACATAATCAAATATTGTTTCAATTTTGGGACACCCTTTAGATAAACTGGTGTTAACTTATATAATGATGAAGGAGAATATGAAGTTATTCCCTTTTCCTCTAAAGACTCTATGGATTCGGTTGAATAACTTCTAATTCATTTTGCTTGTTAAACATTAATGAAAAAAGGTTTCAATGTATTTAATTTAATGTGTTGAGCTTCTACTAAATACAGAAATAATCAGCACATCAAACGAAGAATATTGATTTTTTAACTGAACATCTAAATGTGGGCGCATAACACGCATAAAATCAGAATTGTAACATTAGATATTCAACAAAGGCATGACTTCTCAATTATATTTCACATAAATTATTATTGCTACTAGTCATATCTTAAAAACTCTTTAAGTTATTAATTTAAATGAATTTGTATTAGTAATATTAAATTTGTAATAATCAAAGTTATTCACTAAAATTTTGATTGTACATCTTTGTAATTATATATCGGTTTGTATAAGTTCTTTGAAAATACACGCTGTTTTTCTTTCATTTTAAATATGAAATCACATTAACTATTGTTAAAAATTATTGTATTGCGATAACTATTGTTTAAAAACTCAATGTATTCAAATATATTAACCAAGCGTAAGTGAAAAAAGTTTTTTAAAACACATTTTTATATATTAGTGTATTTATATGATTACAACAAAAAGGTTTGATAAAAATATTTTAAGTAAATAAGAATTTTAATCCAGTTCTTAAAATTTTCTTTTTAATTTTCTTCCTTGCGATATTTATCATATAAGTAGTTTAATATCTATATAGAATTGTTTTATTTTTTACCTCTCACTTTTATATTTTTGCTTTACCCTGATACTTTTTTTAAAAAAACTTTCTTTTTTGCTTTAACAAAATTCTTTATTTAAAACTCAGTTTTTCATTATTTTTAATATTTTATTATTAAATATATTTCATGATCTATTATTACTAACATTATGGAATATATATTCATTTTTTCTAAATTCACTATCTTATATGGAAACAATCGGAATTAAATGAAATAGCTGTTAATGCTAAATGCATAATTGTATTGAATTTCTGGATTGTAGCAAATATGGGAGAGAAAAATTGACTTTAAAATTCTATTTTTAAGTACCCGAAACAAGACAGTTTAATAATTATGCTTGAGCCCATTATAGTCATATTTATAGAATATTTAACAGCGCATAATTACACTCCATAACTTGCGTAATATTGTCAACTCAAACCGAACTTACTTTAAAATGTCTTTACAGATCATTATTATTCAATGTCACTCAAATTTGCAATTAATTGAAATCTAGTAGAGCTATGAATTGTTGAAAAGAAATTAATGAACGTCATTGCCCATTATTCCACGAAACTTCTGCCGATAATTTCCTTTTCATGGACAATAATGCTGGACATGTCAAACTGAAGGCGAGTCTTGAAGCCTGAAATGTGTAAAAATTGATTCAAAGCATTAATATAATAAAGCGTGTAACATATGTTATGAAGAATAATGAAGCTTAAAATCACGTCTTCTCACAAGGAACAGAGTTTTAAATTAGTCTTTAACCTAGGTTGAAGAATTTGATTCATCAATTCATAAATCTCTAATTAATGAACTTATAAAAACTACATGTAGTTCCATTCTTTCAATTTTATGATAAGAAGCTTTCTTTGTAAGTGTCAGGCGAAAATTTTATTCATTCTCATATTCTATTAATTATTTACTACATAAAATATTGTTTTCTTTACAAATAAAATGGCCTTCAAATTATGTAATTTCAGAGAAATATGCTTTCTTTTTTGTATTGAATCTTAATAGATGAAACTTTTGATATATAACCCCCTTACTTAGAATATATTTAACCTCCTAATTAGATCATACACCCTATTTAGAACATTTTATTATTTGAATCCCTATAAAAGTATAAAAGACACATGACATAAAAGCACATGTGACATAAAAGCGTATCTAAATTATTTTTACTTTTTATATTACTTATTATTTTCTCATATTTGTGGATTTAAATACTAGAAATTCAATATTTCAATACACGTGTCAAGCATGTTATAGATTACGAATAGAACTGTGTTTTTGCTTTTTAGAAACAAACTTCTTATAATAAACCAAACAATCGAATTTGGATTGACTTTTTAAACATTAAATTTGATTAATTATCAGTGTTAATCATAAAAGATTTTAAAAAATTGATTTGTAATAATATAATATAGTCTGATGGGTAACCTCCATACTTAGAATAAAACGTAGGTCTACACAAAAATAACACAATTTTCAGTAAATTTAACACTGAAATTGTGTCTTTTGAAGTAACAGCACCTGCCTATGTTTCAGATATCACATGCGAAAAGAAGTAATAATTTTCAGTGCACATTTTATACACTATTAACTTTTTAACCCTCTGACTGCGTAATTTTTAAAAATCACTATTTAGATGCAATGTTTGCAAGCAAGTTCAAATATTTTTCAAATAAAGTGAACTAACACTATATGTTACACGATAATAATATGGTATGATAAAAATATGAAATCTTAAAAAATAATCATTCTAAACCGTGAAAAACGTGGGATGCAATAGAAAATGGACTAATTGCCAACCTGCGAAAATCGCGGATTAAGCAAATGGAGAGCTAATCATCGTACCATCGTGCCCATAGAATTATTCTCCTCCAAATTTATAAGCTAAAATTAAATCAATCAAAGATGTTAAAATTCGCTACAGAAATAACATTATTCACAAGAGCCTCAAGTATTCTATGGATTTTATTGACTCAGCAGTAAAACAGCAGAATATCAAAGCGGGAAATACCATCTAATTATAAACAAAAAAATACGAAACTGTTGGGGCATTAGCAAAGGTTATCGAGATTGCATTCCGTTTTGAAGCCATTCGAAGGATATAATGGAACATTATTTAAATCGGCAGTTCCCCTCGAAGTTTCGACATCGCACCGTCGGATGGACGTTACGCGTCAACAGATTTGACATGTATTAGATTCGCCCAAAGGGTAGCAGAAGGGGATTCTGGTCTGCAAACAAAAGAACTAAAGCTTCACAGAAGGATTTGAAGGCAATGACTTATTTTCAAAATCAATCATTGTCTCCTGAATTTTTGGAAACTTTCTCTGGTTATATCTTTAGTTTAGTATATTTTTAAAGTGGTGAATGACAAAACTATTTTAATTTGCTTGTTTCTTGACATAAAAATAAACAATATTTATTTGATTGCTAATCTTATATTTTATCATTTTTTTAGTTCAAAATTATTTGCGACTTTTCTGCCAATTTCTGAAGAGAATGAATTTTTATCTACTTATTTTACATTTGTGACTGATTGCATTTATAAAAATATTTCATTTTATTTGCAGTCAAGCATTACAGACAAGACAGCACAGACAATTAATCTGAGATTTATTATGTTTTCAAAGCTTATCTCTCTAAGAGAGAATTAATTCTGAAAGTTAATATTAAACTTCCTGCAGTTTGATTTGCTGCAGTTTTTATCGCACTGATTTATTATCCGCAGCGTCATTCATCAATATGATCAATCTATCGCATTAAGAGTTATTTTTATCTCATAGGTGAGAATTTTACGTGATTATTCAGATGATGGCCATGGTGCTTCACACGTTGGAAATTTATAACTAATGTTATTAAGTATTATTAGAAATTTTCCATAATACGATAAAAAAAAAGGTGACCTCCCTTTTTTATCTATAATTTTCTTTCTTAAGATTAGATGACAACCTTGCCATTTCAGGATGCTACTCAGGGTCTTACTAATTAAGAAGCAATCGAATACTTCAAGTATATATAGATTATTTATAATTTTTGTATCAAATGTTGTCCTTTATATTTTCAGTATATATGAGAAGCGGTAATTTAAATAAAATTATTGTGAAGAATTGCACAGGTGTATTACACATACAAACTCATATTAATAAATACAATGTAAACTTTTGTCATTTGTTAGACTTATTATGATTCTTAGAAATTTAAGAATTATTTTTTTATAATTTGAAATTTTCATATTTTTAACTCATTCGATAATGACGCAGGTGAAAAGGATGAAGATATATTTATTACCCTAATCGTTACAGACGGCGAAGAATGATTGTATATATTGATCGTTTGCATTCCATTGCCATTTATTCGGTTTCTCTAGACCTTTTTTAACATTCAGAATCTCCATTCAACTTAATTTTACATATTCAGTTTAACACCGAAATTCTCCTACATTGTGTCAACTCAACTTTTAATATGAAATAATTGTCAATTTTATCTTACAAATGTCAAATTTTTTCTATCATATTATTTAGAAAAAGTGTAAGCGTTTACTAAATAAAACTTTATACAACGGGAAATCATGTAAAAATATTTTTAAAAAAATATTTTTCTCTTAAAGCAGACTTTTTTAATTTCAAAAATACTATAACTTGAATGCCTACATAATTTGAAAGGTTTTTATAATAGGACTACATCTACTACAGATAGCTGCGAAAATAAAGGCCAGGCAAAAGTAGCAGGTTGTATTATATTTAACTAGTTTATGCATGGAATAAAGAGGTGAGAATTTTTCCTGAACAATGAACTTTCCACCCACCTTTTTCCTATAATAACGCAATGATTGAAATATGAATTCGAAATTAAGGAATTCATCTAGATCATATCCATTTCATTAGTTCTGATATTTCAAAATGGCTCAATGTATCTATTTTTAAAATTTTCTAGAAAAAGTAGCGAATCGGATAAATATTTTATATATCTGATAAAAATGCATTTAGTCTTGACAGTTAATACAGCCATCGATAATTTTAATATATTTAATATTAAAATTATTTAATATATTTAATTTTACAGTTGTATGATTTAATTTGAGTTATGAAACTTTGATGGCTGTTTGCATTTACTTATTAAGCAATAGATCTGAAGAGTAATTTTATCAAGCAATGTGTTTCCAGTCCCATTTTCTACTATAATTCGCATATTTCGGTGATTAAATATCAAGTATCCTGAAATTCAGACATGCGGGTTATCTGTAAGTTATCAAATTTCAAAGAAACTGGTACATATTTTTGAAATTTTTTGGAAAATTTCTAATCAGACAAAAATTGAAATCTTATTCCCTCTTGATAAGGATTAAATAAACAATATTTTTTAATGATATTTTCATAAACTAAAAAATTAAAAACACAATCTAATGATAAATTTTACTTTAATATAGGATCTTAATTTTAAAGTTTTAAAATCCAGAAAAAATACAGAAATTCATTCATACAGAGTCAATTTTTATTTCCTTTTCCGATCACTTCCTGATGTAATCGAGTATTGATACTGTGTATAGTTGATGAAAATGCACTATTTTTAAAAAAAATTCCGCTAAATTTTCTGTTAATTGCTAAAATTAATTAAATTTTGATTCCGTACAAGATAAGTGAATTTGATAAAAAAAAAAAAATACTGAATATTCTGAAATACATTATATCATAATATTTATAATAATAAATTGTCAATTAAAGTTTAAATATCTGAAAATAGTGCAAAAGAATATTTTTTAAAAATCGATCTTTTATTAGTATGTTAAATAGTGCAATATGTTTATTTTTTTCATGAAAAGTCAGGAAGTGAAAACGAAATTATAAAACTATGAGTGTTGAAAAACAACATCGAAAGAAAAAGAAAAAAATTAATATGAAAAAGACCTGTTTAATAAATACACTAATAAAAGTAAGTTTTTAAAAACTTTTAGAAATTTTTTTCTTTACAATTAATTAACTTTTTACAAAGCAAACTGCATTCTTTGCACATGTCCTTTTATAACGTGGATAATGTTACCGTAATGCAGATTTGAATTTTCTACTTCAATTCCCATTTAAAAACAATTATGGCATATTTAAAATTAACCGATTTGAAAATGCAGCGTTTTATAAATAATTTTTATGAAAAGTATCGAAATGCAATCAAGATTAAAATAATTATTTACAGTATACTTTTCGTAAGCTCGTATAATCTAATTTTTTTTAACTCTTTTATATCGTTTTTTTCGCTATTTTACATTTATTTATATTCATAAGTATGCATAGTAGCACTTTTTAATAAGAATCGCTTTTAAGTTTCTGACTAATTAATTAAGAATTGCTTCATTTTACCATCTGGCTTATTTTCCAATCAACGTGATAGTCTTTCTTATTTTTCATATAATGATAATCTTAAAATTTAGCATCAGCAATTAAACGCAATTTCTCTAATAATGTTTGAATTATCAGAATCTCGCATTTTAAAGAAATTGGCTTAGTTTAGCATTTTTAAGTTTGCGCTCTGTAACGAATTAATTATTTATTTTAATTAGAATCTTTAGTTTATTATTAATCTATTTATTTATGCACAAATACTTCTCTGCCTAAAAACATAAAGACTAAAAAGGTGCAAAGAATGCTTCTTTTTAAACTTATTTTAGTTAAAGAACTATTGCCAAAGAAAACAGTTTATTTCACGAAGATCCAGACATTGCAACGTTAATATATAAATATATAATGAACGGAAAATGATTGATTAACTCTGGGATATAAAGCTGAAACGTGTGCAGTTGCAGTTTTTTAAAAAGAACTATTTCAGTGAAAATCGAAAAGTTTATAGACGATAAAAAATACTAGTAATCAATCTATTTGGGTTAAAAAAAACACAATAATTTAAAAAAACTAAGCATTACATAAAATCAAGGAAGTATTAAGATTCGTTCTATATTTACCATAAATACATTCTAGTTTATTCAGTTTTTTCCTATCTTATTCACCACTGAGAAAAAAGTAAGTTCTTTAGCAAAATATATATATATAAGTTTATAATTAAAACTGGAGTTGGTTAGTATTTTTAATTAACTCTTGATAAATGAATGCTTTACTCTTGCTGAAATTAAGAAATGGAAAATAAATGGTTAATTCTATATAGTATAGTGTATTGCGTAGAATTTTCCAATCTAATTCTTACTATTTATTGATATTTATCTAAGATGTGGATTCATGGATAGTTAAAAAAAATTACATTTTGCAAACCATTGATGATTTTTTTCTTCTTAAGTGATGACGATGCTTTGTAATTTTTTATTAAACCTAATTTAACCATTTGCTCTCGGATGGTGACTCGCATTCACCATTCAGGACGGTGCAGCATTTTGACGTTTTATTTATTTGATTTTGATTATTATAAATACAAGCAGAGTAGAAAAAAGTAGCAAAATAATTAAACGAGAGGATTCAATTTAAAACAATTAGATATATTTATTTTTCGGAGCAATAAACAAGTCTTTGTATTAGGCGTATAATTATGCATAAATGATTATTATGAATTACTTTTCAGAGTGCAAAGGGTTAATAATTCATCACTCTAGAGGGGCCGCGGCGGCCTGGTGGTAAGGTCTCGGCTTCGGAACCGGAAGGTTTCAGGTTCGTGACTCGATTCCACCGAAGAACCGTCGTGTAAGCGGGTCTGGTGCACCTTAAATCCGTCATGACCAAACGTCCTCCCGCTGGTGTGGTGTGGTGTGGTGTGGAGAGGGGGGTGCCAGCTCAGGTGTCGTCCTCGTCATCTGACCGCGGTTCAAAATTACAAGGCCTGTCCCAAAATAGCCCTAGTGTTGCTTCAAATTGGACGTTAATATAACCAAACCAAATCATCATTCCAGAGACATGTAGATATGGTAATTTCTTTGTAGAAACCTCTTCTAAATATTATTAGAAATCTTCTCCACTCTTTATTTTTGTCTATCAAATAAGCGAGCAAACCTATACCTTCTTGTTATTCATAAATCCGAAACAAATCTATCCAAATAAGCTACAGAATACGTTTGGTTTCCTGCTTCAAATTGATTAGACATCTCAATTCTACTATCTTTAGTCTTTTAAAAACGAAAGGCTTGAAAAGTATCAGACGGTCGAAACCATCAGAGCCGCCAGTCTAAGATTTAAAGTGCACACAAAAGGATTTGTCAGTATTTCACTTTGGAGTTCGACACATTTTGTTATGTAGTACTGAACTGAGTATTTAAATGTACTGCCATATTTCTTTATTTAATTCTTCAAAACATTTACATGCATTATGCATAGTAGAAACATGCATAATAAGGATCCTTATAGTACATAGAACCGATTGATTAAACGTCTATTATTGGCGTTCGTTAAGTGAACGGATTCCCTAAGGCGTTCGATAACTGAACGGAATCCTACATGATTGCATCAGAAGATATTGCTTAAATAACTGCAGGCAATAATATGTAGAGTGTATTAAGCTGCTGAAATCAGTGTATGTTTAGACTGCTGCCAGACTACCAACATTTCTTAGAGAAAGTTAGATTAGACAAAATAAAAATTAAGATTACTCAGGAAATATAATAGTCAATGCAACGACTGAAAATTTTTGTAAATGCTCAAAAAACTAGTAGAAATATACCAGCTCAATTTAAAAATGAAATTGCAGATTTCTAATTAAAAAGCAGTCTTACTACAAAATCAAGCATCAATTATAAAACTATTGATAGTCATAACTTTCAGTACAATTCATAACATCAATCTTAATGCGTCTCTGAAGTGAAATTTATCAGAAATACTCTGCACTTTCAGATATTAAATAGAATGTTCGACGTTTTTGTATTCTTACACAAAATAATTTGTTTTGTTATTAGCTGCGTAATCTAATAAAGAAAAGCCGCGGTTATATTTTGAAACTTTTTTTCATTCTTTGATTGAACTGATGCAGATATACAGCTTTGGCATCAAGACTAGATATAAATTTCAGTTATCTACATCGTTACGTTTTTTTAACTTATAGCAGAGAAACTCTTCTGTTTAGAAAGATACAGAGTGACAGATGAACACACATTCCATCAGTGATCGATTTTCTCCAAAATGCAATGTGGAGATTTGCAATCTTCTAACAAAATCATTTGCAAATTTACATAGATATCCATCTTATTCAAAATGTTTTTGAGTTGTCCTCAAATGATCACAAAGTGGCAGAAAAACAGGTTTAACAAATATAGATCTTGTTTATATATTGTTAAAAACTACCTTCACATTCAAAATTTCATCTACCTAAGCTATTGCATCTTTTATTTTATCGTATAAGAAGTATAGAAAAAGAAAAAAAATTGCAATTGCTACAAAGTTCAAACTTGAAATTTTGACGAATCTCCAAGTTTTAGGCTTCCAAGAGTCTGAAAAGCGTATTTTTGGAAATTTGTCTGTCTATAAATTCGATAACAAAAAAAAAAAAAAAAAAGCCTGAACAAAATTGATAAAATTTTATATATGTATTTTACCCAAAATTTCTAGGTTTCTATAAAATTTTGAAAATAATCCACTTATTAGAAATCTGTCGGACTGTCTGAGCTCAAGTGAACATGATAGCTTCAAAACACAAAGGGAAGATAATTACATTGAGGCACTTATGTTTAGCATCTAAAATGTACATCATTGTACATTTTAGTACCATATCAAATTTTGAACAGAGTATGTCAAAATGTTGATCATCGGTTCGTCTGCGTGCTAATAAACGCTGTAACTGAAAAAGGCAACAAAATAAATTGATATGAAAACTTGTCACAGCAAATGTAATTCTGTGTAAAATTTTGGGTTGAATTCCAAAAAATGGGCATGGGAAAAAAGGCTTCCAAAATATATATCCGATTTTCTGGTATTTGTGTATTAACGCATGCCAACGATAAATCTCGAGATTCAGTAAAATTGCTAAATTCCCATTAAAAATCAATCTTTTGTTACTATCGTTCACCAATGTCATACAGTTAATAAGCAGTTTTCAGTTTCCAATACAAACATTAAGAAGCGCGAAACTTTCATGTGAGGAATTCTGAAAATAGAAATCTGAGCACTCTTGCCATTCCCGGCTTTGCTCAAGGTCCATAATTTTAGACGGGGGGGGGGGGGATATTTCTGTTAAAGAACATGCGGGAAAGTTTTGGGGAGAGAACGCCTACTGGTTGAGTTATTTTTTTCATAAGCACGCATAATTCCTAAAATTTTTTCCTAAATAAAGTAAGTCTCGAATGCAGAGATTCGTTAAAATCGCGAAATAGAAAATTTGCTAAATTTTTTAATTTATATACAGGAAAGTAAAATAAGTTGCACTTGAAGTTCCTATACCCTGTTTCTAAAATAAATATTCCCAAGTTTTTAAAGAACATCAATATTTTATCTATAAGTTGTTTCCATCCAAGAAAATTACATTACATAAAATTAGACAAGCAGAGATGCATTAATTCAAGACAAATAAATAAAACTGAATATCTAAATGCATCCTATATCTTGAAAAACATTAACAACAACAACAAATCAGAAAATCACACACGTACAAATATTTACAACATTTCACCATGGCATAAGTAATATCATTCTTCCAATATCATTTCAATACTTATTTCCCATTGAATCCAAAATTATCAGTATATTTCTTTACATATTTATTAAAAATTGAACTGCCAATCAATAGGGATTCTTGAAATATAACTTGTATAGTCCTAAATAATTCATTGATAACATTGATTTTCAAATATAACCCACCTTGCTTACGAAAACTCCCAAGTGCGAATGAAATACATGTCAATAACAAAATATATTATCAGAATTTTGCAACAAGAAAAGTGTTCTCTAGAAATCCTAAGCACGAGGGCTTACCAATACATGGTCAATATTTTTTATGAGTGTTTTCTCTTGGGGGTCAAAAACCCATAACACCCACCAGATGGCTTTGGGAAGAAAATAGTGCCCTCTCCTTAACAGCCCCGAAATCTCCTGAGAATCAAACTCATGTTCCACAAATATGCAGTTTATCCCTTTTATGGGAGTGGAGAAGAAAATGAAAGAACACATTACTTGTTTCCTACTGTCTTTGAATTTAGGATCAGCTGCTCTAAAACCAACACACAACTTTTCTTTTTCTTTATCATCTAATTCCAAAGCATTTTCACGGTCGTGGAGTTTATAACTAGACGAGATTCAATATATATCTTTTTTTCCTCTTTCTCTTCAGCTTTTTAGCTATTATCCAAAAGTTGAAAAAAGTCATATTAATGACAAAGATGAATTTCGAGATATGAGTTGGCTATTTTATTAGTTAGATAATAAATTTCTAGAGAAAGAATTCTTTATTAACGAAAATGATATCGATATTAGTCTCTTGAGTTCCTTACCAGATACATTAGGCACACTTTATGAAATATAATCTTGATATCAAGCGAATTACTCTAATATTTTGATATAAGAATTTTGTATATCACATGAATAAGTGAAATTTTGTCTTTTACAAGATAACAAAACTCGTATGTTACTGCTAAAGAAATTAATTTTATTAACGTTTATTTATCGTACAGCTTTGATATGGATCTTGTAATTCTAAATTTGATTCAGACAATAAAGACAGTATCTGAGCAGATATCCGCTTTCCACTCCAACAGGAAACTTAATTTACTGTTAATCTGAAAGTGCAATAAAAGAGTGAATCTAACTTTAAATCCATAACTATTTATATTAGGTTACCGCTTCGACGTCTGAGATTCCCCACATATATAACATTGACAACTCCAATTCTGCTCAGATTACTTCATATCTAGGAGTAACTATTTCATCGATGAATAACGTAGTATGTATTGCAACACTTCGTAAAGTTATGTTCTATGAATTTCTAAATTGTTAAGGGCAACTATTACAAGCAGCAATTCATTGTACAGAATAATTACGATGTTACATCAAATCAATTTCTCTTAAATATTAATACAACAGAATAATATTCCAGACTCTTTCCTTGGGTGTAATGAGGCATAACAGTCTTTTTCTCACTGTCAGTTTGAGTAGTGACTGATTGCAGGATGCCTTAAAACTGTCTATATTTGGAGTGGTGTGGAAATATCTGGTTCCAGCTTAGATAATGTCCTAGTCAACTGGATTTGATTTATAATTATAAGACTTCTTTCAAATGATTCTCGTGTAGTTCAGAATGTTATGATAATCCGTTAAATTAAATCAAGTAAAACTTTTAGCAAATTTAATAATTAAAAATCTTCCAATTTTCATTTTTATGCCTGTCATGCCCCTTACCTCCATGTTATTATTCCTTGGCAAAAAGGCAATGAAGTGAAGAGAGATAAACAGCTGCTTGGGAATGTGTGATTGTTACCAGTAAGAGTGTGTGTTGATAGGTGCTCTGGTAGGAATTCCATGAAATGAGCCTAAATTTAAATTGGAATTTAGTTTTATATTTTATATTATATATATATATATATATATATATATTATCGTTTATTTAATCCATAAAATATAATAAACTTATGTTGCCAAGAAAAGCATCAACACTTGAGTCAAAGCACACGATAATGCCAATGAGCTTTTATAGCAATAATGCTATTTTAATCTTCGCTTCATTTTTGTTTTGTTTAGCTAACTAAATCTTCAAAATTACTTCAAATGAAATAAATACATCTTAAATGTTATTCCTAATATAACAAAAGACTAAAATGCTCTATCTTTTTTACTATTGTTTTCTTCTGCTATATAATATTACAATAGATAGTGCTAACCAGTTTTCTGATATTTCAGGTATAAAGATAACTTGAAATTAAACAATTTAATAAGATGGTTTAAAAAATATCTTTTTTCCAGAATCGAAAACTGAGCCATATCTTGGATGGAAAAAAATTCTTTTAGAGACTCTTAATAGTGTGGTGAGCTGAACAATTTCTAGTATCATATATCATCGTACATTTCGAAACTAATTTTCTGTAGTATAGAAAAAAAACTGACAGAACTCTTTGTCTCTCCAAACTCTCAGTACCATTACTGAACTATCTTCGATATTGTTGGTGACATAAAAACCAATTTTTCATCGAAAAGATATCAAAACTGTCATAAACCGACCAGATTTTTTGCAATTGAATTTACTGCTATCTAAAAGGAAGATATCTTTCGTCCTGATGCTATAGCAGAGCAGCTCTAGACAGAGTTTTTCTTTCTATGGTTGCATTCCCTGGCTAACGTCTAGGTTTTTTCCAAATCTAACTCGGTGGATGAAAAATTACTCTTATCTTTCAAATATCATCAGACACTCTTAATGAATGAGTTAAACTGCTTTTATAAACTCACAATTAATTTTTTTAAAGCAGGAAAAATGTTAACTGGCCATCTTAGTTATTTATTTACCTAAGCTGCATTTGTTATTCTCAAGAAAATTATCAAACATAATCTCTGTCCAATTTATCATGTCTAAAATTTCATAGTACAGAGGTATCTTAGAGCTTCTATCAACAACTTCCTTTCACATTTTAAAATTCAAAAATACAATTTCCCATAAATTTATAAGATAAAATACGAAGCATGGAAAAACTGTACAATTGCCAAATTTTTAATTTCTAGACACAAAACAATATGTTTTTGAAAACGTTTTTAAAAATAAAATGTAAAACTCAGAGTTTAAATTAATTTTTATAATTTGGACAACAGGAAGTAAGAAACCAAATTTTCCATTGATGTATGATATTTTTATTATTTTGGCTAATGTCCTCTCAAACAAAAATAAATTATCCAAGGATCTGATAAATGAATAGTATTGTGAAAAGAGTCCAAAAATTCCACAATAAATAAGGACACTTTAACCTACACGAAGGCGCGAATACACAGATAATAAAATACATGCGAAATGAACGGCATCATGCAAGCAACAACAGTAACAGCACAAATTGCCCAAAGAGATCTCGCAGGAGAGAAACTTCGCTGAACTACTCAAATCTCTCGAATCGTCTGATATTTCCAATTGACTATTCGTTTGACCTGAACTCAACTCATTGAGCTTAAAAGCATGATTCAGAAATCATTTAGTGATCTTTATCTAAACATTAATAACTTACATGAACTTCAATCATAAAAAAAAACGAAATGGAAGAAACATGAGAAACATATACATTTCCCTTCAACACTTGAAGAAAACTTTTTTTCAAAATTTGATATGAATTCGGTACTTTAGATGATAAAAAAAGTGTATAAAATTTTACACATCTGGCTCTTTGCGTTTTGTCTATCGTGTTCACTTACATTGCACAAACAGGCTGACAAACTTTCTGAGTATGAATTTAGTGCAAAAATTGATCAAAATGTTCAAATTTAATGCATAGAATGCTTCCCGATTTCATCCGATAACCCAAAAGCATTTTTAATTTATCGTGTAGGCAGACAGATACACGTAATTCACAAAATTGATTTTTCGGACTAAGGGATGATCTCAATTTGAAAATTCGTCAAAATATTGTGTTTTTGAAACTTTTACAATACATTTTCTTTTTTGCTTTTACAGCACTTTCTAAATATAACAGAAAAAATTTGTGTGATTATTGCTCATACAAATGTTAGAAAATCAGATGCTGATTTGTTTTTAACCTACATAACAGCATCATCTATTGAGACGAATACATTGTATATTAAAACTGTTCTCTTACCAACCAATTCTAAAACACTCTTCGAATCGCTTATTCTTGAAGGATAAACCATGTCACGATATGTTGATACTTTCTTTGAAAAAATTAAATTTATCTCTATAACTGATTCATAAGATGTAAAAAAATATTTAACTAATACATAATAATGAAAAAATGTTTTCTTTTCTCGAACTTTAAGGCTACGTGATTAAAAAATAAACGTTTTGAAAAAAATTAGGCAAGTCAAGATTGGAGACATGCCATCATTGCTTCTCCTTAAAATAAGGAAAGCACTGCGGCTTTCAAATTCCAGAAAGATGTAAAAATGCACCTCTTTTCTTATTTATGTACTCTTTACATATGCATTATCCAATTCGGAGTTATATACACCAAGCCCGAAAGTGTACAGATTTAATTGAGCTGATAAGACCAACAATAATTAAATGGCTGAGTCCTAATGGGCAACACTAAACGTGGCACCTCTCTCATAAGATATACCCTCATTTGCGTGGAATAATTCATCTCCACACAGTTACTACAAGGAGTGTTCAAATGAAAAGGTACGAAACGACACTGTGGATATAAATAAAGACTTTATTCAAAGTATACACCATAGGCCTGAGCACAACGATCCCATTGATTAACAAGCCGAAAGATTCCTTGTTCCCAGAATTCCTGTGGATGTGACGAGATCTAGTCCTTCACAGCGTCCTTGACTTCGCCGTCGAGTTGAAACACTTTCCTTTCGAATGTTTTTTCAGGGTGCCAAACACATGCAAATCAAAGGGTGACATGCCCGAGCTGCAAGGCGGATGATCGAGCTGCTCCCACTTGAACTTGGTCAGTTCCGCGTGTGTGACCCTGGAGACGTGTGGACGCGCGTTATCATGGAGCAGAACCACAGCCTACGTGAGTAGCCCCGGTCTTTTGTTCTTGATGGACCTGTGTAGTCTTTAGAGTGTCTCACAGTACACATCGAAGTTAATGATTCTTCTGCGCTCGAGGTATTCAGCAAATAGCGGACCTTGGACGACGAAACTCAAGGACGCTGTGAAGCACTGGGTCTTGTCACGGCCGCAGAAATTCTGGGAACAAGGAATCCTTTGGCTAGTTAGTTGTGCTCAGGCCTGTGGTGTATACTTTGAATAAAGTCTTCATTTATACCCACAATGTCGTTTCGTACCTTTTCATTTGAACACTCCTTGCATATCCATCAGGGAGACGAGAGCCAATGTATCAACCGCAAGCTTCTTATCCTTATACCTGGAGTACCTCTCAATGAGAAAGGCATGTGTAAAAAGAAATGATATAAAACTCGGGACTGAAATAAAATCCAAGAGAAAGAGTGCCTTTAATATGGTGTTGATAGGCAATCCTTTTTAATACCAAACTGTGAATCCCAGCTGTTATAAAGGATTTTTCACCCTTAATTTTATAATATTATCGATCACTTTATAAATACAAATTGATATTAATAAAAAAAAACAATAAAATTTTTGAAACAGTGCAGAAAGAAATTTCTGCTCTATATCCCTAAGATATCCCAGAAACATTTGGAACTCAGTAATTCACTGAAAGATTTTTCTGTGATTAAAAGAATTAGAAACTGAAGAAAAATTCCCAGGTATCAACGTTCATTCAATCAATACCCAAGAGTGCCAACTCATCTTCTTATTTTTAGAGTATTAATTGGTCCTCTGGGTAAAGAACCCTTTTCTATGAAGGACGGATCAATATTCAGAAATATTTGCTAATCGTTTTAATCGCTAAGGGAATGTAATGTTTTTTTAATCTTTTTTGTGACTCATTTGCTTAAAAATCACCAAATGTCGCCAAGATTTTCGCCAAAATTTTATTTCGTATGTGTAAAATTCGACAAGCGTCATTTAGTGTAGTTTAAATTATATAAATCAACATTATATATATATATATATATAAATTATAGAAGTTCACATAATATTAAATATATTTTGGATTTGAATATTTTTTTCTATAAGAAATTGCAAATGAACAGAAATAATTAAATTAATTTTTAGTGAAACGTGAAGAAAAACGACTTTGCTATAGATGCATTTTATTGTAGTCCCTTTTTATGTAGTTAAAATGTCGGTAATTAAATTTTTTTAATCGTAAAAAAAACTGAAAGGAAAATTGAAAAAATGTATCATTTTAAAAGATTAAATGTAGACTGAAAAGTATTATCATTAAAAATATTTTTTAAGATAATCAGTTAATTTTGCTTGAGCATTAAAATCGAAAGTTACGTTATATCACAAAACGACAGTCAAAATATGAATGTACAGTTGCGATAAAGAAAATCAATTTCTAATAGTCAGATGCTCATCTAGTAATAGTTATATCAGCATTGATTTCTATCAGAAATGCTTAATCTTCTTTATATTTCAAGCATGCTTGTTTATTAATACACTTACTCCGCAGATTTGAAATCGAAATTATTGATATTTTTCTAGTCAAAACGGAGGCAAAAGATATAAAAAAATTATAAACTAGAATCGGTTTAACTATATTGATTTATTATTACAATTTCTGTTCTTTCACAGAATAAAAACGTTGATGGAGATTAGAGTCTTTAATACGAATACAGTAACATGATAATATTCTAAACTTGATTTACCAGTCTTATATTTTTACTCTTAATCATATAGCAGGAAGACAGTGAACACAAAATATATATTTAACATCCTATGAAACCAGTGATTAAAATAATAAAAAAGAATTCCCTCAAATTTACTTTAAAATATTTTTTCAAATTTGGGAAAAATAATGTGCGGGGAAAAAAACTATCACTAAAAATTCTTATTTTCTGAATTTGTTGTTGCAAAAAATTGTGTTATTATTATTAATGTGATATTATCTATTTCAAAATTCTTAATAAAAACGTTTAAATTTTGAATAACTTTAATTAAATATATTTTGAAAAACTCTTTCGGAGTGTCTATTATCCAAGAAATGACTGTCCCCATATTCGGTAATTTTACTTCTCAAGATCTACTCTGTAATTTGATTACAGTGTTCGTTTCAGGATCAACGATTGTACTTCACTAAGGGGTGGTTCGCAGAAAGATGAGCAGTCATTATGCCTTCTAATTCCACGAATAATCTAAATTCATCCTGTTGCTAAATGTAAACCTCTCCTCTTTTCATTTTTCCTTTCGCATCTTTTTTGACTATATAAATGCATCCCGGCGCATGTTGAAGTGGGCGGAAGATTTCTGAATCCGAAAATGAACAGTACATAATTTGAGGTCGAGTTCTAATAATGGTTTGCCATGAATTTAAGACCCGTTTTCATAAATTCCTATACGATTAATTATTTTAGAACGTGGTATGGAAGTTTGAAGACGGTAATTTTGACTTATCCGACCATGGACTAAGTTTATAAGTTTGGTATTCAATGTTTCAAAAAGTGAAGTTAATGTAACAAAATAAGGGCCATTATTCTATATTTTCACAACGGATTCTGTGTTGATCTTTGAGATGAAAAAATAAAGAAATTTTTCATCTTCCGAATAGTTGACAAGTTTTTTGAAGAATCAAAAACTGCGGAAAATCTAAATCTAAAATATTTTCCTAAAAATAAGGCCAAACTCACCAAGAGAGAAATATGTATAATTTAGATCAATTTATAATATAGAATTATTTCTAAGGAAGGTAAAGCTTTCAAAATATTCAAAACTGAGGTTTAAAATAAAGGAAAAATTTGTATTAAATTGAAATTCTCTGTGAATACAAAGTTTATAAACACTAAAAATTTAAGAATACCACAGTTTAGGAATTTTTTATTTAAAATATTGATTGATAAAACTTGATATAAATTAATAATACAATACATTGGAAGCTGTATTTGTGTTTATTTGTTAAATTTTTAATTCTTTCGCGATTAGCTCCGGGTAGAGCAAACTTTCACTAGATTGAAAACATAAGCAGGTGCCAGCTCTAACCGGCATCCACTAAATTGTATATTATATATATATATATAATTAGATGATAAATCTGTGTAGTTCTTTTCGTTTTATAGTTATTAACTTGCATTCGAACAGTTGAATAGACAGACTTCTTGTTCTTCTTTTGAATTATTCTTTCAATATTTCTTTGAAAATTTTATAGAAATCTAAAAGTTTTGAATAAAGACCATATGTTAAATTTCATCTAACTATCTCACTGCGTTTTTGTATTATCGTGTTTACAAATAAACGGACAAGTAGACGAATGTATTCCAAACATAGATTTTTCTGATTTAGGAAGGTCTTAAACTTGGAGATTCGTCAAAATCTCTAGTTCAAATTTTTTGACGATTACATTATATTCTCTGTCGACGTGTACAAGAAATTAAAAAAAAATGGTAAACAATACGAATACGGACAGCTGTAATAAAAATGAACTATATATTAACATAGCCTATCGTCGTAAAAAATAATTATATGTATATAATCTAATAAATATAAGTTCTTCACGGGAAGCTCTACAATATTTCTAGCTGTCGGTATCTACGGCATTGGTAGATTTCAATGAAACAACTGGAGAAAACGAAAACATTCTAAAAATACAACCGGAATAGACTAGAATGAGCTATGCTTGTTGTTTGTCTATTGTCTATTGATGTTTGTCTATTGATGACAAGGAGTAAGATGTTGTCTATGAACAAATACTGAAGCAACAATAGATCTTTACGAAAA
The DNA here is from genome assembly GCA_026543865.1 of Argiope aurantia. Lineage (NCBI taxonomy): Eukaryota > Metazoa > Arthropoda > Arachnida > Araneae > Araneidae > Argiope > Argiope aurantia. The sequence goes on along the minus strand of JAPMOR010023278.1, from coordinate 178,272 downwards.
AATATATTTGGAGATTTGATGAGAAAAGATTCATACAATTATAAAGAATACAATTTGCTGATGATAATTTGGAATTGAATTGAGATCGTTTGCAGAGAATTTATGAAACAATCAATACTTTTATTATGTTTTCTGACCATAAAGAAACCTTTATATTGCCGCATTGAAGAAAGAGAGTCGAATCTCCATGGCCGAATGATCATGGCACTGATCTCATAATCAAGAGACCGTAAGTTCGAATCCCGCTAAAGACAATGCGATTCATAGTATATGTAAATATTTAATCCCTTGATTTTATGGTTTCCTTTATTTCATGTTCCAGAAGATACTGGACATTTCTTTAGTTTACCAGACAAGTGTTCTGGACTTTTCTTACTGTCTCCAGAAGAGTATTCTGGGACTTTCCCTGCTAGTATAAAAGCAGAAGATTTGTCAGTCACTGTGTTCTCAGTTCAGAGTTGAGTTAATAAATTGGTTTAGCTCTACCTCTTGTGCGTGTCATTGCGTTCCACACTGAAGTATCTACGTGACAATATTGATAAAAATCTTCTATATAAAATCAATCTATCTTTCAAACAATTTATTCCGTCAAAGAGGAAGAGATTCGGCATAAAATTTTTATCTTGTGCGAATGTTAGCTGGATGTAAACAATGTATTATTTGCATTGGGTTTGAGAGGCTCCATTATCAAAATATTACAAAATTGGGAAATATTGGGAAATATTATCCCTAATGTAACCCTACTTACATAACATATGCGCTTTGATGTCGCACGAATTTCCCATTCTTTAACCATTTGCATATGAATAGCACAAATGCGTGTGGCACTATGAGCAAAAGAAGATGTTGATTTATTAGAAACTTCTACCATATTAGCGATTAAATGGAAGCATAAGAAAGACGTTTTCATTTTACTTGTCATGTTCACAAATTCCTTGTGAGCATGTCAAAACTTTTCTAAAGGAAGAAGTCTTACAAGTCATGTTACTTGTGGGATGATAACAAATTCAGAGGGATTTTTAATAAAATTAAAATGACATTAAACCTAACCGTGACAACAATTGAAGAGTAAAAATTATTCACGAAATACTGCCAACATTTATGGAGTTTCTATTGTTTATATAAAATGAAAATCAATGCCCTTATATCTACGGCGAAATTCCCTTTCACATAAATCGAACATTTATTGAAAAAACATCTCAGACTGAAAACGAACCATTCTACAAATTCTGGTGACACCAAAATATCAAGACCTTTTTCTCCTATTCCGTATATACTTGCATGAAAAAAAACCATTTTGAAGATGCTTTGTTTACAACAAAAATGATAAGAAACATGAATCATGTTATCAGTGAAAAAATTGAGATGTTGGATTAAAAATGTATCAACGTTTTGATATTTATCATATTTAAAAAGATTACGAATTTATCTTTACTAATGTTTCATTGTTCTTTAAGTTAAACGGTTTTGTTATTAGCCATTCAATATAATAAATAATTTAAAATGAATATTTGTTATTTTATTTAAAATATAATCCTCAACAATACATCATGTATCTAATAATTCCTTAGTTTCAATAGCTTAAATCTCATACTGTTGAAATTAATTAAACTTAATGGTTATTGAACTTAGCACTAATTAACTTAACATTTATTGAACTTAAATTTTACATTACTAACAAGAGACAATCTTAATGTGTACGATTAACATCAACAGCACAGGGATTCGAAATTTAGTATTATACTGATGAGTTATCGAAGCGTTTTAAAGAAAAAAAATCACATTTATATGACTTGATATTCATAGCTAAACAATTCATATGTAATTTTAAGCTAGTCAATTGTAAACCATTTCTAATTTCACTGAAATTTTTGAGATAACGTGTGACTCTGGTTTTAATAATAAAATAGAAATTTTCAAAAATTGTAATAAAAGACTACATAAACATATTTGATATCTGCATAACCCTTAATTTAGTTCTTAAAGTGTTTGATGAAGTATGCCTTATAACGAGGTAAAAAAATATTTGTGTGCTTGAAGGAACTTTTCAACCTGCAACTAAACTATCAAATGCTTTTAAAATAGTTGACAAAACAACTTCTTATGTAATAATATTTAACTTTATGAAACTTCAGAAAGTTATAAAATTGGAATTACTTTCTTTAACGCATAAATCGCAAAGGTGAACTTTCTCGAAACAAACATCTGCATATATTTTTTTTCTCTCCAGAAAACTTTTCCAAATGCTTCCAATCTCGGAATCAATAACTCATCTTAATATTTATTGCCTGTTTATTTACTATTACCATTTCTACCAAACGATTCTCAGCCGTTTCCAGCTTCAATAAAATTAAACAGCCATTTCCTTCCTGTTACGAATATTTCTCCAGTGCTGGGCCAATTTGTTCTACCCTACTTTTTTTCCTCCCCCATCCCGTTTTGTTTTGCAACCTAAGTCAATGTCTTAACTTTTCTTGATTTACTCACTCCCGCAGTCCGTTTCTTTATCGTCTGCAAGGAGACTTCCAGCGGTGGGGGGGGGGGGGCAGGAATCTCGTTAAGATAATCCTCGAACGTAACGAGCTGTTAAATGAAATCGCCATCTTAGATGCCCCCCTCCAATTACTCCGCGTAGTTAATTACTCTCGGCGGGAAAGCAGGTGCTTTCTGGGCCCCCCACCCCCTCTTTCCAGCGGCGGGCATTCCGATAAAAGTTTGATTGGTTTCGCCCACCCGAGGAGCTTAATAGGGCAATAAGTATTCTCTGTCTCATTACATTTTTGCGTTTCATTTCCAATGAAATTTTGTACGTGATGCACTAGGGGGTTGGGTAATAATTGAAGAAAACACATCATTCGAATCACTGTTCAGAATAAATTTTGCTAAGTATTATTTGGTAAAATTTATATAAAAAATCGTTTTTAATAAGAAATGAATTTTTTAAATATCTATTTAAGTGTAGCAATCATTTCGAATATTAACGGACACAAGGCACACACTTTAGTCATCATTCAAAAATATGTAGTTGGAAGATGAAAGCGAATCTAAGAATAAATTAATGAAATAATTTGTTCCAACTTAAAATCAATAATTTTAATAAATTTAGTTTAAAAAATTAAAATTGTTAATGCCAAAAATTGTACATTTATAATATTATGCTTTACATACGACGTCCCATAAACTATTCTAAGGGAAGCAGTTAGTTTATGGAACATTTATACACTGTATAAAAAAGTAGGACACTAGATTTTTTTTAAAATAAGGATTTTTTTTAAATTTTTACTGCAATTATTTTTATAAAAATTATTTTTTAGATCATTCCCCGAAAAAAATATTAGCATAATTCCCATGATATTCAAAAATAAAGTATAAATTCCAACAAAAATTATTTCTTTCATTTGAAGCTGTGTAAAAAAAGTAGGACAGCTATAAAAAGAACAAAATATAAGCTGTTTTAGTAAAGAATACTCTTTCCATTAGTTTTTATGACTTCGAATATTCTGTTTGAAAGTGAATCATACAAAAATTGGATTTCTATTTGACAAAAATTATCTCATGAGGTATTTAATGCCACTCGAAGCTCAGACATCTATTCAAACTGCTTCTCACCAGCGTATACTCGACGAAGAAGCATTGCCCAGATAGTTTCTACGCTATTCAGATCGGGGCTCGGTAAAACCTTCACATTATTTGCAGAGGACCAATTTTTAATTCCCTTGGCGGTGTGGATTGAGGCTCCATTTTGTTGAAACATCCACTGTTCTCCTAGTAATTCGGAGCCATAAGGAAGAAGTTCAGAATTCAGAACATTAATGTAGTCTGTATGCTTCTGCCTACCATCGAAAAACACCAAACTTGTTCTTCCTTCATAAACAACTGCTAATCAGACCATCAAACTTCCTCCTCCCTTTGTCTAGTTGAATAATATTGTTCTGCATTCTTCAGACAATGCCAGTAGTATTGATAACCGCCTGCACCATTTAAGTGAAACTTTTCTTTATCTGAAAATATCACAGAAGTCCATTCTGAGGTCAGTGGCATGTGTTCCTTAACCCAAGACAAACGATTATTAATATGTGTTTGTTTACAAATTATTGCTAATTATTGTTAAGTATTCGGAATGAATGCTAAATTTTTGCGGTTAATATAGGTCATTTATAATTTTTAAATTTTTAAACTAAATGGATTCCAAAAGTTAATGTGTTCTATGTGAATATTAATTTGATTCTATTACATGATTTAAAAAAATACTTTTCAAAATGGTTACACGAGCGACAAAATATTTTATTAAAGTTTAAAACGAAAAGTTATTTATATTAGAAATAAAGAAAAAATGAATATCAGATTTAATAGGCAGTTTAATTCAATCAATCATTTACGCTTTATATTCGTTTCAGTTTCTCCGAATTCTCAAAATAATCGCTAACTTTTTGCCAGCTGAAACCTAGTTTTTAAGTAAAGCTCATCAATTTTTCTGTCTAAAAAATAAAAAGTCTGTGATGGCTTATTCAACAGTTTCTGGTGAAAGAAACAGTGGAAAGTCACATCATCAGAAATTGAAACTTCATTTTTATTCCCTCTTTTTTTATATATCTGGTTTTATCTTTTTTTCACTTCAGCTTTCATTTTATCAGAGCAGACGATATTAACGTTGTTTGTTTTACTTGTTGTCATTATATCACCGATACATCATTCGAAATATTAAGCTCCGCTTTTTGAAAATTGATTTCTCTAGAATAAAATAAAGTTCGAGAAATAAAGTTTTAAGATGAATCATGGTTTCCATTTATGAATTGCTTATTTTGTATTATCAGTGTAAGCCTAATAATAATAAAGGAAAAGAAAAATATTCTTCAAACAACACAAATTCAATTGTAAAAATTTCCCTCATTTTCATGTAAAAATTTCCCTCACAAGAATTTCATTCTAACGAAGTAAAATTTATATGATTACTTATACGTTACTATACATAATTACTTTGCAAAATTCAACAATACTTGGATATTATGTGGTTGGTGGGACTGATAATAAATCGTGTAAATGTGATTCGTATATGTTGAAATATTAATTTGCATATAAATAGAATTTTAATTTATTAGACGTAAACGATGTTTGGTGTAAAAGTATGGAATGTTGTTTTCATATATATCGATAAAAATTGTGGCAACAATAAAATAAAATAAAATATTTCACAAAACGGAATTATTTCGATGTCGGCAATTTCATAAAATTTATTATACTCGTCTGAAGACCTAACAATTTCTTTTTCATGTATAAAATTTCTTAACTAGAATTTATTATTATTATTAGCTTCACTGGTAGCCATTAATCATCAATCTACTATTTTCAAAATTTGTAACAACTTTCCAGATTAACTGCGAGTTTCAATCACGCTTGCAACTGTAGCTTGCGTTTCTGGTGGAAATGAATCTGATGCATCGATTACCGTAAGTATCGATTTGCTCATGCTTCTATATATCTTCATCATTTGCTAGCTATTTGCTATGCTCTAGGTTCAATAGTTCGTTGACAATACTATTATCAAATGCTACTCTTGTAGGATTGACAATTTCGGGTATTCTTTGAGCTATTTAAATCACATACACACACTCTCTTTTCATTTCGGCTATTTATATTTATTTTTGAATTCTTCTTTTGTGCTTTATTCTAAAACGCAAAGTACTCCAATCAGGAGAGGAAAACAAGAAATCGAATAATTTTCCATAAATCGGAATTGCATAAGTTGAAACATTCCGCACATTTGGAAAAATCTGATAATTTGTCATCCAATTTCACGAAAAAAAGAATTATTTCAGAAATTTTAACTTTTTAAATAATATTTATTTGGTAGCATTTATATATTTTATGACATTACTACTAAATGATGCATTCTTTTCAAATGTAATACTGAGGTTAAAAGACGACTAACTATACTAATTAAATTCACCTACGAAAAAAATGGCTGTAATTTTTAACCTACTGAAAAGAAAAACATGTAAATTCTGTGATTAGCATTGGCATATTTAGCATTTTCGGGTTCTAGAAAAAGCACATTATGAGGATCCTCTTTTAATAATTTTAATCACAAACTTATGGTCAATTTAGATTCACATTTCAATACACTTTTATCTCAATACATTTTTATCTTATCTATCTTTCTATCTAATTTATCAGTCTAATCTAATCGCTCTATTTAGTTTTTTTTAATGTTGTTTTAGTAACTTTATTATGTTATTTTTTGTTTGTTGCATATGTTTTTATTTATTTCCATGACTCATAGTTGCTTGGTATCCATGTTTGAACAGGATATTCTTTAAGCGCGGTATACATCAGTATGCATATACATATATTAATATTTAAATAAATGCAATGAAGCAGATAGGAAATTAGAAATTAAACTTGTTAAAATGATAATAAAGTCGTCACATTATTCATAATTTATAGAAATTTTATATAAATTTATTTATTTGGCAATTATTTTAATAACACTTTTTAATGAACCTTCTTTTGCCTCACTGCCAGTTGTAGATAGTTACCTTGTCGAAAATCCGCCTCTAATAATATAGTATAGTATTTTAGAGGCTCAGCGGTGTCTCTCTATGTGCTTGTTTCTATTTATTCCGCATTTCTGAAGTGTTTGTGGTAGTCCCTGAGCCATATATCTTTCTGTTGTAAATAATTATTTTTCTTTCTTTTAAAGGGGTTTTCTGTTATGTTCAAATCTCTTTCGATAAAAATGATTGAATTAATAAACTGAAAACTGCGATCATTTTGCATATTTCATCATTATAATTGAAAATTATAATTTTAATAACGTTACAAGTCGAAAATGCATTATCTCGAAAATGCATTTTCTTTTAAACGTGTTTCCCCTCCCCCAAAAAAGACTTTTATTTAGAGTCGATTAGGTTAAATGAAACATTCCCTAAGCAATAGATGTCTGAAATAAATATCTAAGTTTTCAAAAATAAAATTCAGATTTCCTTTTTTCATCTATAAAGAGAGAGAGAGAGCAGAAAGCTATTTTTCATTCATAAGCTTAATTTTAAGCTAATAAATCATGCAACTTGTTTTAGAATCTAAACTGAGTTTATATAAGCGATTCTAGATAGCATCTCTAAAATTCCAATATTGCTGAGGAATAAAGTTTAGGTCAATCTACGTAAGTGAAGCATTACAGAATAAAGAAATTAATATAAAATATTATAAAAATATTTTTTAAAGAAATTGACCTTTATTTCCTATTTATTATATCGTTATCCTATACAGAGATGATATTGATTTGGATGCAACTGGTATTCCGGACTTTTTACTCTCTTAAATCGAGATATTTTGAATTTGTGAAATATGAAAAGAATGTTACTCTAATTTTGATTCAGAGACATATGTCTTTCAGCGATTAATGACTTATAACATTCAACTCTGCAATATGTTATGACTTACAACTTATGACTTAGAATATAACGAATGACTTAGAATATTTTGGAGCTCTCTTGAACGCTGATAGCCTAAATAAGTTATCATTGATTCTCTTTTCTCTTCTCTTTAACACCTGTATTAATATATCATACATTTTAGATCGTAATATAACGAAAAGTGTTACTGAATCAAATTGAGCAAAAGAGGGTGGTAAAAAAAGCAAGATAGTTTTTGGTATTGAAACAATAACAAATCAAAATCAAAATGCAAAAAAGTCATACCATAAGTTATGTCTTTTATATTAATGTTGTAATATCGGTTCATATAAATTTGTTGAATGATTTGTAAAATTAAGTTTCATGAGGGAAAAAAGCACATTTGATGAAAGTAGACTTAAGAAAGTGTAAATTAAGAAATTAGAATGTTATTGTTGATAAAGTAACTGGTGAATACATTGTAAATATTTTTGTAAATACAATGCGCTCTCATATAATGTGAATTCAATAAAGTAATCAAAATATTGCGATTAGTTCTCATAGTAGAACACTCCAGTATTACGCACAAGATAAATTTAACATTCATCTACGCATACATATGCATACAGTTACTTGTTTTTTTTATATATGAACATAGAATTTAACAGTATAATAAAAATAATATCTTACTATCAATGTGCATTGTTGCAAATTAGAGATATATTCGTACTTGCATAAACTCGTATTATAATGCATGTACCATCATATAATCCGACTTTTTATTCCACAAAATGCACCCCCCCCCTCATTGTATGAGAATCTACTGAAGTTCGTTAGAAACAAATAAGCGTTTAGAAAGTGTATTCTGTTTGTTAAAGATAAATTTGAATTTTTCCAGAAGCTCCACTGATGACAAATGAAGGGAAGAAAATATTGCAAAGTATACTACTGTTCTGAGACAAATGCTTATGGAACGAAGACCAGAGTCTAAAAAAAGCAATGATAAATTAAACAGAAAAACATCATTATGTTCCTTTTGTAAAAAAGGGTTAAATGCTAATCCTGTATCAAAATATCTCACCGATAAATTATTTTCAATGATCGATTAACAGCGAAAAATAACAAATGCTGTTTTCACAAAATTTTTCTTCTTTTTCAAAAGCAAATTAAACTTCGAAATTACTTTTGTATTATGATTAAAACAGAAAAATAAATAACTTTATTAACCGAAATTAACAAAACAAAAATATTTATATTAAGAAATTTAAAAATTGAGCTGTTTATTTCATTAATAAATTGTTTCAACATATTTGTGTACCTCTCTCTACATGCGTTCAGATTAAATCTGTGAATATTTTGGTATTATAATTCTTTTTTGCTTTGCGGTAATTTAAAGGATTTTTGAAATGAGTACGCCACCATACTCGTACTTAAACTATCGAATTTATTTTCTGCCAAAGGTTTCTGGGTAATTGACCAATAAAACCCTTTGCTTTAACGAAGAAAAGTATTTATTTATTTTTACGGCCTGATGGTAGACATTATATCCCTGTACCAAAGCTTTCATCGAATAATTCTCACATTTATATTCAGCTGTGCGTCTCTTCTTGGAGAAAGGAATTTCAAATTTGCGTTGGAACTCCATTTTCAGCTATTTCTGTATATTCGAGCAAAATTCCGTGTATTCTTGGAGCCTTGAACTACTCTTACTTTCTGCAATATCTTTTATCTCAGTGGGTAAGCTTGGTTACACTGTGAGTGTTCACGTATATTTTTCTAAAGGCCTAAAATCATAAATTAGTCTAATTACAGAGTAGCATATGTTTAAGATAATAGACTAAATAATTATTCAGCATTACTTGATTTTCGTAGTTTAAGATCATGTTTCCATTTTATTTTGTGTTCTATGTTTCAAAGAAGCGTAATAATACCAAAAAATTCTATACATTTAATTTAGAAAGTGTTTGGAAGACAGTATAAAGGCCACCAGATACCACCACTACGAATCAAAATACGATAACGAATCAAATAAAAATATAAACCTTCAGGAATTACAGTTAAAAAGAAATATAATAAATAGCATGAAAAAAATTGAAGGAGATACCCTAATTTAAAACTTTGTATTATCTTAATATTTTGGGATTGACTCGGCATTCTTTAAATCATTTTTAAAATTTTGAACTTAATTATAACAACAAATTTTTGCCCACAAAAAAATCTATTTAATAATGTATTTCTGCAATTTCTATAACAATGGAAAGTATAGTTGTAAATTTGCATTTTTTTTTTGAAAATTTATTTTACTTAGAGAAGGGAAAAAAGTAGGGGGGGGGGGAGGATTGACAACATTGAAAAATTAATTTTTGAATTTCAAAGCGGTATAAAAATATTTTAATGCAATAACATACTTAAATTTAATAAAAAATATTGGTATTTCGATAAGTTTTTAATTAAAAATATAATCAAGATTTAAAAAAAAAACACCTTGAATCAACCGTATTGAATATTACTACCAAAAAAAACCTAACAATCAAATTTGTTAACTCTAGATACAATGGTTTGCTCTGTATAATGTTCTCGACAATTTTTTTACTTTTAAATATCACATCAAATACGGGTATAATGCAATGAATGGATAATATGCCAGTCTAGGCATATTATTATGTTGAAATTCACAAAACGCATTGCTCTGAATACATGCTATTATGCTTCGAGATGTACAGATTCTGACATGTTCTTTTATGGTATCTGGACATTTTGGCATATATTCTGGCTTTAGGTCCAGAGAGTCACGGAATTGATACTCAATTCCACAACAGATCAGCTATATAAATATATGTCCCGTGCATGTTACATCTGACAGCTGACGTGATGTGATATTTTGGAGATACTTAGATACCGCCCTCGTGATGTTACCATCGGGAAAATCTCGATTTTCGTTCTAAAATGACCTAAGTACAGCTTAGTTCAGTGTTAATATATTAAACTAAACCAACTATCAATAGCCAAAACTGAAAAATACAAAATGAGAAAAAAATTCATTTGCAGAATTTGTTCTTGAGATTTATTGAATGTTGTTTGCATTTCTGGCAATATACAGTTGATGTTTACAGTGAATGAATTCATTTAAAGTAACTTGCACTGAATTACAATTCGTTTATTTTTGTTATTGGGGGATAAATATACTACCATCTACTTAATTACACAGGTCTACAAAAAAAAGAATATATCTACTTTATAGGTATAAAATAATAAAATATGAAAAATGCTTTAATTTTCATGGCATTTTTAAGTTATTTTTATTTTTGATTCTAAAAATGAATTCCATTTATTTCTATCATGTAATGATTTTTTTACAAAGTGATTGATTATTTTAGAGGAAAACAGTTATAATCGATAAATTTTGATTTAATTTCATTTAAATTTCATTAATTAATAGATCTGTATAAATTACTTTTATATCCTAATTAAAATTATTGTTAAATATATGTAGAAAACTAAAAGTTTTCATAGTAACGATTTTTCGTTACCTCAAAGGTTCTTTTCCCATTTTTCTCATGTGAAATTTGCAGGGATTATCTTTTTCGTGGCACTCGGCATTAATCGACTATCATGCTGACTTTCCATTTTCCTTGATATCTTGGTGAAATCTTTCATTTCATTTCTCACTAACAGCATCTAAATTTTAATGAAAATAGTTGAGGTGAGAATTAATGAAATGGAATTTTAAACTACAGCCTAAAATCTACAAACTTTTAATCATATCTTCAATAAATTTGTAGTGTAGGTCCTTTTTGTTTCCAAGGAAACGGGTAATAACTCGTTCAAGCATTTCTTTTGTTTAATCTCATTTTAGTCTGAAAATTTACATCTTTCATCATTTTCGAGGTGTCTGGTCTACAAACATACCTTCCTTCACTTTTGCTTCAGATAAAAACGAGTATTGCACGCAAAAGCATTTATAGCATTCACTTCCTTTTTAGTTAAGCCTTGCAAAGAATGCTCAAAAGGTATAGAAACGTATTCAAAGAGTTCTGTTGTACAGGAGTACTACTTTGAAACTTCCTTTTGATGAATTAATAAAATCTCCACTTGTCAGGTTCATATTGGACTTTGAAACTTTCCATGACGCAATTAATATCGCTACATTAAACATAAAGAAAGGAAATGGCTAAAAAAGAAAAAAGAAAAGAAAGAGTGAAAAAAAAAGAAACTAAATGTGTACTACTAAACTAAAAGATCTACTGTCCCGAAACCAAGGAAATGATATACAATGGACTGGCAATTTTTTCTTCTTTTATTTTGGAGCCCTAAACTTCTGCTGAATCCTTAGGAACTTTTAAACCGCAGACTAAATCAATTAATTGAGACCATGTGAAACGTTTAAGTTCGCCGTTGTTGTTATTACTTATGGCACTTGCCATGAACAAGCCCGCTGTTCGAAGACAGTCGATTTAAGCCTAAGGGGGAGCACCTCTTGTTTTCATCGTAGAGTCAACTAGGACCAAGAGTACGACTTAACTACACACACGTCGCAACCCTTTTTACGGGGCGGACTTCATTCACGCATTTCATTCACTCATCCACAGATCGTCATTTAGAGCTGAAGCAGAGAACGGTCACCCCTGATCCAGTACCTCCAGTGGTATTACTCTCGACATGGAGGACTTTGTGCCCACGACAGATTTATACGCGCGTCATTCACCAAGCACGCGGGGAATCTTCGGCCGGCAGGGTTCGAACTCACAACCTAAGTTATATGTTTCTGTAATAAAATCATCAGATTTAGTATATGAATAAAAAGTATTTTCTACAGTATATAGAGGGAAAGGAGTCAGCATACCATGTGCATGAGAGACAGGGTGTATAGCATACCTAATTTTAGGATTACTTATTTTTGTTCTTTAAATTGAACAAGTATAAAAATAACAATCACCATCATACGTTTTTGGTTATCTTCAAACCATTGGTACAACAAACCGAAAAGATTGTTTCTTTGTTTTTAATCATGAAATTACTGCCTTCATTCTTCTGAAAAAATATGACATTCTTTGCATGGAACCCAAAACTTGATCATCTAATCTCGTGTCAAAATATAATTAATAGATATAAGTCTTTTTTTTTAATCTGAATTCCTTCATTGTTGTTTTTTCACTGTATTTTCACCACAAATATAGCAAAATCAATTCGGTGAATAAACACATCATTTGGGAATTACTGATTAGAAGTCACGAAAATTAGAAGTAAAAATATAATGTCTTATAACGGCAAGAAAAAATACAGATGGCAGAATAATGATAGGGTTAGTGAAAAGTGATGTGAAGAAATGTTGGAGAGATAAATGCAAGTAGGAGGGATATCCCATTTCAAATGGTTTCCTCTGTCTTCAATATTATATTTAATAGACAGTTTATCGATTCAGAGGAGCATTCTGGATTGAAATAATTTCTTATTTCTTAGCTATTAATTAGAAGTCCAATTCTTCAATTTAATATTTTAAGTCCCTAAATATGTTTATTGAAATCACATACTTTTAATCCGAATTATACTAAATTCACACACACATAAAAAAAACCCGATTGCGATGAGTTGGAAATTTTCTATTATTTTTCGAGTAATCAGCATTTAAAATATTATTTTAAAAACACCATTTGCTTTCCCGGTAATTTCTTCATTTCAAGCTTCTTTTATTAAATGTTTTAATCTTCCAACATTGTACTACAGTATGCTAAAAAAGAGCTTTGGCGCAGTTTTACACAATAGAAGATTATAAGTAGGAATAGAATAACTGTGCATCTAACTAAATTAGAACAAGCAGAAGAAATTTAAAAAAGTTTACAACCTTAATAAAAAAGACAACAAAAAATTAAGTATTCATATTTTTAACCACACTTTTAATAAACGTAAGTAATTCGAATACGTCATCTTCTTAATCAAGCAAATCTTGTATATTCTAAGTTGCTGAAAAAAAAAAGGTCAATTTAGAAATCTGCTTAATCTCGTGAATCTTCTTTTCTTTGTGAATGCTCTCTACTAAATAATCAGTTAATCACCTTTCCCAGAGAATCTCAAAAAGAAAAGTTTCTCGATAAGAAAAAAGAAGTTCTTTTTCGAAGTTAACGAATGCGGCGCCTGAAAGAATGGATCAACTATATCCATCGGAAACAATGGAATTCTTCTAAGTGTATTTACAAACCGAAGCTTATCTGAAACAGGGATCAACAGTTTCGTTACTGAAAAATCTCTTATTACAAAAATAGAAACCCTCTCTGATGGTATTTCTTACTTTTGTCCCTCAGAAACCAATTATATTCGCAAAATTATCTATGTTTATCCGAGTTCCATAATAAAATTCGCCAATTTCCCAAATACAATCATTTATTTTCATCTTTAATTGGCACATAAATACGAGTCTTAAAGCGCATCACAAACAAGAATACAGTAGAGGACGCAGTTGCCAGAACATATTCAAAGAAATTCTAAAAGTATACTAAAAAATATGTTTAAACGTGAATGATTCACAGACGATTAAAAATTTCCATCAGGAACATCAATATAGATGCTAAATTAATATTTTTCATTTTTTTTTATTCGGCTTAAATGTTGGGGAAAATGTAAAGTTGAAATTTTGTTGAATTTTTAAAATTTTTTAAAATTAAGACATTTGTAAATGGAGAGAAAAATATATTTGTTATTCAGTCTTGCGTATGTTAATGTGGCAATTCAACCACACAACAAGTCAGTTGGCAGCTCTTTGGCACACAATTTTTACAACAAAATTAATAAAAATTTGTATCAAAATTTTGATTATATTCCTTAAAGTATTATTTAATTGCTTGTCTGTCTACTGATATATGTTTGTCAACATAAAGCTCAAAAAAGCAGAAAGTTAAATAAAATGAAACTTATAATTTTAGTTTAAGAACAAAATTATAATTATTTATCAAATTAAGGTTTAATTTAGATAAGTTATATTAACATCCCGTTTTAAAACAACACTTGGGCTACTTTGGGACAGACCTCCTGATTTTGAACCGCAGTCAGATGACGAGGACGACACCTGAGCTGGCACCCCCCCCCTCGCCCCATACTTCAACACCACTCCAATGAGAGGACATTTGACCCCCATGGACTTAACATGCACCAGACCCGCTTACACGACAGTTCTTCGGTAGAATCGGGTATCCAACCTGAAACCCTCCGGTTCCGAAAGTCGTGACCTTACCAGCATACCACCGCGGCCTTTATCAAATTAAGGACTAACTTTGGTAATCTGAAGAGATATTTTTTATTTTCTCGTATACGGAGAGCAATCACAAGTTTTTCACAAAGTAATCACATAGTCTTTCGCTGGTTACCAAAAAGTTATTGTAAAAAATCCTTATAAATTGGTATATGGTTAGTAAATAACAATATGAGCACTCCGGTAACTCAAAGAATATAAGATAATCAAGGTAGTGTTCGTATTATTCCATTTGCCTTCAAGTATTGTCAACATTTTGGCTGTCATACCGGATACAGTATTTGTGATCCTAACTTTGAGAACATCCATATCTTCAGCTGGCGTTGAAAACGCATTGTTCTTTATGTGATTCTAAAATCGGCAGTAAACAATAATGGCCTATTTGAATTCAAGGAACAAAAAAAAAATGCATACTGATTTTTTAAAAATTCAAGTAGGCCATTTTGATAATTTATTGTGAAATCGCAATATCTGCATTAGTTGCCGCCATCTTGGTAAATAAATATAAATTAATCAGACTATTAAATAGTGAAACATTTTATAGTATTATATTCAAAGGTTCTCACGTAATTTTTTTTATTATACATTAGGAAAGGACTTTATGAAAAATACTGTATTATAAACTTGAACACATTTCACTTCAGAAATTTGATGAGCCTCCATTTTTCAGATCTCCCTGATTCCGAAAAACGTAATTCTGGAATTATGTCTATCTGACTGTCAATACGTTAACTCAAAAAAATGCATTGAGAAATAACGGAAAATTTGGTATGAACACCAAATTTTATAAATTTCTATTGACGTAATCCGTTTAAAGAATTCTGTATATATGACGAACATGATGACTCAAAAATATAATAAAATGTATGATTGAAATTTGATATACAGATTTATCATCATAATTGTGGATGTGTATTCAATTTTGGGCCAAATATTAAAGAGTTGAATATTTGCTCGCGTATATGTGAACACAATAGCTGAAAAATGTACGGGACGGAGATAAATAAAATTTGATATGTAATCTCGTGTCAAAAATTGCAGACCTGTGTCAAATTTTCTATCCGATTGATGGAAAAGGAGCATTCAAAAAGTATTTAGTTTTCTTCATTATATAACGAAGCACAAAACATGCCAGTGTGTCTTTACAGCTGAATGTTCTGGGAACAGCGGTACTCATGCTTGTGATATTCGAGGTCTCCGTTAACTCCGTTTCCTCATTACACCACCTTACTTATGAAATATGTTCAGGAGTTCTACATGAAAATAGAAGGAAAACATAAAAGAAGGGGTAGATTATTAAAATATACAAGAAAGTCAAGTGGAAAGCATTGGTTGCTGAATGACACGCATGTGATTCTAATTAGTTGATGCCTACTATTTAATTAGATGATCCAATCTTATGCGTAGTAAAAAGATAGAAAATAGCTGTAATCCAATTATATAAATGACTCGAATCCCAGTCATAAATCAGGGTAGTAAACATACTGAAAAGTTGATAATATACAAATTTTCTTCACTAGTTACAAAGCAATCGTCGTACAGTGTAGAAAGAATCTTTAAAGCAAATGTTTCCCGTTTGTTTTTAGTGTAATTATATACAGTCAAACCTCGCTTAGCGAGCCTCTTCCATGACGAATGGTTTGCATAACGAGCTAAGCAAAATGTTAGCGAATGGTGAGGAGCACCACTCATAGAACAAGTGATGAATAGAAACGTGACATCATATGCTAGACTGGTCTGTATCAGTTTGTGTTGATTACTTATTTGTAGAGAGCCCTAATATCTACATAGAAGAAGTTTTAGCTAGATAGCGATATCGAATGCGAATTCGAAGAGTTTCAATTAATATTTGAGGATCCTTAATCAATGAGATTGTGTCTATGGCCAAGATTATAGAGCTAGAGGTAGAAAACACGACAAAGACGAATTGGTGGAAGAATATAGATAGAACTACCAAAGAACTTATAGTTACATTCTATATGACAGCAAAAAATAGAGGATTATATTTTGTCAAAAGAGGGGGAAATAATACCCACAGAAGTGCAACAACCTTCCAGTGAAATAAGGGAGAAGCTGAGATGCTGACTTGCCATGTCATGGGGGTGAGGTGAGGAAGAGGGTAGACAAACGTGGGAATAATGAATCATAACTATAACTAGATACTAACTAGACTTCATTTTCAGACATTCATTTCTATGCAAATAAATGAGCTTTTATTTTTCTTTTTGATAGAATTTTTGCTTTCAGTATATTGTTATGCAAATTGAATTACAATCACAGAAATAAACTCACTCTATCTCAGATATCATTTTTATTATTACTTGAATATTTTCCTTAGGTTGCATTATGAGAAATATATAGTAAGGACGTTCAACAATGAAGTTAATTTTTTTTTTTTCTAAATTTCAATTTGAATCATCTGCAGCAATGATTTTTAAATACGAAATAACGGACGAAATTTCCAGAACTAGAAACTATTGTCTATTTAAAAATAATATGATTAAATGGTTGAAAGGTCCCATATGTGACCCTGAAATAATGAAATATGAAGCTCGGAAAATATAAATATCAGCACATTGTAACAAATCTAGAGCAAAGACAAAAATTGCACGTCTTCTAGAACATAACAAGCTGTCACGCCTAGTCTTTATTCTATGCTTTACGCTAGTAGTCTTGAAAATGGCTAATCAATACACAAATAAAGAACAGATTTTTTTTTGTTCCCTTCGGATGTGTTAAAGATACCGTTTATGCCACAGCTGTCCCGGATATCGATATCTTGAAAGAGCGCTTCAACCACAATCATTGAAGGATACACAGCACAAAACGTGTGACTCGAGATACTGTATCGATTAGATCATTTGGGAGTCTCATGCCATGCATGCGTTAAAATGGACCAGATCTGAGACAGAAGAAAAAATTTTCCGAAAGTAATGTATATGCAAAGCAGAGATCTTCTCTAAGAAATCCCAGATAATATTCATAGAGTGTTTTTTTCTTTCGAATCTTGATTCGTTTCCTGTGCGCATTTTAATACAAATATAGAAAATAATTCTATATAAAATACAAAATGCTGTTATTTGTATTACTAACACACAAGAATGTTTTATAAAAATTCCATTGATTTCAAAAGCAATAATACTTTGAAGTAAGTTATTCCTTGATTCATACCAGAATGAAATTTGCTGAAAAATTTGTATATGTTTTAAAACACGTCTGTGTGCTTTTTTGATAAATATTGATCTGAGGTTTGATAAATATTTGGTGTGATTTTTGAACTCTAACTATCAAACTATCTAATAAAATACGGATAAAGCAACTTTAGAAGAAAATTAAAGAGCATTCGAACCTCTAGTTCTAAACATCTTGCATAATATCGTTTTGGATTATTTCGTTCGTTTTATCTTCAACTGTTGGCATCAACTGTTACATTCTGTGCCTAATGCCTTTAGTAACTTACAGCCTAAAACACTAATCTTGTTTAGAAAAAGCCAAATTTTACTAAATCTTATACAAGAGTCAACAACAAACTAAAAGTTTTAAAATTAATTTTTCCTGAATTTTACGATTATTAACTCTTTTCGCTCGAAGGGCTTCTCTCGGGTACCATTCAGATCATTTTGACGCTTTATTCATATATTTTAATTGTTAAAAAATATATACAGAGTGGTAAGAGGATGTAGATTAACGTTTCGAGAAAATTCAACTTAAAACAATATTGTGTATATAAATATTTATTATTAATCACATTCATTATTCACAATCTTGCTATTTTGTTACTCAGATTAAAAAAGGGTAACGAAATTGTATTGAAAACCGATTTTAAAGAACATATTAAAATTAATGAAATAAAATTGGTATTTCTGGAAAGTTTATATTTTATTTAATTTTAAAATGGCAAAAAATGTTTGAGTGAATAAATGTTGAAGTTAATGAAATTGCTAATAAAATAATTAATTTTTGATTAATTAAAAATTTAACTAATACTTTGAATAAAATCTTCCTGATTTAACATTTGAAGTCCAAGAAATAACTCTCTCTCAATTTATGTTGAAAGGAGGTTCAATGCATAAAATACCATGTAGAATGTTTTGAACCATTTTTTTTTTCATCCTGCAGGTCACATCACGCTATTTAAAAATAGTATACCTATCTATAGACATTATGAAAATAATAAGGCAAATTTTATTCAAAATTAGATTAATTCTCAAAATGATAGGAAATAGTCTATGCAAAATTACAGAAATTATATTGAAATTTATGACCTGCATAAAATTTTTTACAAAATTGTAAGACGACCAACATTTTTTTATTAAAAATCATAGTCCTATTCACAATATAATTGTAAATAACTCATTCACAATATATACATACACTATTTTCAACTAATCTCTTACAATCATAAATTGAGCCTAGGCATATCCTCATTTGTCTCTTTACTCAAATGCAAAGCGCTCTGAAGATTGTAGTATACATTGGCAATTATATTGTGAATTCAATAAATTTCGGTATTATACGAGTTAATAAGATCATAATACTGTAAATTAAATACATAGAATCAACTCTAAATATAATAACGAAAGAACTACTCCCACTAGGGAGCATCTCATAAATGAGGATGAGAAGCTTCCAGTATGGTGGTTGGTTCCCGCCATCCTGGTCGGTACAAAAAAATGTAGTGGTCGGCTGCCACCCAACGATGATGGTACGTTCTTCCCAAGGGAAGGGTTGTACTGTGACCAGTGGTGGCCCTCAGAATTCAGCTACAGTTCCCGCCAGTGTTGCTGTTGCGGCTGATCTGTCATTCAGATTTTCCCGTGTGCCCTTGGGTGGGTCGGAGTAGCCGGTTATGGGAAAAGAAAAATTATTTTCCTTTCACTTTCAAGCATTACTTTAGTTTAGTTACATTAATGTCCCGTTTTAACACTAGGGCTGTTTTGGGACGAACCTCGTAATTTTTAACCGCGATCAGATGAACTGAGCCACTGAGCTGGAACTCCCTCTCCAAACTTCTACACCACAGCGGGAGGACGTTTATTCCAGATAGATTTAATGTGGACCAGACCCGCTTACACGACGGTTCTTCTGTGGAAACGCGTCTCGAACCTGAGACTCTCCGGTTCCAAAGCCGAGACTTATCACCAGGCTACCGCGGCCTTTCCAAACATTAAATCTTGACTCAATGTTTCTTCACAAATGTTCATTTAGTAGAACAGAATAAAAAATATCACTATATATCTGATTATTTAGCACATTAGAGTGATTTTAGAACGATCTGCAATCAATCAAAAACAGTATTTTAAAACAGACAAAAATAGATATAAAAAATCATAGTATCTAGAATATATTCAAGCAGATAGACCGAGAGTTATTTACAACCCTTTGTAGAATTTCAAAACTGCATTAAAGGGAAGACTCATAAACATAGCCCATGTAACTTATACATTAAACCTGGCCTTTGTATGTAATATATCTGGAGACAAGTACACGCTATGGCACTTATATTCCATTTCAACCCTCGTTTTGTGCCCATGTCGCATAATCCACATCATGCTGGTGGCAGTGATGTCTTCAATTCGGTTTCTCTAATCATTAACGTTTGTCAACCCAGCTTACAAGTGGGTGCAGTGAATGACATTGATTCACTGACCTAATCCAGCTGGCTGGGAAAACAGCATGCAACGTTTCGGATGCATATAGAGACTGTTCGCGTAGGTATGCATTTAGTTAGAGAATAGTTCTAGGATGATTATTAATTTCTTATTTTGTCCAATTTAAGTTTATATTTTATTCTTGAGAAATTTAAAAAATATCTGTATATGTAGAAATAAATGTTTGTTTGCAAGATTTTTTTTTTTTTTTTTTTTTTGAAAATTTATAGGTTTTGTCTAATTGTGATGAAATTTAGCTCTACAAGATAAGAGGAAAATCACTCAATTTTTCAGAATCGAAAGTTCATTTATTTTTTATTTTATTTAACTCATAATTTAACTGAAATTAACTATTTGTTTTTTTTCAGCAATACGCACTCAAAATATTGTTTAATAAAAATATTTCTTTTAAATTTCTAATGATCCCAAAATTTATCTATTTAATGATATCGGTTTGATTTCCATATAATTTTTCTTCCTTTTTAATATTTTTTAATCAAAATTTAATTTTATACTTAATATTTTCGATGTTTTTAATACTAGGAGGAAATTTAAACTTATGCATCAAAATATTCAATCACATATTTTTTCAAATGTTAAGATTAAGAAAAAAAGTGATTTCTTTAAACTTTAACACCAATGTGCAAGATTTCCATTTGAGCTTTCTTTTCGAAGTATATACGCTTTTTAATTTGCAATAATTTATGATAAACTTATTTCATTAAATTGACAAAATCCAATCATATCAAATAAAAAGATGAAATGTGAAGTAAATTTATTCTAAATTATTGCTTATCAGCTTGGAAAGTCAATATACAGAAAAAGCAAGTTGTTTGCTAAAAGCGTCAATAAATCAAAATTGGCTTTTGATTTTTTAAAACTTATTCGTGTTATTTTGAAATGGTTCTTATCAATAAATTTTGATATTCTGTTTAAAGGCCGTTATGAATTTAAGCATGCAAAGTAACATCTATTGCCTTTCCTTTAATTCAAAATCAGTTGTAATAATATTTTAAGGTTTCGAAAATTCGAAAAATTTTCTTTCAGTTGTTGAAATTATAACAAAAGAAAGAAAATTTCCCATGAAAACTTTCAAAGAAACTTTTTCAGAAGGAAAGAAACCTAACTCAATTTTTGCAAAAGAATATTAACATAAGATATACTAAAATGTATTTTAAGTATACATTTACCAGAATTGCAGTTTGGCGGAAAAATAAAATGCCCAATAAACTAAAGATCACTAAGACAAACATCGTAGACTTTTCAAACTCTTCATAAAATCATTCAATATTTTTTTTTTGGCATTCTTTTTAAAACCGAAAAATGTTAGCTCTTCGGATAAGAATTTTATCTTCTAGCAAAATTTTTAAAATGTAAAGATGTGATTTTACAAATTCAATTATATATTTTTGAGTGTATATAATTGAATTTAAGAAGTTTTTAGAATTGAATAATAATTTAATTTTTACAAAAACAAAAATTCCGTTTGAATTTAGTTTTCCTTATATTTAGTCAAAAAAATTATCCTCCTAAAAAGATAAAATCGTTTAAAAAGCAACTTTTAAAAGAGGCCTTTTTAAAATGAAAATTGTGAAGATAATAATAATTATATGTTTAGACTAAATTATGGTTGTTGATATTTAAGTCATATCTAATATAATTTGAAGAAGATAATGATGAATATGAATTGGATTGTCAAATTATATTTTATCTGTTGATTGTCATAATGCTGTGATATTCATTTTACTTTTAAGAATAGTATTTGAGGAAAAAAATATTTGCTTTTCATTCATACCATAAATAGTGTTGCAAATACAAATTTTAAATCTTTTAAGAATTTCTTAAATTTTAATTAATTAAAAATTTCTAATGTAACTTTTTCCCCTCTAAAAATGTTCTTTTAAAAGTAGAAGAAAAGAATTTCCTTTTTCTTTACATTCAAAGATTCGAAAGAAAGTTTTCTAATTTTCGAAAGTTTAAAAAAATCATTCTAATTGATTTTGAATGAAGGGAAAGGCATAAATGTTCTTTTAAAAAGTAATAAAGAGTAAGTTTGCTTGAATTCGATCGAAGTTCAGTATCAACATTATTTTGACAAATGAAATTAAAGCGAATGCAGCTTATCTTTTCCAATTCTCCAATGTATTTTGAAGCATTGTCTTGCCAAGAAAATTCTCTCATTTAAATTTAAAATGAATCCTCAAAATCCAGAGAACATTTAAGAGTGAAATCGTTGTGTGTTTAGTGAATGATTAAATCGCAACTTAATTAATTAGTGAACTTGAAGGATCATTCTGTTTTTGGAAGCAAATTCCGCTGTGAATATTTATTCAAAACAGATCTTATTCCATTAGATAATTTAATGGATACGAATTTGTTGCACCTGCCATTAGAAACTGCGAAAGAAAAAGGATTAAGTAAGTGCACTCTTCTCGCCTTTACAGGAAACATTGAAACGAATTTCTATTTTAAAATCTGCCTTATTCTTAAAGAAACATTTGCATTACATTAGAAATAGAACTTATTTGTTAAATAGAATTTGAAAGACAATAATAATTAAAAAAGTAGGGGGAAAACACAAATGAATATTTCCGAAAATATCTCGAAAAAATAAATATATAAATCTCATTTTGATTAACAGGAGATAATAAACATCAAAGAATTGTAAAGATCTACTTGAAGAATTATAAATATCTACTTGAAGAATTATAAAGATCTACTTAAATGATCTATTAAATGCACATAAACTAGAAAACCATTTTTTGGTTTATAAAATGTTAAAACTGCTTATTTAATTTTTTTTGGATTTAAAATTGCGTTTGAAACAAATTATCTCAATAAAAATGATAAAAAAAAATTATGCTGGACTATCCAACAAATCTCTGTTAATAATAAAGACGTTTGTGTGTTCATAATTGTGCCAACGCGTGTATGTACTGACGATCTACAAGCGAAACTGTTAAATCTAGAGCTATAAAATTTGAAACATGTTTACTATGGAGGGCGACAATGTGCAACTGGGTGCAATTTTTTAAAATTTTAATTAATCCAAAATTAATCGGAATATTGACGTTTTTCAATCACAAATCCTGAGATTATTACAATACAATGGTGTGCAAAACTTAAGCAACAATGCAAATTTTAAGCAGATAGCCATGAAATTGCAGAAAAGAGGTTACTGCGATCAGTACAATGAACACGCAATTTCGTAGAAAGGTGATGCGTATGTAAATTTCAGGAACAAAACATCACATGCGATCTTAAGTGTATGAAAAAAAGTAGGCGTTCGCAGCAGGTTCGAGTAGAAAATTTCAACATCAGACGATCTGAGCGAAACATCGTTTAGAAGCAAGAAGCAAAGCACCCAATCATCATTCCACTCATTCAGTTCCGCACGACTAGAAGACCGCATTCCACGGTTTCCCATTTGACATAACTTAATATTAGATTTACTAATTCGTTACAGCATATTAATAGCATTGATATAACAAACAAAATTTACTTTTAATATTTGCACTTAGAATACAAATTCATTATGGCATTATTTCATCTGTTAAATAAAAATCGAAAATATAAGCACCAATTTAAAAATCTGCATGAGAGGATGCATATATAAACTCACAAAAATCGCTCTTATTACATGATGTCGAGTAACAATAGTCAAATACAAAAAAATTATTTTTACAGTTGTACTTATTCAATGCTTCGCTAATTAATGGAGCTGCAAGGTATTATTAGAAATGCTCTGGAGATCCATGTCATCAAAAACTCCATTCAGTCAGAGGAATGATACAAAAGAAATCAAGAAATAGGCATCAAACAGAAAAGTATAATCCAGCACGAAATTAGGCTTAACTGTCACCAAATGGATAATCAATATGACTTACCTACGGAAATTGATAACCATATCTCCCAAAAATATATCTCACAAAAATGACTTTATCATTATCTTAAAACTCAAAAAAAAAATATTTCTTTAATGATACCAGTTTCATTTCTATACATTTTTCTTTATTTTTGATAAAATTCCTAAATGCCATACAGTCTGTAAATATGATAAATTCATAAGTTGAATTTATAATTTCTGCCTAATGCTACTTCCAAAACAATACTTTTTTTATTGATCCTTTTTACAGAAATAGAAATTCCAATATTCAATTTATTCTTCCAGATTTAGATTATTTTAACACAGCACCAAATATGGCAGGCAAGAGCATGAAAGAGCATAGTTCTGAAATTCAAATTCATCTATCTTAACATTTAATCGCATGCGTTTGCCAACTGTTACCAGTTTAATTTAAGATTTTAGAAATTCTTTCTTTGGACATGAACCCCAAAATAGGATTTTCACTTCCGGTTTAATTTCGTAGTAAATACATATTTTTAGTTTGCACACCCACAGTAATTAGTAGTATATTGAATTCACTTAAATTCATTTTTTTCAGTCTAATTAAATAACAAGGAGAAATTTTTAAAAAAATAATTGAATTCCATATCCATGGTTTAACACTCCAAAAAAAATCATCCATTTTGCCGATCAAGCAGGTTGACAAAAGGCGTTAATAAGCTGTAAAACTGCAGTATTGCTTAAAAGAAAAAAGATGGATAAGTTTCGAAAGGTCTCTACCAATCCAGGAAATAATTTTTTTTTTCTGATTGTATCCCATAATGAAAAACTCAATTGCGTATGCTCAGATGATTCTTCACCCCTTCCACAAACACACATTGGGTTCATTTGAAACAGACGTGCTTGGAATAAGCCAAAGATGCCAGGCCCACTAATGATTTGGTTTAGATAGAAATAATCTAACCTCTTTGCTGTAACATCTTTGAAAGAAAATTCTTCATTCTAATTTCTTATTCCGAGGCATCCCGTCTTTTCTGTCATATGGATAGCATTGTTGATCTGGTCTTTTTCGAGTTTGTATTGTCGACTCAGCAAATTCTACATCAATACTTTTCAATTTATTGTCAACTCAGCAAGCTCATCTGCTTTTTTTATTTCCACAAGTGCCCTAGTGTTCCCTGGCCAAAGAATAATTTAATATTTCCTTTATTCTATAAGTTATTGCTCTATTATCTAATAGGGAATCTAAAATCAACAGCTCTACCCCTTGAATCTGTGACAATTTTAATGGTTCCTAAATTCCTTGCAATCGAATATCTACTGTGTTTTTTCTATAGTGAAAGCTTTCTCGGTGTAAACAGGATTTTCATTGCCCAAACGATACTGATAGAAATCTCTCTTTTTGATTATAAAAATGGATCTGCGCAGTATCAGCTTTATTGCGATATTTGATCCATCCGTAAAAATACACTGGACCAGATTCCCCCTCTAAAAAGCCCGACTGTATTCTTATTCAAGATCAAGACCCTTAATCAGATTCTATTCCAGGGTCTTAATTTAATTTGATAATCAAAATTCAGTAAACTATCCAAACATTCCTTCTCTTTAATTTCTCTCATCCTTTTTAAGGCTACAATTTTCATGGAAATTTTTATATCCAAAGACGGACAGCCCGAAATAACTTGCAAGGCAACGTTAGAAACAGAATGATAATACTTTGCAATTGCGATTAAAGGAATTGTTTATTCTTATTTTATCTTTGTACCATAATGATATTCACAATTTTTTATTATAATTAAATAAATTTCTTTCATAGTTAATGGGCTTGGTTCCTAAGTTGCCCAATATTCTTTTAAGTTTCTCACTAATATTACATACCAGGTTTTGAACATCGTTTGAATGGGATATAATAGAGAAGTTTGAATCAAGTCTTTCTTATGCTAAGTTATTTTTTTATCATAAGCATTTCTTTGCCCATTTAAATGAATATCTGGTAAGTAGCTAATACCTTTAATTATTATTATTTAAACCTCAGGAAATCTTCATACCATTTAGATCCATCTCTTAAAAATTCATACATCTATTTCTCAAAAGCTATTTACAATTCTCTTTGGAATTCTGTACCTATAAAAAAGCTTATCAATTCGATAAAATCTAATGGAGTGAAACACATTTTGAATATCAAATAAAACCATACATGTTGCATATTTAATAGCTTTCGAATAACTTAAAAATTCATGAATCCTAACTAGGGCCTCCACAGTACCAAGTCCCTTTCTATAGCCAAACTGATGACATAAAATATTGTTTTCTTCTAAGAACGTGGATAATCGATTAGTAAAGAGTTCCTTCACTATTTTTCCCCATATAGCGAGCAAACAAACTTGAATGAAGAAAAACTGAGAAAGATATTTTCCCTCCTTTGGGATTAAGATACCCTTAGCCTGCTTTTATTTGTCTGAAAATATCCCACACTGTATAAAAAAAATTAATATTTGTTTATACATACCTTATCTGCATTAAATATATATATAAAGTCTAGAGACCATCCATCGATACCGGAAGCTCCTTTCATCGTTGGTATGCTATAATCCATCTCATTGACTGTAAAATCACTTGAGTATTCATCTTGAGTATCATTTTTTAAATAAATTTGAACATCAATTATTTTTGGAAAATTCCGCATCAAAATATAATCTTTACTTTATTGGAATCTTTAGTTTCCCCCCCCCTCCTCGCCCATTTTCTATTACTATGAGGCCTATTTTAATTTCAGTCTTCTTATTTTTATAATATTTCTGATAGTTCCTGCATAGTTTATTTTACTATATTTTTCAGAAAAATTACTAAAGGAATCCTTTTTATTTTGGTTTATCATTAATTGGTATTATACCTTCTTAAAAATAGCTCCCCATTTCTGTCCTTTTTTCCAATTAATGTGCAGAGGGAGAAATTTGGATTTCCTGGTACGTAAAATACCTGCTCTTGATCGATCTTTGTATGAATTGTTATGTTACTTTGAAAGTATGCAATTTATTCTTTAAATACGACTCGATAATGCAAATATGAATGATGTTGAAAATATGAAGAAACGACTTATTTTTTTCCTGGTAGAGTAGGTATTGATTAAAGTATGCTTTTGACATTTTTTAAAATTTATAATTAAGATTTAACTTCACAAGTAATCAATGTAGAAAAATTCGTTAAGAATATTAATTTTTAAATACTTGTATTGTAAATATAACTGGATTCATGAAAATATACATCTTTTTTATAACTTGAAAATTATGAAACATATTTTATACTACATACATAAAGTTTTAATGTTGAATTATTCTACTTTCTATACTTATACTTTTTTAATAAACATGTTAAATATCAGAAGAAATAGCAAATTCTACAGCAAAGACAGAATAAAAAAAAGTAAATTGAAACATACTACTGATATATGTTTACTGTTTTGCCTTCAGGACTAAATAATGAAAAAAAATTGAATAGATCTTATCAATTAAAGACTAAAGAAACCAACTGAAAAATATATCATAATTGATTTTAATCAGTGTAATTATTAATAATATTGTAAGAAAGATTTGCTTCTATTTTTATTTCTAGAAACAATTCTCATTTCTCCATTAAATATTATAAAATAAACATAAATTAAAAATTTCAATTTTGAAATTCGCCTATTTTTATGAAACTTCTGTGAAAGCATTGAAGAATTTGAGAAAAGAAATTCAATGCAAATTAAATATTTTGCAATCAATCGAGATAATAGATAAAATTAGGTTTTAAAAGTATTTAGAAGTATTTACATAATTAAGTTATAATTATTTAATCTGTAGAAGCATAGCACAATTATTGCCAATATCGATATATTTAGTAAATATTTTATCTGGAATATAGAGAATAACCCAGCTTGAAGACAATTTGATTCTCTTGATTATGATAAATAATTGTACTGGTAACTAAAATGGAAAAGAACTATTATTTTGAGAAAGGATCCTCATTTTTGCATAAAATATTATGATATGAATTCAAAACCATGGATTTCATTTTAAAAGATTAAATTATCATGAAATTTGTCTATAGATATGCATATTAATTAGCAATTTGAATACTTCCTTTGGAAAATCCATTTAGTTGAATTGAACATACGCTGCCTTTATATTCTGTTGCCAATTAAAGTGCATTTTCTGATGCAAACTCTGAGTGCACTCTTGAAAGACTTGAACTCATTAGAAAATCTTGACTTATACTCTCAAATGTAGCTTTAATGATAGTCGTATCTAATTTTGTCGCAGAGGATCCTTCACTGAATAGCCTAAAGAATATGATATTGCTTTAGACGAAAAATTTTGTTATATTTATGGACTGATTCCAATAGTTTCTGAGAGTTAATTTAGGGCTTTTAAGAGGGTATCCATTTTAAAAGTGTATAAAATGTGAAAGGAATTTCATCTGGATGCATTAGAAATAGATTACGAAGAGAAGATATAAGAATTTCGTGCAAAATACTGAAATTCGTAATAAAGCAGTTTTTTTTTAATTTGAATATATTGAAGTGATACAATGAAATTTTATAAAACGGCTGGGAATTCAGCCGTTTGATATTAGAGTATTGCAGTGGAAATGATGACAAATAAAAAGTCTCCAAATATTGGGTCCGACAAAAGGAAAGGTTTAATTTAAACACAATTTATTACGAGGAAAAAGAATTGAACACATGATGAACTATTTACAGATATGACGGGGAAAACTTATAAGTACATAAACGATCATTACAGGAATAACCTTAATGCCGAAATTTCCTAACATGAAGGATAAAAGTATACTAAATTCAATCAATTGTATAAAAGAATGTATTTTTTGATGTTATCATTGCATTATAAAATTAAATAGCCTCAAGGCTATTCCTGATGAAAAATTACATAGAAAAGTGAATCATGAATTCTACTCATAATAATCTTTCATCTATTTGCATATTTTCTTCCTTTGATTATATATATGGCTAAAATATGTTTCGAAAGTAACGATTTCTGTCATTTATACCACTGAATTAATTCTTCAACGAAAGTAAATTAAAAATCTCTGGTTTTATGACAGGTTTTGTGAGCTAAAACGTTTATATTAAACCGTGCGCAGATATGACTTAGTACACAAAACCTGCAATCGTAGAATTTCAATTGAAGAAAATTTATGAATAAATTTAAAAGTGGTTTTTTAATTCAAATAAGGTCTTGTCAGTTTTTCTTTTTATCATAAAAGATATTTCTACTCTGCTTTAAAATCCAGAAATCTTCTTTATCTTGAAGAAAAGTATAAACTATATTACCTTGCTGTTTATTAGACGGCTTTGAAAATAAATGAAAGCAAAAGTGATGAAAATAAATAGTAAAAATAATGATTCATTTTCAATAAATCAAAATAAAGTGGAAGAAACTTTCTGTTTTTTAATACTTTGGAGTTTTAATAGATAAAATGGGAGGCACAGATGAAGAGATAAAAACTAGAATTAGAAACTCTTTATTAATGCAGAAGAATGTATAGGTTATAGAAAATCTCAAATATAAGCGGTAGAGAGTAACTGCATTTTAATGCAATAGTATTATCGATTCTTCTTTAAGGCAGAGAAGAGAAAAACTTACCAAATCCCAAGAATAAAAATTAAATGTCGTTTAAATCTCTTGACTCTGAAATATTCCTAAAATATATTTGCCAAATAAAATTTTAAATATTTAATTAAATAATAAAACACTTGCCAAACTTATTTCCGCCAAAATTTAAAACGCTGGACATAGATTGAGAATTCCACCAAATAATAATAAAAGAATTATGCTGATATTGGCACCAGATAGAAAGAGGAATAATGGAAGGCCAAGGATCACATGGTGCAGCGTGGCTATAGGGGAAAGGAATTCATTTGGATCGCCGTGTTGACCTTGTGCTCGGAATTCGGTGTTGGACTAGGTTGATTGACATGCAAGCTGCTATGACAATGTGCCAGCTTGGTGTATAGAGAAATAATATTAATGATATATAATGCTAACAATGCGCTTTTAATGATTAATAATTTTAATATTCAAATGTTTTAAAAGGTTTTTATCTCTATATTGAAAATTAGATGCAGCTACCATTTCCTTCCTCTCAAAACTTCTCCTCTTATAAAGTTTTATGGAACATTTATTAATATATTGCTGTCTCTATCCTCAAATTACATGAGCACGAATTGTATTTGGTCTAGGAATTAATTCATGCGGTTTTTAATAAAAAATTAAAGCTTTATTTCAAAAGCAAAATACATAAATATGTTATCAAAAATATTGTCCATCGCTAACCACTAATTTTCCCATCTTCCAGGCAATTTATGAATTCCGTGCCGAAAGAATTCCTCACTTTTCGAAGCGATCCAATCATCAGAGATTCATTTTTCAATATTTTCTGAAGAAGTGAACCGCTGTCCAAGCAAATCGTTATTCATGCAATCAAACAAGTAGTAGTCTGAAGGAGCAATGTCTGGTGAATACGGCGGGTGGGGTAATACTTCCCATCCGACATTTTCCAAATATGTTTTGACCGGTTTTGCAACATGTGGGCGAGCGTTATCATGTTGAAAAATAAGTTTATTATGTCTGTTATCCTATTCTGGTCGTTTTCTGGCCAGAGCTTGTTTCAAACGCATCAACTGAAGTCGATAACTTTCTCCATTAATAGTTTCACCAGGTTTCAGAAGCTTCAAATTTTTTTCGCTGTCCAGGTCGTTCTTGGTCTTCCAAGCCGTAACCACCACTTTTAAACCGTGCAAACCATTTCTGACACGTTCGCTCAGCTAGAGCATGGCCACCATAAACTTCCGGAAAAATACGATGACTTTCGGTAGCACTTTTCTTCCTGTTAAAGTAATGAAGAAACCCCCCCCCCCCGTAAAAATACTTTATCAGACACAAAATTTGACATTTTCAGTTCAATAAAAACTTTTGTTGTTTACGCTTAAACCAAATGGCATATACTAAACTATATGTGCAATAACAGTAGTTTTAAATGCATGTTTGTACAAACGAAACTATGGGACAATAAGCTAGTTACGCCATCTCTTGTAAAACCGCACGAATTAATTCCTAGACCAAATAGATGTTGGGAAAAATCATAGTAATAATTGTGATTTATTACTTATTCTGAAATTTAAAAAAATAAATATAATGATCGAATCATTCAAATACGTTATGAATAATTTATAGTATTTTGGAAATGGCACATTTTTGGGGCGGAAAAAATGTCTCATTATCTTATCTTACATTGATTCTACAGAAAAAAAAAATTGTTTCATTTAACGAATGTTTAGGATTACTAATAAGATTTGGGAACAAATTATGCTCGTTTAATAAAACTTCATTTTATTTATTTTTAAGGAATTTATATCATACTGAGTTATAAACTGTATATTTATAAGATTTTTGATACATATGTATGCATTTTAAGCAATTTGGAATTATCTGTTAAGTTTGATGACGTTTGACTTCAAAGACAAACTTGGATAATGAATTTTTACTTTTAATATTTTAAAAAATTAAGATCTGTTTAATTTATTACAAAATGTATATTTGGAATAGTTGACAGAAACATAGTTTTTGAAATAGTTCGGAAACTAGTGTTCAGAACACGTTGTATTTATTTTAGTTAAAACAGGACCTTACACCGTTGTATTGATGATTATGGCTTTTAAATAATAAAGGTTTTGCTACTCCCTATTTATGCTCTAAAACTCTTTTGCTGGCGTCAAGAACTCAAATATTTAGAAAAATAAAGTAATACTTTTAAGAAACGCAAAGGAATTTAATTTAGTTATTTTATGAATTTTTATGTGATGGCTTATTTAATTATTTTTAATGAACTTCATAGATACACAGAATGTCGAGTTTCCAGCTGAGAAAAATGTATATGCATAACCTCAATTGGATTTAATAATAAGTTATCATATTCTGCAAACGAACAACTAACAAAATTAACATTAGTGATCAAAACGACATACAGTAGATTCTCAAATAACATGAATTTACATAACGAGACGAAAGAATTGAGTTAAAGCGATAATCAGTAATACATCACACGTAACAAAAGTTTTATATTTTTATATTTTTGAAGAAAATGCCAGGGAGCTCAGAAAACTAAATATATGCATACTACCTGTTTCTTTACAATGAAGCAAAAACTTTAAAAAAATGACATTTCACACAAATAATTACGAAAGAAGGGGATGTAAATTTGCATAACTTCGCCCAATAGAAAACATGACTTTCTATAATATGAAGCGAATCAAGAGTTCACTACAGAGTAAATCAACATAAACATTAACTCTCTTTAAGTCCACAGATCCAACAATATGTCATTACGCCTAAAACTGGAATAAAAAAAGAATTCAGAAATTTCTTTATCAAATTAAATTTTTGATGACAAGCTCGATGATTTTTGTAATTGAGTGAAAAAAACTTAAACGATTCCAATTAATAAGCTATATTTTCATATTTATTTGTCATATGCAATTCCTTTTTTTAATAAAAGCATTTTTGTTGACCTTTACGTGCCATAACCAATTTCACACGATGCCAAATTAGGAAATTAAATTTAAAATTTATTAGCTGAATTTTTTTAGTTATTAAACAAATAAAATGTTTTAACTGCTTTTTTATATAAAAATTCTTAACAAATACAAAAGACACCTATAACCGCTTGGTGGTTCTAATTTTTTAAAATTATAATCATGCAAGGATCGCGGCAAACAGATACACATAGAACCAGTGGAAATATGCTGCCATCTATTTTCTTGAATACATCTACAATATGAGGCCTTTTTTCTGTATTTGGATTTGTCGTACTCGCATAGTGAAAAAAGAATATTGAAAAATGATATATGATATGCTATAATTCTTATATGTTAAAAAATTGCTGTCGCTATTTCTCTAATTTTCTGAAATAAGAATTGTTTATAGTTCAATCAATGTTTCACTGCAAAATTCTAATCTCTTAAAAACGTAGAAAGTTTGTAACACTTGGAGGACCAAGTTGCAAATCTTTTGCATGCCAATCCATATATCTTTAGTGCGGCTGTAACCATTTTGCAGGTAAAAAAGTTTGACACGTAAATGCTCAGTCTGGTAAAGTTATTGTCATTGTCCCTAAATAGTAGCTAATTAACCAGAGAGAAGGCTCATCCCAAACCTTTTCGCATGCTTTGTAATAATTTTTTTATACCCCTTCCTCCACGTACAATTTTGGAACTTGGTTAATGTTGCGAATGCTTTGCATTGCATTAGTGAACAATAGCAAGAAATAAATATCTTTGGCATGAAGCTAGCATTTTTATTGAATTTATTATGAGAATGTATATTTATAATTGAGACCTTTTTATGGGAATATATATTTCTTATTCGAGACCTTTTTTGGTGGCCGACACCAAAATTTGATACAAAACTATATCTGTAGTCACAAAGTAATACACAGAATTTCATTGATTTAAACGGTTATATTTATGAGTTATTGCATTTAAATGCATGTAGAAATACAAATCAACAGACGATCGATCGCTTGGAGAATTTAGTTAAAACTTTAGGGCAGCATGAAATGAAGTAGTCTGTTCTTTCTATCATACTAGGAATTCTTTATTATATAAATTGATTTAAAAAGTCATTATTCTTCCACTATGCATATGCCTACTGTAAAAACCGTTTTAGCTCCTTTGTTATTGATGAAAATATCAAAGTTTTCTCCACAACTACTAAAAATTAATAAAGGGAAAAAGGAAAATTTAATCATACATCAAACTCAATCTCGATTCATTCTGGTATTCTTAAGTTTATTACAAATAGACGCTCTAGAAATACATTTGCTTATGTTGCCATTTAATTCCATGAACAGTAATCTGATTCTAACAATTACTATCCCATTCTTCCATTCTACAATCAAGAATTAATTATTCTAATTTAGTAGCATTTCAGAAAAGATAATTTCTTTCTGAATATTTTGGAAACCAAATCACGAGTTAAAGTTGATTAAATAACTCAAAAGGTATAATCAGCCACTAAATACAAATAAAGATTGCTATTAATAAGGAAACTACTGAGTTTATTTGAAGATACAGTAATTAATTTGGAAGTCTTTCTACACCTAAAAAATTCAAATACTTACATGAAATGTTTATAATTAATGAAATCTGAAAAATCATTCTTAAAGGTTAGAACTGAACATTTATTAATTTTCTTATTTTTGATATGCTTTATTGGAATCGTATCAAATAAGCTCGTTCGTGAAAATTTTCAGAATTACAAATTACAGAGCAAATATCTTGTGTCATTCAAGTGATGAAGTTGAGTTAATACAAAAGGAATAAAAGGATATTTATAATGAGAAAATATTTGGGTTTTTTTTGTTGCAATTGATAACGATAAATTATGAAAGGAAATTTTTTTAAACGATTTTATGAAAGGAAAGGCTTTTGGTATAAATTGATTAAGCATTAAGTTGATATTATATGTAACTAGATTTCAGAATAAGATTTAGATGTGTAAGAAAGACTTTTCAGGGAGAATAAAAGAAATCTAGATATGAATTGTTAATTACAATTTTTCTCTTATTCACAGTAATTTCATGAAAACGTAAGATGATTTTATTTTATATGAATTATACAAGGAATTTTTTAATCTCATTTAAACAAAAACTTAATTACGTAAATTAAAATATTAAACTAAAGTACAAGGAAGGTAAATAGAATTCAAGGAACAAGGTTGCAAAGAGAACTTTAAATGTCATTCTTTGTATTTTATGTAGAATATTTTATTTGTTTTGAAACCTCCAATCTTAAGCGAAAAACCACAAGAGAATTTCCACTTAAATGTAAAAAAACATGAAGATATTATCACAGAAGGTGGGTTACTACTATGATGGGTGACTATTGTTGAACATTTAAGTGAGTTACCGATGAAAGTGTACAAAAATAAGAAATTAATAAAAAACAGAAAAGTA
Organism: Argiope aurantia; assembly: GCA_026543865.1. NCBI lineage: Eukaryota > Metazoa > Arthropoda > Arachnida > Araneae > Araneidae > Argiope > Argiope aurantia. Next base: position 143,124 of record JAPMOR010023278.1, on the reverse strand, counting down.
AAGCATTTCTAGAGCCAATTTAATGAACACTGATCACTGTTTTATCTAATGGTTTAAATTATATAATTCAATATTTGATACTTTTCCCTAAAACTGAAATAGCTCTTTTTATTACTCGGTGTATTATCAAATAAAAATTTCACCAGTGTTTCAAAAAAGTCGTATTTGATTGAGGAAAAAAAATGTAGTAATTTTTTAAAATTAGAGTACAATAGAAAATCACAAAGATCTCCCAAAAATCACCATATATTTTTAAAAAATGCTTTGCGGAGTTTCACATTTCTTTTAAATCATATATCTATACTTATAATAAAGCTCAATGTGTGTGTGTGTGTGTGTGTGTGTGTGTGTGTGTGTGTGTGTGTGTGTGTGTGTGTGTGTGTGTGTGTGTGTGTTGGCGCTCTACAGGCCAGACCATTCAACCTACAGCTACCAAATTTGGCATGTGTATGCCTTGGAGGCCGGGAATGTGCACCTGGGGTTTATTTTTTCGAATTTTTAATTAGAATTTATTTATTTAATTATTTAAAAATTTTATTTATTTAAAAATTAAGCGAAATTTTGGCGTGTTTTTGCTATAACTTCCAAAAATATTACCGCACAAAAAAGATTTTTACATGAAGTTAAAGATCAAAAATTTATCTTTTAAATGAAACCAATGTTTTAACCTTAAAATTAAATTTCTATTTTTAATGAATTTTTAAATAAATATTTTAACTATATTTTCCATCAATTTTTTTCGTACAAAATAAAAATAAAATTTAAGCTGTACAAGCACGTTTCGCATTCATGGGAAAAAAATAGCTTTTTTCTAAGTGTTGCCATCACATTGAATAAACTCCAATTAAAAATAAATTAAATCTTTTTGGAAATGAAACAAATAAGAAGTATTATTTTTTTCTAAAAAATAAATTCAAGAAAAATTACACTCTCTCTATATTATTAATCCAATAAATCAGTTTTATTTTAAGGCAAGTTTTGTTTAATATGAACAGGATATCCATTCAAATCAGGGCCACACGGCTAATTTGTAAACCTTTAGTAAGACACAGATCTGCTAAAAGGGTCTAAATGGAAAATGATTAGATTTTATGTAACTTGATTCAATAAATGCTCTAATAAATAAGGAATTTTTGATTTTACATAAAGGTTCTGCTGTGGAAATCACGATTAACAAAATGTTCTTGAAACACTAATATTTTAAATAAAAAGAGTTAATTTCCAATCAACTAAATCAATCAGTTAAACTTACTGATTCATGAAAATTTGAATATCATTATTCAATAAAAAAAAGGATAATTTTAGATTTTTCATCGATCGCTTCAAAGAAAATACGCCAATCAGCACGCAGGTTTCTCAAGATTAATTGGCCTAAGATTATGAAAATGTTGAGTTTTTCTAAATTTTGAAAGCAAAACTAAACCTGAATTTTATGCTAAATCTGAGAAATTTTTGTTGAAATATTCTTTGAGATATTATATAAATTATGAAAAATATTTTGTAGTTCACATAAGATTTAAATACCGAGCGATTCTGTTTGCAATACTCATATTCAATAATAATAATAATAAATAAATAAATAGCAATAAAGATGATAAATAAAATAAAACGTTTGATTTTATTAAAAAATATCTTTATATTAATTGCAATTTCATCATTTCGACTTTAAATTAAAGTTGAAGTTTTACCGGAAATGGCAACAAATTAGCAAAATATATATAGTAAATTGAACGAAACGATCTAAGCAACAGTATAAGTTTGGTATGACTATCAAAATTTGAAGATTAAAAAGGTTTTGTTTGAGAATCTATCAAGAGACCAGTCACTTAAAATATTTGATTGAAAATTGTAGTGAGCGGTAATACTGGCGAACCGGCTGGTCGCCGAAGGCGGCGTGTTAGCTTATAAAGTTAATGCAATAATTAAATTTCTTTCAAATATTTTTAAATCCATAATTTTCTCAAAATTCTGGAAATATTTTCTAATGAATACAATGTTTTTAATTTCAATGTTATTTTTTGAAAGTCAGGAATGTAAACTTCGAATAAAAACTAAAGCGCATGAAAATATTCAAAAACTGTTTGTGTAATTTCAAAATACGGACAAAAACTACGTTTATGAGAAATACAATTATTTTATGTTCTCTTGTACAATCATTTTTTTTTCAAAAGAAATGGTTTTAAAAATTATAGTACTGCAGTAATTATTTCTCTTTTGATACGGTGTATTTCTGAAATTCAAAGTATGAATTATTCAGAATTTTGAATATTTTTAAAAGGAATTTCGATTAATCTTTGAATGAAAAATAAACACAACTTAGTAGTGAATTTGAATGCATAAACTCAATTCCAGTGTAGTATCAAAATAATAAATTAAATTAAAAGTGTGGCTAATCTTCTGAAATTCCTCAAGAAATTATAATTCGAAATACTAATTCGCCAAGAGCATTGTTTTCACTAATCTAAATTCTAAATGAATACTCCAAATGTAGAAAACTATACGAATGAGTTATTGGTATTTTTATCAAAATATCAATTTACAACTTAATTAATTCCAAACAACATCTTAGTGATATGGAAGGTTTCTGTTATTTACCCAGAAAAATATATTTAACAGTGACGATTTATTCAAAACAAATCTTAAGTTGCTCCAGAGAATTTAAGGGTTTTGCTCCATTTCCTTATGTCATTAATAACTAAGAAAGTAAACAGAAATGAAATGGCTGAATAGATTTATTCTAATTATTTCAGTTTTCATTGAGAAAATAAAAATATCAATGAGGAAAAACAGACTCTTTTAACCTTCACAAATATTAAGGAAAGAATAATAATGCTGCTCAAAAATTAATTTATTGTAGAACTAATTTAATAATAAAAGCAGTAGAATAATAAAACAAATTCTGTTTAAATGATTAGCATCGCATATTTAAAAGAATATTAATTGATTATACGCTCCTTTTCACAAAAAGCTGCTTTCTCGCGTTATTTTGAAATGCATGTAAAGTGTATTCAAAAGGAAAGCATATCTAAGATGAATTCAAGTAATCATCTACCGAATAAAAACAATAGAAATTTGAAATATCAAATTAGTTATTTAATCCTGTATTTCAGAATTAAATGTTAATGAAAGAAAAAGACATTACAATGAAATCTCTTCTGGACGCGAGAGATTTGTGAAGCTGTAATGCATGGTTTAAGATATACAAAAATTTGTAAACTTTACATATTTTTTTAATATACCTATATGTATTTTTAATTTAATTTGCTGTTTATAATCTATAAATATTATAATTATTAATTTGATTAATACAATTTTATTTTTAATATGAGATAAACATAAGCATAAAGTGCCTATTTTCTATTGATAGTTAGTAAAGTGTTTAAAAGCAATTTTTTTAAATAAATTTTTATACTTTGCATTGTTTATCATCATTATTTATTAAGAAACTTGATTGCGAAGGAGAATACTTTGTACTGTATCAAATATTTGCAAAAGCCATTGATAACGGTTTTCAACTACAAATTTAAGGAACAAATAACGCTTACTAATAGAATATTCTGAAATGAATATTTAAACCTTGAATTTCAATTTGGAACCTTGCATTGTAATAAAGTCTATCTAAAGATATGCTTAGTAACAATTAGCTTTGCAGCTTATTCCCTTTGGAAAATCTATTCTATATAACAGCACATACACTGCCTTTACATCAATTACCAATCAAAGAATCTTTTCTAATACATCCCCTAAACCTATTTTTGAAAGACCTGAACTCATCAGAAAATCTTGTCTCATTTTCTTGGATAAAGTTCTAATGACAGTCCTATCCAATTTCAGGATAGAGGATCCTTAACTGAAAAGTTTAATGAATATAGCATTGCTTGAATGAAGAACACTGTTATCTGTTCGCTGATTTCAATATTCCCTGAGAATTAATCTCAACCTTTTAAAAGGACATGCATTTTAAAGGAGGATAAGATTGAAAAGATTTTCGCTCGGATGCATTAGGAAATAGATTAGGAAGGGTAAATGATACAAAATTCTCTGCGATGATGTATACTGATTTAGTTTTCTACCTCGAAAATAATGAAGATTCCATAAATTGCATAGATGAGCACTTATTTTTGTTGAAAGAAATTTGGGAATAGTATTAAGTAATGATATTTAATCTACAGAGCTATTTAAATTAATCATAGATATACTTTTTGGGAAAGTATATCTATGATTTCCCCAAATCAATCATAGATATACTTTGGGGAAAATTAAGATCTGTATAAAAACAATAAAGAAAATTAATAAATCAGTTATCCAATCTCAGCCTCTGATATTATGTGTCTGATTTTTCCATATTTTACTTCATATGTAATCTCTAAACCTCTAGATATATCATCAAATAATTAGAAAAATGAATGAATCAGTCATCCAACCTCAACCTCTGATATGATCTGGTCTTGCCACTTTTGTACTTCATATGTAAGTTCAAAGCCTTTAAATAGTCATCACTGATAGTCTGCCTCAGACTATCCCCATTTTGAAAGCAAATTATTATAGAATTATATATTCTCTAAAAGGCAATGATAGAATTCCTAATCCAAACCACTGTACAGATTTCACCAGATCTTATGAAAGCTTAACACCTAAGATATAGAGGGTATTTACACATTTTTAGAACAATTTTGGGATTTTTTAATTTAAAATGAAATTTGAAAGTCTTTTTTCTGGACTATAAATCTACATCGAAATTTATATTTAAAAAAAAACGAATTTTCGTAAACTTTCTAAGAGTATTGATTTCCATTACTTTCCAGAAGCCATCAATCGTGGTTGGTTTGAGCTTTGTAAGAGCTCTTATCAACAGACCAAAGGCACAATACAAAATAAGTGAAATGTCAGAAGATACTCTAGGAATACTTTGAAAAGGCACATGTGCAATCCTTGTAATTATCTAAGATTTTTTCACGGAACGCAATATATTTTTCAAAATATAATTTAAAGCTTTGTCTTGATGTAGTTTCACTGTTTGAAAGTTTTTGGAATAAAGAAATGAAATTTCATCTGTAAAAATCGGATGTAAAACTTTATCTTAATAGTACTTTGATTTTAGCACTTTCAATATCCCATTATAGGAAAGCATTGAGACAATCAAATATCTTACCGAAATTTTTCTTTTTGCATTGATGGAACCAATGTTTACATTTTTTTCTCTCTTTTTTAGGTAGTAAATTGATTTACTTTTGTTGCAATCATTTGGAAAATCAAGGATCACAATGAATTTCCATTTGCCTTTTGTTAATACTCAATTGCTATTCTGTGTTGAACCAAATGCTTGACTAAAAGTTTGGGTACATTATGTATTTAAAGCTTTTTCAAGCTTTAAATCTTAGCTTTTTTTTATTTATTGCTCTTACAGATGTATTTTAAGACTACAATTGATTTTTGAGTTACGGATATTACAATTATTACAGGCGATTTCATTTCAGAAATATTTCAAATGCTATGCTTCTTTTTCGGCTATTCGTTTAGTGTTTTCATTACATGTAGAAACTCGTAATAACTGTACTTCCTATTTAACTTTATCATACTATCTTTTTCCTTTAACTTTTTTACTTCCTATTTATTTTGTTCTTGGAACTTTTAATACCCTGTTTTTTAATACCTATCGCAACAATTTTGGACTAAGGAATAAAAATATTTCTGTTCGAAAAGTGTCAAAAGAAATGTCTTTCAATCCACATCATATTACAGGAGACATTTTGGAAGCAGAATTAAGTTAAAAATAGCGGACTATATTTCTCCTTTGAAATAATAAGCCGTTTCCAAAAACTGTCTATTCCAAAACATTTGGATTTTTTAAAAATTCTTAATCGAAATCGTTCTAAAAATTTGTAAATCCATCTATAGTCCCATACCTTCCACCATTCTCCAGTTTCAATAAATATCAAAAAATAAATCTTTGACTGAGCCCAGGTCTCAATAACTAAACTGATTTTGCCATGTTTCTTCGACAATTAATTTCACCCTTTAATGAACATTGCTAATCAATCAAAATGCTTTCTCTTTATTATGCAAGTATCATTAACAGTAATAATTTCTTTTAATAGAATGCACTGCAGGTCATTACATTATATTGTCATAATAAAATTAATGTTAATATTTTGGGCGAATAGCTAGTCGTGTGCTACTATGTGTAATAAAATGTTTAGAAAAGCTTATATGCCATGCGTAAAATTATTATGCCTTTATATAAATTTATTATTTCATTTTCATAAATGATACTGTTATTCCTAAAAATTTTTATTGTTTCTGTTTATTCATTAAAAATTAGAAGGATAAGTTGCGAAAATTTTCTTACAGAACTTCGTCAATACAATATCCTTCAAATTTTGTAAATCTTGAGCACCCAAGACTTTAGATCAGATTAAGAATAGTTTTGGTGCCTAATTTTTTTAATTTTGTCTATAAATCTACTAATTTTGGCAGCATTAAACTGCCAAAATTGGCAGTTAATACAAAATATTTCCAGAAAAATTAATCAGTTGTTGGATAGAAACAAATTATAAGTATAGATCTAAATTGCTTCTGATTAATTCGGAAGCTTTATAATTTGAAAATTCCAATAAGTATACACGGTGAGGAGTGTTTTAAATTACCATTTACCAAAAGCCAGACTATAATAATAACTTCTACTACATTTATAAATTTAATTTTATTCTATAGCCAAGAATTAATCAGAATATGAAAGTTTAGTCAAATACTTTAATCCAATAATTACTTTTAATGGATTTCGAAATCCAATTCGATAAAATAACTTCAACAATATAAATATAATCAACCAAGATATGCAAAAGCGCTATTAAAGTTACCATAAATAAGAAAATTAGAGAGCTATTTTAATGGACAGTTACTAACTTGGAATTCTTCTTATAAAAATATATATATATATATATATACTATTTTCAAAATATCTTAATTAGAATTAAAAAATCGGTGATTAGAGATTTTAAGATTATTAATCTTAGTATATTGAATAATTTTAACATACTTTTAACAATTTGTTCACGAAATCATTTAAACACAAAATTCTAATTACTTCCTGATAACTTATAAAGATAAATTTATATATAAAAAGGATTCAAGCTTTTGTAAATAAAAAAGATGCTTATCCTTTTATAAAGAAATTATTTATGAAGGGAATATATTTTTCACATAAAACATGATTATTGATAGTAATTTAATTTTTATATTACAAGTAATCAGAGAGTAAAAGCTTTAAGAATTTAAATAAGTTTGTCAAAAATTTCTAAATTTGAATTGTAATTATTTTTAATTTTTTTCCACAATTGTGACAATTTTACAAAGCTTATTAATCTTGAATATTTATTTTGTCGCGATTTTTGGTAAATGTTAAAATACAGATTAAATTTATCAAAATATGTTTGGTCCACAGAAATTAAATTTTTTTTTAAGTGAACTACTATAAAATTAGTATATCTAATTAAAAGTTTGGTGCATCATTCATTTTTCTTTCGACAATTGATTTATATAGACGACACATATGAAAATGAATTTTTAATTTTTTTAACTGCAGATAAATTAAAATTTCTGAAAAATAAAACTAAGAGTATTTTTATGAATCTTACAAATAAAAAGTTATTTACGAATTTTGCAACTGTAATTAAAATGTTACTTACTTACATTGAATATACAATTCATTTTAATATTTTTTCTGCATGATTACTTTAAAACCTTAAAATAATTTTTTTCCTTTGTTTACGACCTGTTTGTTTCTTTGGTAATACATTTTTGAACAAATGCTCAAATATTATATGATGTTAGAGATGCGACATGGTTATTATTTATACAATTATCATGCAATAAATTTTCTATTATCGGAAGAAAATAGATATAAATTATGCAAAGCATTTTGATATGTTGTTATAAATTTTTCGCATGTGTATCAAAGAATTTTTTTCTAATAAAATTTTTGAGAGAAGGTTTAAATTTTTCCCATGTATATAAAAGAACCAATTTTAGCAACGTTTTTGTGATAATATTTATGAATACTTCCTGTCACCATTTAATGATTTCTGGAGCAAAAATAACTGATCTATTTAGTATTGCCAGTGGCAAAAATTGACAAAATATTAAACTTTACAATCAAGGCCATAATCAGATTTCAATAAATAATTTTAATTAATATTGTAATAAATAACATTAAAAAATAAGAAAAAACACATACATAAAGAAAAAGTATTTGTTTTTCGAAAAAAAAAACTATCTCTTGCTATAAATCTAGGAAATGCAATTTTATTAAAGAGAATTAGTTTTTTTAGAAATGTATTTATGCATGTAATATTAAGCTATGTTTCGTTTGAATGCGCTAATGATTTAAGATTTTGTATTTTACAAAAAAAAACGAGGTCTGTTTTCTCACTTATTTCGCATTTGATTTATCATCAAATTACTTTAATTATTTTAAGATCTTTTGACATGATTTTAACCTACCCCCTAGAGCATACATAGGTAATTAAATTTGATTTGAAATACTGCATAGAAAAAGAGAAAATCGAATGATTTGTTAAATTTTGAAAAAAAAAAAGGAAAATCATACTTAAAATTTTAATTGTATTAGTTTTTCTGTAATCAAACATCGAATTGGAAGAAATAGACCTACAATATTAAATTTTATCCAAAGAAAATATACTAAAAAAATATGCCAAGAAAAATAAATTTTATATAAGAATATTTTATGCAAAGGGGTGATACAGCATGTGTATATTAAAATTACCCAGAAAAAAAATAATTTAATTTCAAATTTGTAAATTTCTTGTAAGTAAAAATTTACTAGCAAAGGAAATAAAAACAATGGTAGAGTTAAGATCCCGGGCAATGGTTACATAAAATATGTAAGAGGATACGCAAGCTAACAAATTCCATGTAAGGCAGCATAAATGGTGGCTAAAAAAGTCTAAATTTTTCTACAATAAAAAAAATTATCTTGTTGGACTTTAATAAATTATTTTTATTTGCATCTTAGTGCCAGAATACATATTAATATTTCTTTTTTTAAAAAGAAATTTTTTTCTGAAAAAATATTTTATATAGTAATAAAAATACAAGGTTTCTAATTTTTGTCTTTTTTTTATGCTGAATGTGACTTTGTAACAAATTTAGATTCGTATCAATAAGAAAATAAACTACTTAATGTTCACAGTAAAAAATATTTATCATATTTCACTTTCAAAAGATGAAAATATTAATTTAAATTCAGTGAATTTGTCTTTTCATTTTGTAGTTATTTTGTACATCTGTATTCAGCAGCTGACGGGTTGACTTCCTTTCGATGGATTTCGATAAAAATTTGATAGAAATCTACAAATTTCGCATAAAGACCATAATTTGTCCTTCTAGCTCAAACTATTTTTGAATTATTATGTTCATAGACAGACAGAGAGACATGTATAATTCCAAAAAACGTACTTTTTGGGCTCAGGTAATTTGAAATATGGTTGTTGTTGTTTCTAATGGCACTTGTCATAGACAAGCTCGCTGACGAAGTCAACGATTTTAAGCCGAGAGAGCGTCTTTTGTTTTTCATTAGCGCCATCTAGGGCCAAGAGTACGTCTTAGCTACTCACGCGTAACAATTCTTTTTACGGGGCGGACCTCATTCATGCATTTCATTCACTCATCCACAGATCGTAATTTAAATCTAAGTCAGAGCCACCAGAAAAGTAGTTTTTTGATGGAGAGCCTGGGCGATCAGCTTAGAATCTCCGCTCCCTAATAGTGCTATTGAAAGATAACTGTGCAAACATAATATAACATAATAATGTTGTGCATAGAAAACCTGAGTCAGAGAACGATAACCTCTGAATAGTACCCTCAGTGGTATACTCTTGACATGGAGGACTTTGTGATCACGACAGATTTATTCGTGCTCCAGCCACCACACACACGTAGAGTCTTCGGCCAGCGGGGTTCGAACTCGCAACCCAAGGAATGCGAATCCAACGCCCTACCAACCAGGTTATCCCGGCTTTGAAATGTGGAGATTGGTCAAAATCTGCAGTTCCAATTTTTTTGTCGATTAAGATATATATATATTTGCCTATTTTGTCATGTCACAATTCAGCATAAGGTAATATACAGTTAGATGTTTTGACTTATTTTGTGATGTTTTTCAGGAGACTATAAAATCAGATGTATTGATTTTTTTTAAGAATTACATCCATGTATAACAAATTTAACTAAAATCATCTGACAAAAAGTATAATTGAAAATCAACACTTTTTATTCATATCAAACAATTCACTTAAATTTAATTTCATTTTGATGAAGCTTAGAGTATAGCTATATTAAAAATAATTATTTTACTCAATTTCAACACAACACCTATGGAAGAAAAAAGAGGTTACTGCAACTGTAAATTAAGGGTTATTTTTAAATTTTAACAAAAAAAAAACTTTAATTTTTACGTTCTTGTTAAAATTCAAGGACAGTCAATTGTAACACAGTTAAAATTTCATAAGACAGCTATTTTGCGTTAAATTGATTTTTTTTTTAAATCAGCGAAATGCATTTATTAAACAAAAAGAAATTAAAAAGAGCCTCTACTCTCTGGAAATCCCACAAAATTAAATTAAATTAAATGGAAAGTAAATTGCCTCATTTTTTATGTATATCGCAAATATTTATAATGTTTCCTCTTGGGGTAAAAATTATCTTTCATAAAAACGTTGTTAGTGCGGGTGTACGTTTAAAGGATTCTTTTGCTAATAAATAAAAAACAGGACAATCAAGGACACTTTTACACTCCTGGAGAAGGAATCAATGAATGGAATAGACAACTCGATATTAATCTTTAATAATTGATAATTTTCTATGCATAGAAAAAGTCATTTATTTATTATTTAAGATTAGGGAGTGTTTAATAATCTAAAATTTTGCAAACATAAATCTAATTAATCTTTGAAATATGATCTATTTCTGTATGAGTAAAATTCTGTGTAATCAGGATGTTTAATTTGACGTTAGAATAATTCGGTGGATGATTTTTTTGTCTGGAAAAAAAAGTCAAAAATCAGTATTGTATATTTTAATAAAAGATTTATGTTTTAAAAGAATTTCCAAGGCAAACATTTTTAGTAGCGGACCAAAATAATAAGAAAAAAAATATATATTAGTTGGCCAATAATTTAAACTCAACTGTTCAAAATTCAAAAAAATATTATTTAAAACATTTCTCAATATTAATGAGATGAATCAAGCTCTGAAGGAATTTCTAAATGTTCATCATAATGTGTTTGGAACCAGGAGTATTCTTACTATTATTATGCAATTAATCAATATATAATTTTTTTTCAATTCGCGGCGAAACGCGATAGCATTTCTCACCGAATTACATCCAGCTTCAATCTTGTATTTTGCCCATCAATATACTATAAATTTATTTCACTCATTATTTAAACAGATGCATTTTTTTAGTAATTAGTATTTTTTACTCTTTATGTAGGTTGATTATAAAAAGACTATCAAGATATATGAGCCTCAAGCTAACATACCATTCACAGAAGCTGAATGAAATCTTGTTGTAAGTTGGTGCTTCTCCATATGTGTGGCCTTCTATCAAACGTTTCTTAACACAACAGTTTGGTGGCAGAATTATCACCCGCCATTTCACGTTTTCGTGGTGCTCTAAGTACCTCGATCTTACTTCAATGGATTGTGGGAGATATCTGAAATCCAAAGTGTATACATTTAATCTGCAAACTGCATCTAATTTCAACGATGCCCTAGGACATTAGGTTCAGCAGATTATTTATGCCATGATATGCGTTGCATTGCCACACACCATATCCATCGAAGTGTCATCATATATGAAGAGATCACGTGAAAAATTTGTGAATCGCAATAAAATGTTTGACTTTCTGTTGCTTCTTTATCTTCTTAGTCAGTCTGGTGAAAGTGACTTATATTTTATAAACGGGAATGTGACGTGGCATATAATTAGTAATTCGTCCTGTGCTAGCGGTTTTCGTGCGACAGCTACCTTCCAAAGCTGTTTTTATAACCTTTCATTCACTATGGAGATTGTATTTCATTTTTTAAAAAATTGGTATTGACATTTGAAATTTTCGTAATTTTGTCACTATAATCGTATTTCTTAAAATTTAACTTTTTCCTATAATTCTTTAGTATGTACTTCAAACTATCATATATAAACATTTCATTCAATTTCTGCGAAATAGTATGATATCTAAAGACTCGCATATCGGGATAATTTTTTTTATAATTATTTTGTACATTACTTACAGATGCGACTGTGTAAATGACAATTCATTATAAAATTTTTACATTTTCTCGTTTGTGTTTGCTTTCCTTATATTGCACGGAAAAAGATTTGGAACTAATAAATAATTACAAAAACATTTTAGAAAAAATTGGCTTTTTATTTTATCAAGACTCTTTCTGGTATGTGCTACTCTTTCTGCTGCAAGCGTTATATTTTCTATCATTAGAAAACCTTCTGAGTTTGTTCTTTTTCAAGCATCTTTTTATTGCTGATGTCTGTGAGAAATGTTATCCGTTCCATTAGTATAAATTAATTCTTTTTATTAATATACGAAAGTTTTTGATCACTGCTTTATAATGAAAAGCCATTAGGAACAAAATGAATGTACCAAAATAATGGAGTATACACACTTTTATACTTATACTTTTGTATTGATCATTAACGGAATTTCATTAGGAGAGAAGTTAGAGTAATTTCTTCCCCATCGTGTTTATTATCTTAGATATAATTTGATATAGATAATATCTTAGATCTAAGATATTATCTTAGATATAATTTGCTTTACGCTTTCTTCAAAACCATCGTAATAACGTTTGATTAATACAAAAAAAAACGAAACGAAAAGTATTCTATTATACAAAAATCATTGTTTATTTGTTATACATCTATATAATGACATGTAATAAATTAGGAATAAATTTTTACACTGCTTTATTTTTTTTTATTTTGATTAATTTCATATCTTTCACATCCCCTTATAATAGCTAGACTTCTTATTGTCAAGCTACACAAGAATGTTTGTACTTTTGAAGCATAGCGTAATAATAACTGTGACACTTTCAAAAAACTCCACTGTTCAAACTTCCATGTCGCACCAACATGGAAATTTGATGTTCAAAGGGAGATTCGACGACTAGAGAGTTCACATGTCAAATTTTTAAAGAAGTAAAAGCCGCTATACCCTGATTTTACAATCCGGCAATCGCTAGCGATTGCGATATTAATAACAAACATTCATTTATCGAAATTTTCCGATTTTTTTTGTATTATTCAAATAAATGAAAACCTTTAACTTTTATACCGTTTTCCTTTTCACCTGCCGTGTTTTATTAATATATATATTTCGTTCAAAATACATAGTTAAGAAAAGTACAGGTCAAGAAAGAAAAAAAAAAAACGTTTTTTTTTTTTTTTTTTTTTTTTTTTTTGTATTTAGGACTGGACGATGACGGAATTTCATCTATGTACATTAATCAACACATACCGATATTTTCGATATATCGTTATATCATTATTTATAGGTATTATAAGTTAGCATCTCTTAACATATAATAACATACTCTCTCATAACATAGCGACTTCAAATAAAAAGAAGTTTCCATTTATATAATAAAAATATTTGTTTTCTTTTGAATAAAAATAGAAAAATAATTTTGAAAATAATTAGAAAATAACTTCGTTAAAACCCCTTTAATAAGTGTGTCAATTCCAAAGCAATGTTTGCATGTTACAATTTATAACATTGAAGACAAGTATTTTGATAAATTAGAATGTGACAGTATTTATAGAATTATTAACAGAAATTCTGCATGAAAGTCAAAAAGAATGAAGAGCAACAAAACTAAACACTAACCGATGACTAAAACGAAATCGAAATGTAAATTAATTATGAATATCGATTTATTGTATTGCGAATTACCGTGAGCCGCTAGGCGAAAGCGGAAGTATAATGGATTTTTAACGGATTTATAACGGTGTGTGACTTAAGTGTGAAACGGCACAGCTTAAGTGTGAAAATGCGAGCTGCAAATAAAATTTTGAATTTAATCTGAATTAATCCTTTTTGCTTTTGTTTCTGTGTTCGTTATAATTGTGAATATCAATTTACAGTATCGCGATTTATCGAAAACAATTATTCATAATCAGGATTTAGATAAATCGATATTTTTCAACAACTGGCATAAAAAATCGTTTTTTCAAAAATATCGATTTTTTTTCGATAAATCGAAAATCGCACAGCCCTATTTGTATCTAGCATTTTATTACTTCTTTCATTCATATATCGCATAAGCAAAATAAAAAAAAATTATGCAATGCCATTTTCAAATTTTAGAACTTCGTTTAAAACTACATGCACTTCAATAAATATTTAAGGAAAAATATTTACATATATCATTTATTTCTGTTTTGAATTCATTTCATGTTACAATTTGGCCCTTAAAGTTAGCCCTTAACTTTTCTATTTTAATTTAAAGATATTCTTTCTTTATTTCAAGCTTCAAAGTTTGGTAGGTGAGATTTTAACAACCTTTATATGTAAAACATTTTTTTCCTCGGTAACAACTATGAAGAATACCAGTAAAACCTTCCTTATGCCCATGCTTCTGCCAGGACTGCTTAAACCTGGTGGAAAGGTCTCAGTTACAGGACTTCAGTGTTTCAAGTTCGAATTACGATACCATGGAAGACCTATGTGTAAGTCGGTTCCATCGGGGATATATTTACCTGAGTCGAACTTTATCCTGCTGCTGTGGCAGAGAAGTTAAGAGAGAAGGATACTGGTTCAAGATAATGAGAAATCTTACCCAACCCACTTTAGCGAGAACTTCATCTCCAATGTATTCTGTGTGCGTGTGTACGTGTGTGTGCATGTGTTTAAAAACAGAGCACTATAGCGCATAACCAAAGAACGCATGCACACAGTTAGCTGAAAGTAATAACTGCTGACATGATACGGAATTAGATAAGAATTTAATCTTAGCTAATTCCATATCATGTGACAATTTCAGAAAATTTACGAAACAAATGCCTTGACACGGTCTTTTTGAACAGTTAGGTATTTTTACAAAAAAAAACTGTTTATATAGATAGAGCGTTTCACGTCTCCATGCCAAATTTAGAAAAACAATGAACAAAATAAACCAGAAATAAAAGCTCCAAACATTAGATAAAAATAAAAGCTCCAAAGACATTACATCAAAATAAAAGCTCCGGAGAAATTACCTCATTATATCAAGATTTATTGGTCAATATTTTATAATATCCATTGTAACAACTTCATCACGGAAAGCTCGTAAACTTTTTATAGGTTTATCACACAAAAATAGAGAATTCATTTTATCGATATAATAACTATAAGTATGGTTATATATATTATATATATATATTATTTACATTTCATTTATATTTACATTCATTATACACATTATTACGTATACCTTAATTACGTATTTACATTATTTACATTTAATTATAGAATTATATACATTTCAAATCCTATCATTATGTGTAAAGCTATTACATATCATGAATTGCAGAATATAACTTAAAAATAGCCCAGTCAATAAACTTATAAAAAAACTTTAATATAATCTTTCCTTTAAGTTATTATTTCTACAAATTTTTAATACTTTTGAACCAATAAGTAGCAAAATTATTATTTATTTATTCAATCATTACTTTGTCAGTTTTTGTAAGATCCCTACAACACGAACATCCGACATGATTTTTCCTTTTTGCGAGCTCATATCCAGGCATCGAAAAGTGGTTTAAGTCAGCATTTATGTAGTTTCATATTTTTGAGATTTTTTGTGATAAATTGCAGAAATTTTGTACATGATCTTATTAAAGGATGGAGCACATTTTACTCATTGGGAATTTTTTTGTACTCGGTCCGTATAACAATTTAAATTTTCTATTTTTTGAAATTTAATCCCCTGAAAATTTTAATGATTTCATAACATTTTTACATCTATTTTTACGCAACTTTGTAATTTACAGTATATGTCAATGATTAATATTTAAAGACTTTTAAAGGGTTTTTGAGAGACCCTGTATAAAATTTTGAATGAAGGGTAATTGGATTTCTAAGGATCATGTTCTATAAAGGACTGATGAAATTTCCCGAAATCTTGTCAAGAGAACCATTGCAATAAGTAGTCTTCCTATAGGAATCTACCTAAAATGTTATATAGATATCAATTTTTCATTTCTCTGAATAATACAAGTGGGTTTAAAAGTCTTAATATTAGTTATATAAGAAAATTTTTAATAAAACAGTCGGAAATGAATAAAATAACCAGGATAATTTCACCTATCCTCAGGTAATAAAAACTCTTACTGACGAAAAAAAAGAAAAACCGATAGTACATGATTCTGGAAGAGAAAATCCACTAAATCCACCTTTTGGCAATTTCGAGGAGAGAAAAAATGATGGATGAGGGGACAAAAAATAAACTTCGTCTTCCTATTAATTGCTCACAATTCTGTCAAGCTTAAAGGTTTGTAGTCCAAATTAAAAAAGATCAAAAGCATAAGTAGACAGCAAACAAAAGGCTTTGGGAAAATTAACGATTTTTTCCTGAAACTAAAGTATAAAAACCCTACACTTTTAGAAGAAATAGAAGCATTTTGTTTCTAACTTGTGGAATTTGTTCATCCTTTTTATCGCGAGGTGATGATTGATTTGATCAATTATTACTTTCATAACTGCAACTCGAAATCTGGCATAAAACTTTATTAATTTTATAAGTTGAGTTAACTCTTGTTTATGAGCAATTTCAAACATAGAAAAGTTTTATTTTAATAATTTTCGAACGTTCCCAAATCTTAAAATTATTTATTTACGAAATTAAATAGACTAATTTCATTGAATTATGCCTTATGAATTTTATTTGATATAATTACTACGATTTTTATTTCTTAGAATATAATTTCCTCATAAATTTAAACGAGCAATTCTTACACATATATAAATTTATTTCGTGTATCTCAGAAACGGCTGTAACAATTTGGATCAAGTTTTATACTGAGATAAGTTTATCTATGTAAGTGTCTTTCCTGAAAAAACGCGATTTTACACACACAAAAATAATTTTTTTTAATAGCTAACTATTAGAACCTTTTTCTATTTGCTCTCATGCTGATAATGTCATATAGCGCCATCTCGTAAGTTTTCGTGGTATTTGCATTGTTGCCAAAGGATGATAACCTATGGTACTTCAAAATTTGTGAAATGGCGTTATATGACATTACCCGAATACGAATACGTTTGGCTCGCACCCAAAAGCAATATCCGATTACTATTGGAATATTGTGTTAATCAATTTGAATAATATGTTAAGCGAAGTAAGTTCCTGATTTTTTTTTATTATTATTTAAATGACCATTTTATAGGTAGGTAAGATTGAAAAATATTCATATGTAATCATATGATACTATTTACATTATCATATGATTACTATTTACTATCACTAGAAACTATTTACATACATATCATATGATTCGTATGTAAATAGTTTCTCCGTTAAAACACGATTTTACAAAAAACTGCTTGATCTTCCTGGTACTTTCAGTTTAAGAGCGAATTCTACACGTTTATTTAAAACAGTTACATCTATTGCAAATGATTTTGGGTAAGTTGACACGAAATAGTTGCAGTGCTCTCTCCTCTCCTAGACGATACATGTTTCTGTGTATAAGGGTTGTATAAGGGCGGTGTTCGCTCACAACGGCGTTTACATTTCTGACAGTCGCGTTCAACGCGTATCCTAGTTTGGTTTTATTGCTCAACTAGTATACCCCCATTGAAATGAGTGGCAGTGTTCAAGCGTGTTTTGTTTTTTCATTTATATTGGGCAAAATGGCCAACCATTCAAATACAGCATCTGATGCATATAAATCAAATATAATAGCAGATAAAAAATGTGTCAGAATTTGGATCATTTTTTTAACATTTGCGGTTGATTATGCTCTATGTAAATTTATATTACTTTTTTTACATAACTAAAGTGAATATGTATGCATCTGTAAAGAAAAAATATATAAAAGCAAGCAAGATTTTATCATTTTTTGTCAATAATTTATGAAAATATTACTGCACAAATTTAATTAATATAATTTAGCTTAAAATTCAGATAAAATTATCAGATTTTTTTAAATGATGTACATTTTTTTTCCCTAAGGAAGTTTTTACCAAGTTTTAGAATATAGTTTACACAGAACTTTCATTTAGAATTTATTTCTGATATACTTCATTTATTTTGGTGTGTAATATTGCACTTTTGCAGGAAATATATAATAATAAAATTTGTCTTACTACGTCCTTTAATTTGAGTGTTTGTATTTATTTTTTGTAGGACATATATATATGAAACATCATAATAATAGATCTCAATTAGATTATTTTAATATAACTGGTTGAGAGTTATTGCTATTTCAAATCATCAAAATATTATTTGGAAAACTGTAATTTTCTGTGATTTTTCTCATTCTCAGTTTAATATTAAATGGTTAACAAATATAAATTTTACTTTTTTATGTGATAGCATATGTAGTTTTTGTTAACAGTATATATTTATAATTATAATTTGTAAGAAATTTTATATTACTGTCAAAATTTGTTTATTTAGTTATTAAAAAATTTATATTTACTCATTATATATGTGCGCTCTGAATAATTGTTAAAGAAATCTGTATAATCATATTCGTACAATTTTTTAACATGCTTATTTTTGTATAAATTGTTGATCATCTAATGAGATTGCACATAATATCCATGAATTATTTTTATACAATAAAAAGTGCATAATGTCTGCATAGGAAATTCTTTCATCTGTGGTATTCATTCTAATTGTCGGTCTTTAAATTTTGAAGAAGATGAGAGTTGTTAATGGAATGAAGATTCGTCGACAACCTAGAAGTAATAGCAACAAGAAACAATTTTCAATTAACTTGAATATATTGAACTATTCTCTGTTGTCAAACCAAATAAGAGATCATAGGGATAAAGATATGCTACGAATATTGTTAATAAAAGCCTCCTAAGTTATTATTAAAAAGTGACATTTTTTGAAAAATTCAAATTTTTTAACATTCTAACATGAAACTGAAAATGTGAAAAATCACAGACAACTTCAAAGCGATCAAGTAATACTCAAACGATCTAATACTTTAATATTTTCAACCAATTATATAAAAAAAATTATCATCTGTTATTATGATGCTTCATAGACAAAAATTTACGAATCTCTACATTGAATCTTTGATAAAATTCATTTCTAAATCTCATAATTTTTCATGTATATTGATATACTTTTGGAGAGAAAAAAAAAAGAAGAGGCATATTAATTTAAACTTGATATATTCGAATCTATATATCAAGTGAGTTTCATCACAGAGTTTTAAATGCTTGATATAAACACTTATGACAGCTAATTGCCAACTGTGCTTCCAGCTTCAAGTGAAACGTTTTTGTTGATAATAAATGATTAAGATGATGATAATAATTATAAAAAGAAATTGCAGTAAATTGTTCGTATTTATTGATAATAGATTTGCCACCAGATTCTTGAAGTGCAAAAGTATTTAATTTTATCAGAAATTAAATTTTTATATTTTTGAGAAAGCGCATTGTCTTCAAAATCACAATAAATAAAAACAATAGCAAATATTTAACAGTTAAACAAGGAAGCAGGAAGACCTACAATATGTATAAAGTTAGTTTCTTCTTTTTGAAAAAAGTTGGTCTTTAAAAAAAAATCAAAATTTAGTAAAAAGTTTTCAATTACTTTCTTTTTTTTTATTTTATTATTTTCAGAGTGAAATATTCGCACTTTTTATGGGACATACATCACTCATACAGTGATTTACGGCCAAAAGAATTCTGAATAGCTAAACTTTTTGATTTATGGAAAATTGATAGAAACTTATGGACTCAGTAAAGCCACCGAAATTCACTATCGGAAGAACTTTGATATACTGCTTTAGTGAATTGAACCGGTGATCTTTTTTTCTGTCGACTTTTAAAAAGTGTAGCATATTTTCGAAATAATGAAAGCATGGCAAATGTTATAATATCTTAAATTAGAGATTGCCACAGATATGGCGAAGATAATGCGATTTATTTTATGAAAGATAAATAGCTTTCATTGTTAAGGTATCTGACTAGGTTCGGAGACAAATTTTTAAAAAATGATACATAATCATTTTTCTGTACCAAATAGCTAAAATAGATTTGAATAGTCGCTACTAGAAGGAAAAAATACACTCATTGCCATTAGTTTTTGAAAAAAACTATTTAATTAAAATTTAGCAAATTTTCAATATTAAAAAGAAACGGAGCAATTTAAAAAATAGAAATATTTAATTTTTATTTCACCTATATATAGTTCAAACTACATAAAATGTAAAAGACCCCAAGATAGAAATCATTTTAATCAATAAGAACTTTATGAGCATTCGAAGTTGCCGTTAATGATTTTCCCTTGTCAAAATTAGTTTATTTTTGAACTTAAAGAGTCTACAGAACATGCCTACATGAAACTATCATAAAATCCGTAGTATATCACACCCTCAAGAGGTTTCGGATACATGCATACCAAATTTCATGAAATTTTATTGAATTGATTTTGATATGTCATGTTTTCCGTAAATCAATCATAGTGAAATATTCGTTCTTCAGGAAATGCATTTAGACATTGTATTTGTAAATTAGTAGTTCATCCAAATGAGGTGAAAGCAAATCTAGTTTTCACGCTTTTTTAACAGAAACTCCAAAAATAAGCAAATACGGCTGAGTAGGTACAGAGTTAATATAAACATATCAAATATTATTTTAGAGAATTTTAAGTTAAAAAAAAGAAAATTACTAATTTTCGGTTAAAACTACCATTGTTTCCGATTTCATTTATATTTGTTGTGTATTATTCAAACTGCTGCATCTATAGATCTATCTTACATATATTAAAAACAAAGTCTGTTTTAGAATCTACAAAATTTGGACTTTATTTTCAGATCATAAAAATTAAATTTTTCTGGAAAAGGCATTTTTAAAACCTACTCGGACATCTTAATATAGTTTTCCATGCTGCAAGTACAGTATAGAAAATATTTCTAATTTAAATAAAACTGACCAATTATTTTTTGAAAAAAACTCCACCACATCCTTATTCGATAATAAAAAAAATTTCTTTAGTTACAGAAGGAAAAATATGTACTTGTCTCTTCTATTCATTAATATCTGAAGAGCTGATACTGAAAGAGGGAATTCTGAATTCAAAAGTAAACTTTAATTTGGAATTCTACACGAATCTTTTATATTCAAAAATTTCTCGTTTGGAGTAAATTAATTAAAATTAATGAAGAGGTTAAACGAAAAGTGTTGATAGGAAAACCGTTTCATTCATTTCATTTTTTCCGTCGAAAAATTTAAGGATGACCTTTTTTAATCATTAAAAACTTCATTAAAGAGTTTAAGATGCTCTTATATTTTTTGGGATATATTTTAGTTCTTAACTTAATGATGGATTTGAGAAGTGTAATTTAATTAATGAATATATTTTTAGTAAAATGTGAAAGATTGGGAAAAAATATCATTTTTAATATTCGCATTGAAATGTTTTCTTTGGCACTGCTCTAAAAATTTTTTAAAAATTTCTATGAATATATTAATGCCACAATAATATATACGAAAAAAGATTTTCTTATGAAATCAAGATGGTGCAGCTATAAGACAACGAAATGAAGTAATATCATAGAATTTTAGTTACTTATCCGAAAGAGCACCTTTATTGAATCTTATTTCAAAAATTCCTTTTGATCAAAAATCATTCGATTTCCTCAAATTATCAAAACTACTGAATGTTTGGTGAAATTGTGTGGTCGTCGAAAAGATAAAATTTAATACCTTAACACTCGAAATCACGCTGATAAAGAAAATGATAAAAAGTTTTATGGTTATAATTCAGATAATGAAATTCATGAACTGAAATCTTATCTAAAATATTATTTATTATTTTTATAATTATAATTCTACAATAAATATAAGAATTAAATTGTCACAATTCGTTATTTTATTATTCATATGTCATTTATGATTCATATTCATGTTTTAAATCTGTTAACCAGTTTCTGAAAATGTGAAATACATATTTTAAACGAATTAAAACTAATTAAATATCTGTTAGGTATTTGATCCTAATTCTGTTTTATTACCAATTGAACATAATCTCAAAGAAAATAAATATCTTTATCGAAAAATTTAGAGACTATTTCTTACCAGCAAAATTGCTGTTTTTATGGGAAAAACGGCTTTACTATTTAATATGTTTGAATTTTATTTCGATGTAGTTGGAGATAAACATTTTGGGTAGTAGGGAATTCTTTGAATGTTGAAGTCTTCATGTCAACCTGTACTTAATGTCTCTCATAAAAATAGTAGCAAGCGATATTAGATAGGAATTCAAAATTGCTACTAAATATTTTTTTATAAAATAAAGAAATAAAGATAATGAATATTCCTATCTTGACAATGGTATTTAAAACAAAAAAGTGGCGTATGCCGGTAATTTTGAAAGAATTTTATTAGTAAATTAAAAGTAGCCACATTCTTTTTAATTTTCGTCAATTTTCACGATGCCAATTTGTTTTATGAACCCACTATGAATAAATTGTATCATTCAACTAATTGCATTTCATGGTATATATTTGTTCATTTGTTACATTTACATTTCATTTCCGAAATATTTTGATATCTTATAATTAAGATTATAATTAAATTAGCTCCTTTGACGATCAGCTGGTTAGTCGAGAATAATCCTTGCTAAAAACTTCAATTTAATATAACTCAGTTTTAGTGTCTTCGACACCAAAGTAAATTAAATTTCAAATTTTGACAGATCTGAAACTTGTCTTATTTAAGAAACTTTACGTCTTTCTTTTTATTGAGCTAAATAAGAGATAAAATATTATCTTTAATTTTCTATCATGTCACCTAAGATTTGAGCTTTAACATAGAATGGAACCTCCACTATTTCAAAAGTTAAACTATACTCTTAACAAAATATAAAAAAATCGTTAAAAACGTGCTTTAAACAGAAATTTGCCTGACATAAGAGAGTAAGGCTATTTTATTATATATATTAGAACAATAGACGGAAAATTCTTTAGGATATTTGTAGAAACAATGAAAACAATTTGAATTTCATTGAGTCTTTATTACTAATATATTGCTAAATTTACTTAAATATTTTTAAAAATTGATTAAAAACAGACAAAAGGATGTACAACATCAAAATTGATATGATTGAAAGAGTAATTTTAAAAATTTAAATATTATTTTGGTGTTGTATTGTTTCCGATATTTATGTTGGAAAACTTTAAAACGTCGCTTAATTTTTAATCAACTAAGATTCTACCTAAAATTTTGAAGAAAGTCGTTTTGTTGTGCTCGCTCTCGTCTTCCAAAGTATATCTTTGTCAAATTTGAAGCTCTAAATCAAACAGTCTACCTTATAGAGTGCCAAAACACACACGCATTCTTCTTTATTAGTAATAAATATAGATATATATGGACTAATAAAGGAGCAACCTATGAGAAAATCCGATTCTGTGGCTGGTTCTGGGCTTCCTTAATGGATATAATAAAGTTGCGAGGTTCTCACTCCAAAGGCGGCGCGTGCTTCCAACAGAATGGGTTGTACCGTAGCTGGTGAAGTCCCTTAGTTCTTAGGACCCAAGCTATCACATTTATCAGCCGGGGTGGGGTGATATATTTATGATTAAAAAAATCCATATATTTGATAAAGTTAATTACAGCATTGAATTCTCATTGTGCGTCTTATAAAATATTATTTTTGAAGTTTTTTATAAATTCGTATAATCTATATCAAGAACCAAAATGATAATAACTTTAGCACAGAATTAAAAAGAAACATTTTAAGAACTAAAACAGAAATGAAAATCAATAAATTCGGTGTGAAGACTATATACAAAATTTAATCCGTCTCGCTATTTCCGTTTTTGTATTACTTTGCCTATATACAGTGAAATGAACAGACAGACAGATATAATTTCCAAATGTACTTTTTATGTATACAGGTAGGTAATACACGCCAAAATTTGCAAAAATTCTGAGATTGAATTACTTGGTACTTACAATATTTTCTTTATGTATGTGTGCTTTGAATGTGAGAAAAAATAAACCCAACTCATGGAACTTTCAGAATATTATCCAGCTTTCTGACCAATCAAAAGGAATGAAATAGGATATTCTAGACAAAATGGGTATATTTTCTTTAAACTCTTCAGATACATCATACAAAACCTTGCACATAAGTCGCAATTACTGTCATTCGTGGTCATAAAGTTGATGGTATAAATCGTTACTGTTAAGCTGATGCGACAAGAAGTCATTTCTTCTAGGCAGAAAAATTACCTTTCTGAAGCATCCCTATCTTTTCTGTCATTTTTTATTTATTATACTACGTCAAAAGACATTGCGAAATCTTTTTTTACTGCGAAAAATAATGCGTTTCAAGTTATTAATGAATTGTAGAATTATCAATAACAGAAAATAACAAGTCATTTATTCTTTGTCTTTCAAAATATTCCACATTATTTCAAATTGCAAATAAATGTCTCAAACTATTATATTTCCCAGAATAGTGATCGATAGTCTTTTAATTATCTTGATTTAAAGTTCCAGAAAGAAACAGTCGAAATAATTGGTCAAATTTAGTGAAAGAATGAAGAAAATGCCTCCTTCTTCAAACAGTTATATAAAAATAAATTTTTTCAAAATTTATTTCATGAAAATTAATATACAAACTAAAATAAATAATTGGGCTTTCATTCTTCATAAATAAATTTTTCTTATATATTTTTTTGAAATTATTTACTCTTTAAATCGTAACTTGTATGTTCGTTGCGTGCCTTATGTTATATGTTATCGTAAGTAATTGCTTGTTTAAGTCTGACTAAATATTGAAGAAAAAATTTAAATCACATAAAAAAATATAAAGATTAGTTGCATTCCTTGTATAATTTGAACATATGCACAAATCAAATCAAAAAATCAACTATCCATATATTTTCAAAAATTCGGTATTTGCATATTATATCAAAAGAGATTTATTTTTTCACTTCCCAATACTGAAGCGATGTGAGCACTATTTTGAGACGATTCCCAAGCGTTTTTTAGAGGCAAATAAAATGACACTGCTTGGTTTGTCCAATGATTTGGCGAATACTGGGTTACGCAGAATTTCCTTAATGAGATAGAATTTCAGACCCTTCGCTGCACCCTCCAAGCCAATCCCTTGCCAACAGGCAATTGTGATTTGTATCAAGAGTTCCTTTCTTCTAAAAGTTTTTGATTCTAAAAATATTTTCTTTATAGTACGGCTTCATAAATATTGCTTTGGTTCTTTACTTTCTCGAATACGTAGTATAGAGAAAGTATAGTAATCGTCAAAATGTCGAGACCTCCATGTTTTAGACTTCCCTAATTTCGAAAAATGTATTTTTTGGAAAATGCCAGTGTGTCTACCTATTTGGGACAAAGTTAACGCAATAATACTTTGAGTTGAATTTGGTATACGTTCTTTATACCAAATTTGTAGATTTATATCTAATTTTAAGCAAGCCTCTCAGACGATGTCCGGCTGTTCTAAAATAGTTTAATACGATAACTACCAAACGAAGAGATGAAAAAAATTAGATGCGCATAATTAACATCTATAATCTATACACCTATTAAATTTTGAGCCAAATCCTACAAGAGATTAGCTGTCTGTTGGTCTGTACTTTCAAAAACATGTAGACCATAACTCAACTCAAAATGCAACTCAAAGACGCAATATATCAAATTTGGTATGGGATTTTGTGACTACAAATGTAATTTTGCTTCCAATTTTTGTTTCAGACTGTTGTAAAAAAACACATCTAAAGTACAAACTCGATTTTCGGATACTATTAGCCGGACACCAGGGATTAATCGCCAAAGACGCTATAGATTCAATAAAAATGCCAAATTCACGCCAAAGACAAATGTAACTATTGTACGTAGTGCTATACAAAGTGTTCTCCGAGATAACAAGTTTATTAAAAAGTATGCGATAAAGTTTTAAGGAGACCACTGCCACTGGTTGTTTTGTTTCTTGCATCAAAAATGTCCTACTATGGAGCTATGTATTTCTTTATTCATTTCAAATACAATCTATATTCCATTTTCAAGAGGGAAATGTTTCTAAGATTAAAATCTGCGCCAAATAAATTGAAACGTATGCTCATTTCGAATGTAAGATCCATGTTTCCAGTCCAAGTTTAATTGCTTAGTTAGAATAGTTTCTTAAAACAAAAGGTTTAACCATATTGACATATACATTCTCAGTCGGGAGTTAAAATGTTCACTTATTTTTAAATTTAAATAATAAAAAAACCTTTTAAGTTAAATTTACAGAGAGAAATGTTGCACGGGACATAAAGTTAATCCCTATTTATCTAAATATAGATTGCTTTCTCATTCTATGTTTAAATTTCAGAGGAAAATATCCCATAGATTGTAGAAACCACACATTTGCTTTACGAAGCAAAATACATTTTCTGGGAAAGCTGTATTTTTATTCAAATAAATTTCCAAACTACTTCCTTCAAATTCCAATTCCTCCACCAAAATATTTAACATTTCTTTTGAATAAAGCAAGGCCAAATCCTTTTCTGACAAAATCACAAGCGGGGTTTGTATGTTATAATATATTTCATATCCCCACGCTCCATAAAAGGAGCTATAAATGTTTCCTATTGAACTTTTCTACTTTTGCAAACTGACTTTATTGTAAAATGCAAAACGTTCCCCCAAAATGACCAAAAATGCTTCAGCAACAATTTCTTTGACAATACCGTTGAAGGTATAAGAGAAATGTTCAAGAGCGATTGCGAAACCTCTCCACCTTGTCACATGGGAAACAGTTTTTTTTTTTTTTTTTTTTTTTTTTTTTTAAGACCGGGAATGAGAAATGGAATTCCGACGCATCGACAGGGCTTTTCGAGTCTTTCTTCCTTTCCTTGTGCTTCTGAAGTACCCCATTTTCGAAAGATTTCAGTAAAGGAAAACGATAAAATATTCTTTCTTGTTAGCAGAGTTTTTCTTGAGTTTTAAATGGCTACACAGGGATTCGAGCAAAAAAGAACATTTCGTAAAATTCCAAATATTTTTAGAACAAAACTGGCAAAAGAAGTCTGTATATTAAGGCATAAATCAAAGATTTAAAAAAATATCATTATTAAAGAAAAATAAAATAAATTGAAAATAATTTCATGTGCTAGATAAAAATTTAGAGAAAAGTTCGATTATGAAATTGTTTCATGTTTAATATGGCAGAGTTTAATTAAACTCTCTAAAGTAAAGCTACAAGCAATACCAATTCCCCCATTTCTCTTACGTTACATCCAAAAAGAGATATCATTTATGAATTTTAATTTAATTTAGTTTTCAAATTAAGAAATATTTTGACAAGAACTGAAATGAAAAGATGCTTAAATATGGTCCCTTTCATAAAAATTTCAGAATCTTCCATATAAAAAATTATTTAAACTAATTTTCAATAAAATGAGAAAAGGAAAGGACAATATTTTTTAAAAAATCTAAATATTCTAATTCAAAATTTGCCCTGATTATGATTTGGTCAAACAAATTGAATCAGACAACATCTCCAAACGAATATGTAAACATGAAGCAAATCCTAAGATTAAAATTTAAACGGCACTTTTAATTTGATTAACATCGAGAACATGATTCTGGTAAATCAAATAAATAAAAAGAAAATTATACCTAAAATATATTGAGGCTCAGGGACTATAGATGCAGGGAACTTCTACAGTTAGTTGCCTTCTTTGCTTATTAGGTAATCCAGTCATGCATCGCTTCATAGGATCAGTGCACGAAATCATTTAACTAATGTTTGTTATCGAAACCTTAAAGCTGAAACAGACTAATAAAATCGGTTTCGACATAGAATCCACACTGTTTAGACTTCATTTTTTTAAAGTCCAGATGAGGGTTCCTTGACTGTAGATACCGTATTGAAATTTGCCCCGCACATAAATTTTATAATTGTGAAATCATTGGAGGTAATTGTCTTGAATCAGATTTCTCAATATTAGTTGATAAAAAAGATTTCAGAAAACCATTTCATTTAATTACTAACTACTTAGTAATACCTAGCACTTTTGGGCGATTTTCAAATGAATTTAAACTATAAATTACGAGAAATTCTTTTAAATTAAAACTATCAATATTAATATCATTGTAAAATATAGTCTTAATTCTAAATTTTAGTCTTCTTTTTTTGAAAGAAAGTAATCAAGAAGTTAGTAAAAAATCATAGTTAGAAATTTCTAAAGATATACATGAAATGATTTCTGGTGCAATTCGGTTTTAATGATGACCAAAAAGCGCGAAGGAAAAAATGTCGCCAAATTATAAAAATATACTCAAGTGTATTATTATTTATTATGAAAAGTTTTGTACATGCGAATCACATGCTATATAATTTGATGACTGAAATCGTCAAATTGGCATTTTTTTCTTGGCGCTTATTGATCGTCGTTACAACTGACAAGTATCAAATTTTTAAACATAATTAAACATGTAAACGCATGTATTCTGATTTTCTTTCATTACCTTTCAAATTTCTTTCATTCACGCTTTGACTTTAAAATCTCATTCATGGGTGTTTATAGCAGATGAAATTTGTTTAAAAATTGAAAATATATATCGATTTGTTTGATTAAAGCATCAACAACAACAAAAAAAAAGAATGGAGTTTAATCGGTTTGTCCAATGGAAACGAAATTGTAACCATCCTCAAATAAGGTCGTTCAAAAAAGGCCGACTTTTCTTTTCCCATGACTCCTTTATTTGCAGACTTGGCTACATATACATCTATACTTTTAATAAAGCTCAATGTGTGTGTGTGTGTTGGCGCTCTACAGGCCAGACCATTCAACCTACACCTACCAAATTTGGCACGTGTATACTTTGGATGCTGGGAATGTGCACCTGGGGGTTATTTTTTCGAATTTTTAATTGAAATTTTATTTATTTAAAAATTAAGCGCAATTTTGGCGTGTTTCTGCTATAACTTCCGAAACTATTACCGCACAAAAAAGAATTTTACATGAAATTAAAGATCAAAAATTTATCTTTTAAATGTTACCAATTTTTAATCTTAAAATTAAATTTCAATTTTTAATGAATTTTTAAATAAATATTTTAATTATATTTTTCAACATTTTTTTTTCGTACAAAATAAAAATAAAATTTAAGATGCACGAGCACGTTTCGCATTCATGGGGGAAAATTAGCTTTTTTCAAAGTGTTGCCATCACATTGATTAAAGCTCCAATTAAAAATAAATTAAATCTTTTTGGAAATGAAATCTGCAAAAATATAATTTTCGGCACGTGTATGTAGGAAATGAAACAAATATGAAATATTATTTTTTCTAAAAAATAAATTCAAGAAAAATTATTTTATGATCTTTTACACTCTCTATATTATTAATCCAATAAATCAGTTTTATTTTAAGGCAAGTTTTGTTATATGAACAGGATATTCATTCAAATCAGGGCCACACAACTAATTTGTAAACCTTTAGTAAGACAAATCTGCTAAAATGGTCTAAATGGAAAATGATTATATTTCATGTAACTTGAGTTAATAAATGCTCTAAAAAAATAACGAATTTTTGATTTTACATAAAGGATCTGCTGTGGAAATCACGATTAACAAAATGTTCTTGAAACACTAATATTTTAAATAAAAAGAGTTAATTTCCAATCAACTAAATCAATCACTTAAACTGACTGATTTATGAAAATTTGAATATCATTATTCAATAAAAAAAGGATAATTTTAGATTTTTCATCGATCGCTTCAAAGAAAATACGCCAATCATCGCGCAGGTTTCTCAAGATTAATTGGCCTAAGATTATGAAAATGTTGAGTTTTTCTAAATTTTTAACATTCAAAACTTCATAAATAAGTCTTAGTCGATCGTGGAAAATAGAAACATTCATTCATTTATTTAAAATTTGGTGTGTTCAGAATATTTCTCAGAATATGATACCTTACTACATTAAATTTAGACTTCATAATTTTTGAAATATATTTATAGGACGGAACAAAATATTATTATTGATTTCATTTCAATCCTTTTGAAAGAAAAACTAAAAACGGAATTTTATGCTGAATCTGAGAAATTTTTGTTGAATTATTGTTTGAGTTATTACATAAATTATGAAAAATATTTTGTAGTTCACATAAGACTTAAATACCGAGAGATTCTGTTTGCAATACTCATATTCAATAATAATAATAATTAATAAATAACAATAAAGATGCTAAATAAAATAAAGCGCTTGGTTTTATTAAAAAATATCTTAATATTAATTGCAATTTCGTCATTTACATTTTAAATTAAAGTTGAAGCTTTACCGGAAATAGTAACAAATTAGCAAAATATATATACTAAATTGAACGAAACGATCTAAACAGTATAAGTTTGGTATGACTATCAAAATTTGAAGATTAAAAATGTTTTGTTTGAGAATCCTTTAAGAGACCAGTTACTTAAAATATTTAATTGAAAATTGTAGCGAGCGGTAATACTGGCGAACCGGCTGGTCGCCAAAGGCAGCTAGTGCTTCATAAAGCGAGATTAGAACCAACACAATTGCTTAGTTTCACCACTGTTTTTTTCCCACATATTTGTGACTTTTTAAAATTGCTATAAGGATATAATTGGTGCTTTCTTGGATTAATGAATAAAAATTTTGAACACTCTTTAATATTCTTTAAGGAAAAAAATGTATTATTTTTTTTGAAATTATCATAATAAGTAAATCAAAGAGTCAAGGAGTTCTTTAAAACCGGCGAAAATTCAACTCATAATCTAATTTTCCATTTCTTTTTCTGAAGTTCCATTTCCTTGGATAAAACTTTTCCCATTCTTTGTTATGCTCTTTTTCAACTCGAATTCGACTGCATTTTCTCGTACATTAAAAGGAAGAAGACAAAAAGAATTATTTACTCAGTTTGATACCATGACTTTATTCAGATACATATTTAACGGTGACATCGCAATAAATTTCATAAATGTTCTTTTATCCAGACAAAATGACTCTTTGAATGGCCTGAATTTCCCGTTATGCTTTCAAAGGCATTGAAAAATATTTATTTTTGCCAACTAATATTTTTTTTCATGAAACAGGGGCATTACTAAAACTTTTATTGCGAAAAAGGAGCGCAACTACAACTAATGAATTTTCCGGCATAAAAAAGAAAATTGAATAAACCAGGAAATTCTCGAGTTCTATTGCAGTAGTTTTACTGATTTATTGTTTCTATCTCGTATAAGAAATTTAAAGAAAATATAAGTAAAAAAATTCAAACTTCAGATTTTGATGTATACACACATTTTAGATTTCCCTGTGTCCGGAAAATAAATTTTTGGAAATATGTGATTCTGTCTGTCTGTAAACAAGTTAACTTAAACGCTTTGAGTGAGTTGGATGAAATCTGGTATATAAACTTTTCCTCAAATTCGTAGATCTCTATAAAATTTTGAATGAAGTCCATTCAAATTGCAAGTACTTGTCCAATATTGGTCTCAAGCAGCAATCGGCAAAAATATGTCGAAAATATATATCCGCACGATATATTCAGTAAACAAGCTAGATTCTCGCCAAAGATCAATATTTAGTAATTATTGTCCACCAAAGCCATGAAAGGACTCTGGCTTTATTAAAGTTCAAAAATTTTAGGAGTAGAGTATAAGAAGGGGGAGAGAAAAGTTCATGGGAGATTATGCGAGAACGTTGCAAGGAAACCACACTCTTAATTGTGTAACATTAAATACATCTGGCAATTAAAAAATTGCTGGAAAATTTAGTTTAACGAAAGCAGGAATCTTATTATTCACGAATTGTCTTTTTTATTCAAATTAAGTAATGCTATTATATTGTATAATTTATATTAATCGCTTTTGGCGACCAGCTGATTCGCCAAAAATATTGACTGGATTTAACTTCAATTAAATACCTTATGCTTGACTTGCTACTCATGCGTCCTTTGAAAATAACTTCTTTAATAATCAAGTTATGACAAATATTGATGCTGCATTATTTTTAATTACATTGGTATATTAATAATAAAGGTGTGTGCATGTGTGTGGGCGTGCCCGTGGGCGCGCGCTCGGGGTTTACAGACCGGACCGTTTCACCTAATACTATCAAATTTGGCACATGTATATTGTGGAGATCGGAAATGTGCATCGCGGAGTGATATTCCTTTAAATTTTAATTAATTATATCGGTGAAATATAGGCATTTTTTTGCACTAGTCTCTGAAAATATTATCGCACAAAAATAAATTCTACACCATTTCAAAATTTGAAAAATTTATTAATCATAACAATTAAATAGCCATGAAAATTTTTATTAAATTTTGGCAACTCTTTTTTTTTCAACAACATTGTTGCCCTTGAAATTCAAAACATTTTCATTGTTTCATTCATTATTTAATCGTGTGATTTCCTTCGATTGTTGAAAGCTAAAGAAGAAGGACTTTGCTTAATATCTGTGTAGTTTATGACACCGATAAAAAAAAATGTTGATACAATACATGAAATTTAGAAGATAGAAGATCGTACATTGAAGTTTTTAATAGTGCTTTGATGTCATGGGATTTATCTCCATTAGAAAGATTCATGTATACGAGGAACGAAACACATGTAAGACAATCGAAATTACGTGGCTTTAATCTCTGATCATTTGCCAAAATCATGAACATGGAGTTATGTTTATATGATTTAAATAAAATTAAGTATAACTAATATTCCTAGCAAATCAGCTAATCGCTAAAGGTGACTAGATCTCTTTGATTCATAGGAAAAGGTTTCATGAACGTCACGCAACTTTATACTAACAAAAAGATTTACAAATCTTTGAAAATTAAACTATACAGTTTACAATATTTAAGCTAGTATCTCTGAAAAAAATATTTTCACATTAAAATGGCATATAAAAGCGTTTTTCTACAGCAGTTATTTCAGAAATTGAAAGCAGACTAGTCTCCACGGGAAAGTCTATGCACACAATAAACAGAGTATGAGAAATAAATTGATATTTTTTTCATGTTTGCAATATGAGAGAATCATAAAGTTATATCTAACGATTTAACGGAAATAAATTAAATATCGCCGACCATCTTGTCGCCATAGCGCAATAGAACTCCCTCATTGGTAAGAGAAGGACTTGTGACTTATTATTGGTAAGAGAAGTAATGATATGTGACTTTACATTAACAAGGACGATTTAAAAATCAACTATGCATTCTGTAATATTTAAACTAAATTCTTTGTATAGATAAGTATTAACACTTTGAGCTAGCTTGTAAAATATTTTTATAATAATTATTTCAGAAACCGTAAAATGGATTAAAGTTAAAGCCATGCGAAAGTGCGAAAGTTTGACACATATTTTTATTATTCAATTAATTGCTTTAAAAAACAATTAAAAGTAATAAATAACAAAAATATCACAGTTACCTAGAAATGGACTCTAGAATGGAATATGCAAATTTCATGTCGTAAATGTAAAAGTTAAGAAATGTCATAAATGCTTAGTAATGTCTTGTTAAGAAAATCATTAAGACATAGTTTCGCAAAATACTTACATAACAAAATTTTAGCAACGATTAATCCCGGCGAACAGCAGTTCGCCAAAGGCGGTTAGTTAATAATATAAAGGCAGATATCAGGCCAAAAGTACTAGCCTATATCCGATTAGAAACTCTTTATTAAATATTTTTCCGGTTGTTTTCCAATGAACCATTTATTTTCCGAAAATAACACAAATATTTTTCTACCTTAAACATGATATTATCCGGATTATACAGACTTTCTTTTTTATTCATAAGTAGCCACCAATGGCGACCAGATAGTTCGCTAGGTTTAATGTTCGCAGAAATTTTGAAACAAATATTTAATGTAACTTGATCTTTTGATAGATTCTTCAGCAAATTATCTTCAAGCTTCAAATTTTGATATCATATAATTCGTACTATTATAGAAGTCTTAATCCGTTCTGCTCATTGTACTATATAATCTATCTAATTTTCCGTCAGCTCCCATAAAATTTGAACTTTAAAGTCTGTTTACTGGTTTAGTCGTTAATTCAAAAACCTTTTTTGCTGCTTTTAAAAATCATGAGTACAGGAAACAGAATCATTCGGCCTCTCAATAAAGTGGGAATGAAGTCTTATGAGCACTTATTGAATATCTCAAAGAATTATTCAAAAAAAATTTCTCAGAGTCATTATAAAATTTGATTTTTAATTTTATCTTCCAAGGGGTTTAAATTATGTAAATGATTTTTTTTTGTGTTAGTAATTGTACTTCAGAAATTATGAGGTCTAAATTTTATACAATCCTTTAGTCCTAAGGAATCATATTCTGCAATATATTCTTCATACTCTAATTTTTAAATTTAAAAAAAGAACGCTTCCATTTTTTGTGATCAATTTTGAAAAAAGTATGAAGTTGCACATTACAATTTTATCAGAATCAACAAATGGAATTTTAGAACAGTTAACATTTTCATAATCTTATTGCAATCAGTCTTAGGAAAACTCTGTGCTCTGATTGGCGTATCTTCTTGGAGATGGTCAATGGAGTGGTCTAATATTACGCATTTTATTAAGATAACAATGCTTAAATTTTCATAATTCATCAGTTTTAATCATAATAGAGTGGATTTTTTTTTATTTAAAAAGTATTCGTCTCTGCCGACCAGTTGGCTGAGAATATTGATCATATATAATTTTCTTAAATCCTGTAGGTACAAATTCCTGTCATGATTCAGCCAGATTATCAGAGGTTAAAGCCGTGTTATTTCAATTGTCTTTTACATATGCTCTGTTTTTCGTGTACATGAACTTTTCTAAAGTGGATCAGTTCCATGACATCATGGCTCTATGAAAAATGTGGTTGTAATTTACATAAGAAAACATTTTTTGTGTGAAGTCTTATTTTTTTCAGAAAAGACATCTATATAGATAAACTAAAAAAGCAGAACTTTATTTAAATATAAAATTTAATCCAAATCTTTAGAGCCGTGTCCGAGATACACGACATAATTTTTATTATATAAACAAGAAATGCTCGTTTAAAGTTATAAGATATATAAAACAGTTTAAATTAAATTAAACAATTATATATACATAATTAGGTAATTTAATTTAAATTTATTTTCATTATATACACGGTAAACATATGCGTCATCAGATAAGAAATACTAAAGAATGAATTATTCAAAAAGAAAGAAAAATCATTCAAAATATAAATAATGACTGTTTTAATACTCAAAACATTTACCAAAAATGCAGATATTGAACTCTGAATTTAATATTTTACATAAAAGGAGCTTATGAAATTACTTTTGTCGTATAATTGTGAGGTCAGATGTTTTAATTCCCTTATACTGAAAATTACTACTTATATTTTCGTATTCTTAATAATATATATTCTTCAAATTGAAAGCAAGGTTAATTTCTTTCGTTATGAAAGCGCTTTGCCTTAGTTCTACAAAAATAAACGAACGTTCACACTGTCTCATTAACTCGTTGATCTAGTATATAAATTTCGCCAATGAAAAACGACCACGACATTTTGCGAGACATTTGGAACTCTCATCTCGGTTTAAATACTCTCATTTTTTTTCCCTGAGACAACTCCATAACTCTTTATTTCAAAATCCGCAGAGGGAAGACGGTACGGATTTCTTTCATGAAGCCATTTCGGAAGAGTTGGCTTGTGAGGAGCATAAAAAAGAAAGAGATGTGTGAGAAGTTTGAAAGAGAACAAAAAGACAAAAATCGCGCTAGACATCTGTGAATGGAAGCTCTCCAATCCCATTCCCTATTTATTCTCATTAGAAAGACTTTTCTTGTAAACAACCAAATTAGTCGGGTTTTCTGTCTTCTTCATCTGAGTTTTCTGTAGATGGAATTTTATTTCCTGGCAGTGGATCTCTAGATTTAGTTTCCGAAAAATTTCCTTTTAAAACTAGAAAGGAGAACTTGCTAAATATTAGCCGTCTTTGGCGACCAGTTCGTTCGACGAGATTAGGCTGCTAAATTATTAATACGGATGCATTTCTTTAAAAAACATTTCACCTAATTATTTAATATGGCAAACATATGAATTCATTTAAATGTGTAATTTCAGTAATTAAAGTTTTACTGAAATTTATAAAGCGTATATCGGTTTGTATGATTGGCAAAAGTACATGCTTGAATGTTTTAATGGCGAGTTTGAATCCCGCAAAAACATTGTTTCTGATAGTATGTCAAATTCTTAGAAATATGTTAAATATAAATGAAA
Source organism: Argiope aurantia (assembly GCA_026543865.1). Lineage (NCBI taxonomy): Eukaryota > Metazoa > Arthropoda > Arachnida > Araneae > Araneidae > Argiope > Argiope aurantia. The sequence continues at coordinate 106,608 of JAPMOR010023278.1, read as the reverse complement.
AATTGCATGAAAATGAAATTTATGTCATTCAAAAGGTAACTTCTGTCTTAAGCTAAAAAAAGTATTTTTTATTAGATGATTTTTTTAGAAGATATCAATTTTCGTATGCAAGTCACATCGAATTATGGCTAGACATAAGATTAATATACGAACGCCAAAATTGAAAACGAGAACTGATTTAAGAGATTTCATCGTGACAATTTTTGATTGCAACTTTAAAATCCGTTTGTTAGCATTTCCCGGAATCACCTAGGATTGTAGACTTTTAGGGAGTTTTTGAATGATTGGCACATTTTGATGTGCTTTGTGAGAAACCATACAGTAAAGAAGGAAGTAATTGTAAATCTTAACGTAAGAAGTAATTTGAACGTCTAACTTAAGAAGTAATTTGAAGTCTTAACACGATTACTTATTTGACAACCGTTAACCGTCCAATTGCGTATACCGCAATTTCCGCGAGTTCGTAATCAGCCCATTTTTTATCTCGCATTTTTCTCAGTTTAGAGTGATTATTTTACGATTAGAGAGCCGGCTTCCTGGCATAGTGGTAGGCGTCTTCCCCGTGACCTAGGCGTCCTGGGTTCGAATCCCGGTTCTGGCATGGTTGTTCTTCCTATTCTATCTGTGAGATGTGTGAATGTGCCTCCCTGTAAAAAGGGGTTGTGCAAGCGAATGTCATGCGTGGGTAGCTAAGACGTACTCTTGGCCTTAGATGGTGCAACTAAAACAAGAGACGCTCCCTTGGCTTAAAATCACTGACTTCGTCAGCGAACTTGTCCATGGCAAGTGCCATTATAAACAACAACAACAACGATTAGAGATTTTTATTATATCATAGTATTAGTTTGAAAAATATTTGAACTTATTTGGAAATGTCGAATTTAAATAGTGATTTTTAAAAAATCACGCGGACAGAAAGTGAAGCCTACTTTCGCGCTTGATTGATTTTTTTTTTGAAACCTGTTTCTTGATTTCTTTTATATCTTCTTCCCTTTGACTGAATATCCTCTTTAGTGACATGACGAATTATCTCCAGAACATTTCTAATACTAGTTTGAAGCTCCATTAATTAGCTAAACGAAGCATTTGATTCAGTACAGCTGTAAAAATGTTCAATGAATAAAGCAGTATGAAATTCATATGATGTTTTGCTTATATTTAACTGTTGTCATTCGACAATTAGAAATAAAGTCGATTTCTGTGCTACGTACATTAGCATTTTATATTATATATATAGATATATACACAGACAGATTCTTGTTGTTTCAATCAAGGATGTGATGGTCATTAAAAAAATGTAAATTTTTTGGTATTAACCTTTCGTTATCAAATCTTTTTGGAATTCTTTCTAGATCTATGTTTTATTCATCCTTTAATTACATAATTCTCAACAAATCCATTTTCACTCTATTTCTGAATAAAATATAACAAAAAATACGATATCACATAAATCGATTACAGAGAAGATTAAAATCTGTGAAAGAAGACACAATAAATTTAATTAATCACGTCTAGGGGAAAAAAACCTGATAATATGATATACAAAGTATTCGAAATCTTTAAAGAAACGTTCCAAAAATATTTTTGATAACAAAATGAAAAATTCTATTTTGTTTTCGGGAAAATGGTTTTGAAGTCTCTCTTAATGAAAAATATTTTAATATTTTTTAAAGAAAAATTTTTTACAAAAACAATATTTTTATAAAGAATAAAATTAGGAATATTTTCCGAATTCGTAATATCAGTCTTCAACAAATACTAAGCGAATAATACCCCAACGCCCGATTTCAGGCGAATCAGTTTACGGAAAAAAAATTAATAATAAGTGGGTTGAAACACGCAATTTTTTTTAATAAACTAAGAAAAAATAAGAAAAGCAAGAAGATGGGAGCAAAATAAAAGTTTCAAGATCTCTTAATGTTCAAAAAATATTTTTCCTCTAATGTAGTATATCTGCAAATTAGTATGTAGAATTTATTTAATTGCTTAAATATGTAGTGCTCTAATAATTTGAAATGTTATTTATTGTTTATATATCAAAGTTTCGCCAACTCCATCAACATTAAAATGTGTAATACGCATGTAAATCAGCAAATCGGATTTATAGAAGCAAATATATTGTTTGACATATATGGAATGAAGTATAGAAACGATTAAGTACAGAAATTCGAACAGGCTTAACACATTTTCGTAAATGAACAAAGTAGCAATAAAAAAGCAAAAATATGAGAGAAATAATAATAAAATTTAAAATAAAGTATTACATAATGTATTAGCATTTTATAAATGTATAAACAAAAGTTATAATCATAAATAAGCATAAAAATACAGTTTTGTTTTTTTAATATTTTATGCCTACATATGCCCCCCATATCTAAAACTACTTAAACCACCAAAAGGCTGAAAGACATTTTGGTGAGTACCACTTATCATATATTCTGCTCATTATTTTAAGAGCTCGTGTTATCAACAAAAACAAATTTGTACCCTGAAACAACACACATAAACAATTGAAGATACACATATTCGTGAATGTATTCACTTATGAAATTAATTTATTATTATCTTCCTTCCGTTTTCTGTTCATATTTTCATCCTTACGTGCATATATTCTTTTTTTGTGTGTGTGGTTTGAGAATGGAAATCATCAAAATTTCAGTTGTAAATAAAGGCGATATTTTTCAAGCAAATTTTATATCTGATTGAAAATTTATAACATAGAATGAATGAGTTTTTACCAGTATCAAACATTTCTAAAGTAATATTTATTAGCAAATTGAATGTATGTTGTGACGCAATAATCTTCGCATTTAAAACCACAAATCACTAAGCTCAAAAAAATTAGTTTGAATAAAATTACTTAAGAATAAATATAATATGTGAGAATAGGATAGATAATTACATTGAACTTATTTTCCTTTTATAAACGTTCAGTGTTTTTTGAAATATAATAAATGATGAATAATCTGAAAATCTAAATAGCACTTGATATTTATTATAAATAGTCTCTTAAAATTTTATCAAAGTACAGAAAAAAGTAAAAAAAACGGGTGGCAGATGCGGGTTTCTATTTCCCTGTCTACATTTTTAAAACTTAATTTAGGATTTTTCGGCTTTTTAAACTTACGCATATTATACATTTCTGTAAAAAAATGGACTAAAAATTTTTAAAAATTATGGTACATTACGGGTTTGTAGTGAAGTCTGTTTTACTTAGAGTTCGAAATCTGTTCTCCTGATTCTGTAGTAGAACTTTCAATTATGCTTGCATGGTTTTATCCTACGTTTCCTTTCTCGTTATCTTACCAGTAACATAGGGGAGTATACAGTGTCTCACAAAAGTGATGGGACACTTGTGCTTTACAAAAGGAAACTGTAATAAAATAAATGAATAAACCTGTACAAAAATGTTTTGGGTGTGTTTCATATTTAAAGTTAGTAACAATTATTACATAACATACATTTTGTCAAAATATTAAAATATTAATTTAATAAAAATACAATTGTTTAGAACGGAGCAAAAAATGGCTCACATAAGTGATGGGACACTTACTTTTCCATCAAATATTTATCCAAAAATTTTACTTTTTAAAAGGTTTTAATATTTTGTTGGATTTCCTTTAACTTTTAAAACATGATTTAATCTTCTTGGGATGGATTTGACTAATTTTTTTGTGATTTCTGGAGTGATTTTACCCCATTCTTCTTGAAGCACCGATTTTAATTGTTGTTTTGAAGAAATGGTGCGTTTGAGAATTCTTGATTCCAATTCTTGCCAAATATTCGCTATGGGATTTAAGTCTGGAGATTGTGGTAGTGTTTTTATTATTTCAGGTCAGTTATACAGCAGCCAGAGTCTAACGTTCAAAGCAGTGTGCTTGGAGTCATTGTCCTGGTAGAATTTAAAATCGTTATGAAGGTTCAATTTTCGTGCTGAAGATTTCAAATTTTGCTTTAAAAGGTCAATATACTTGTACTGATCCATTATACTGTCAATAAAAACAAGATTACCAACTCCAGCGGACGACATACACCCCCATACCATAACTCCTCCACCATGCTTTACTGTTGGCACCAAGTTCTGTTTGCGAAATTCTTTCCTGGGTTTTCTCCACACCAAGATTCTACAGTCAGAATCAAATATATTAAATTTACTCTCATGAGCAAATATAACTTTATTCTAGTAATCAGAATTCTTATTTATGTTGGATTTTGCGAAAGCTAGTCTGAGTTTTCTATTCTTTTCACTTACGAAGAATTTTTTCCTGGCTACTCTACCGTGATATCCAGCAGATCGAATTACCCTTCTAATAGTCTCAGGATTAAAAATTATTCCATATAATGCTTGTAAATCGGCAGCAACTTTAGGAGCACTCTTTCTTGGATTTTTTTTAATATTTCGAACGATAATTCGCTTTATTCCATTGGATAGCTTTGATGGTCGGCCACATTGTTTTATCCTGAATAATAGGATTCTTTTTGTATCGTTTAATGATATTGAAAACTGTTGAAGGACTCAAGTTAACTGTTTCAGCAGTTTTTCTACTAGATTTTCCACGTTCAATATGCAAATTAATAACTAATTTTCGAATTTCAGGCGAAGTTTCTTTTCGTTTAGCATTCATGGCTGCACAGAGCTAAAAAACACAAACATTCCAAAACAAACTGCAGAGAAATACTTCAGACGATTTTATAAATTATTGCCAATTGCTTTTGAGTAAAAATAAAACCACCAAAAATATTTTTATTACTTATTTCAGGCGATTTTTGTTGCATATCTAATGGTGTCCCATCACTTATGTGAGCTATTTTTTGCTCCGTTCTAAACAATTCTATTTTTATTAAATTAATATTTTAATATTTTGACAAAATGTATGTTATGTAATAATTGTTACTAAATTTAAGTATGAAACACGATCACAAAAAATTTGTACATGTTTTTTTAATTTATTTTATTACAGTTTTCTTTTGTAAAGCACAAGTGTCCCATCACTTTTGTGAGACACTGTAGATGCCCGGTCCCCAGTCCAATTAATAAAACTGAGGAACTCTGTCAATTTGTTACTTTGCAATATCTCTAATTTCACATATCTAGTGGACTATAAACTTCCATGCAAAATAAAAATTGGCGAAATCGTTATAATCATTGGTTGGGTGCTAGTTTTGCCAATTATTTTTAATTTGCAGTTAAACATCTCTTCCTCCCGCAAGACTTTCTTGAGAATTTTCAAAGAATTCCACACGTAGCTGCTGAAAATAGTTACTTGTAATATTTGGACTGTACTTAGCATTCTTTGATTATTTCTAATTTACGGCTCACACGTTGCTTTCTTATTTTTAATTTAGTGCTTTCGATATTTCCTTTTTTGCGTGAATTATTCTGTATAGCATCTTATTATTTTTTTCCTTTGATCTAGTGCGTTTCTTCTTTAAAAAATAACTTTTCGCAAATATTTTCTAGGAAAGAAGAAACTACAATAAACAAATAGACAAAATCCTGTAATAAACAATTTTTTAAATATTAATTATTAAAAAACTTTCTAAGAAAAGCAAGACTGAATGACAGAAACATATATAATGCATACTTCGCCTTTGCTTCTACTTTTCCTTTAATATTATTTATATTAATGAGGCCATATTTTATGTGCGGCAAAATATAATAAAGAGACTTCTTCAGAATACTAAAAAGAAATTTTACAAATTTTGGTTTTTGTCTTCTTTAAGAATTACTTGAAATTTTAAGAAGGAAACAAGCTTTGATATTTTATTTGAATCTGAAACAAAAGCAAATCTAATAAAAAGAATAAGAATTAAAGAATTTTCGGTTAATCAGGGATGTTTAATCAAATTAGTATTAAGAAGAAAAGAAAATAGAAAAACAGAGAATAACACAAAATTATTCTCTTTAATATTGAATTTTAGATTCATTATCTAAAACAATCAATTAATTAATGTAATATCTACTCATTCGGTTTGTTTAAAATATACTGTATAAAACATAGGACCTCAAAATTATTAGAACCTGCACATCCAAAGCTTCAATACACTAACACATAGTTCTTCAGACTGGAAAAAAGATGGCTAACATCATTGTGGATTTCACCTCTTTCTATTAGCTGACAGACACATCAGAAGAAAAAATTAAATTCGAAAACATTATCTCCCTTGTTGGTGCGTGGGTTGACTGTCACTCAAAACATAAATTAGACGCTATCAGATGGAAAACAAACTGGTTTCATAAAAACTGCAAACACGAGCCTGATTTCCGTCACTAGTCAATGGCTGCTCTGTTCGGAACGCGCGATGCCACCCACAGTCAACAATATTTCAGATAGATTCGTAGGACTTGTTTGTCTAGAAATGGCCCCTAATCGTCACGATCACATGCTTTCTAATAAATGAATTCGATTCACTCTACGAACAAAAATCTTTTTGTAACTTTTTTATGAAATGTTTAAAAAATATTAATTGACCTTATTTCGTTTCCGTTAAAAATGTTTTACTTAATTCCTTAAAGGGTATTCAGAATTTTCAATATTTCTATAGAGAGAAATTGCATTTTAATTTTAAATTTATTTTAATGATTTCATTTGTGCTAGATGGAATCCGCATCATTTGGAAAAAAAATTTCATAAAAGATGTGATTTATAGCAAAGAATAGGATTTTTTTTAAAAAAATTAATAGATTCGAATCTCTAATTCGAAACATAGACGTACCCTTAATTATAGCAAAGCTAGTGTACATTAAAAATGTATTTAAATGTTTCAAAGAGCATATATATGTCAAAATATGCTTATATGAAAAATTATTTAAATTAGAGATAAATTGTACGGATATAAAATTGATATCCTTGAAAAACTAGATTTTTTTTATATATGATAACGTGATACAAAAAATTATCTTGGTGTAATAATATGCTCCAAAATTAGAGGTGAAACAAATTCTATTCATTTTTAACTAAGAATTTTATTTAAACTTTGGAAAACATTTTATCATTGGCCAATCATTACCCAAGTAATAACTACATGCCAAATTTGATAGCTACACCATCTTCTCAATAAAGTAAATAATCAATTCCAGTTAGCAAGTTTTTAAACTGTTCTGGCCATTGGTTTTAACGTTTGGAACCTTAATCTTCCCAGGATGACAACATACATTTTCCGATTGGCCAATCTGCAATGAGATCATTCTTTGATCATATCACCAATATCTGAATATTGATTGAATTTTGAACATTTTTTGCCAACGTATCAGTCTTGTATTCATCTTTTCTTTTCAAATTGGCAGATTCTCGCTCAATCTTTCTTCGCATACGTTTTTATTCTCTAATATCGCTGTTCGCTCCATTACCATTTAAAAAGAAAACAATGTAGGATTAACACGTGTATTAGGTATTCCAACGATTGCTAGTCGAGAAACGAAACATTTCCGTTATTTGAAAAAGATAAACAAACCAGAGAACTAATCATTGTTTCCACAAAATGTCTAAAAGTAGAATTAATAAATAATATTGCTTTAAATTCATTTGCTGTTAATTTGATGTTAATTAAAGCGTTACTTTTTCTTTTTTGTTACTATTTTACCATTAAGTGGAAATAAATACTTACTACAACGTAATAATTTTCATTAAATATTTCAAAAATTACTGGCAAAGTGTGACCCCATACTCAAATGTGATGGGTCAGGTGACTCGCTATCTGCCAATCACAAAGAGAATAAAACGCAATGTTTACATATTCTTTTATATAATAGAAATATAATAATAGAAATAGACAGTCATTTTTTAGTATACTTAACACCAAATTCCTCTGTAGTGAAGCTAATCAAATTGAACAGAATATACCGAAAAATGATTTCTAGAATGATTAAGTTTGCATATGTCAGTGAAATAAAAAATCAATTTAATTATAAAATTAAAATTCTATTACTCAGTGCGTCGCTTGTTTCTTAAAACTAAATTAGGTTGACACATAAATACATAAAGTATATGTTCGGAATAAATCAAATAGATGTATTGATGCAATGAATAATTTCTTCCCTGATTATCAACTTTAGATGCCAATAATTCCAATCTCGAGTTAAGCATAAGGACGCTTGATACTTGACACTATGTTAGGAAAGCTATAGTTAAAACATTATTGTTATTTACTGGGGACTAAAGAAATAGTGATATGCCAAAATCAAAGAATTGTCGGCCTTTGAAAACTAAAACATAACAGACTAAAGAAATAGTGATACGCCAAAATCAAAGAATTGTCGACCTTTGAAAACTAAAACATAACAGAATGGCACCAAAATAAAAAGAAAGAAACTAAAAATTGTTAGATTAAATAAAATGAATAAATTTTTTAAATGATTTATCTTTATTAGTTCATTAAAACGTAAGTCTTTTTGTATTTTCTTATATTTTACTTTTTTAAATCTACAGAAGTTCGAAAAATTATCATTTCAAAACCCCAAAATACTTTCACTTATAATCCATTACAATGGCGTTTTAGATTGGCAAAGATGCCCTTGAAGGATGTTAATCTCGCGGATGGCATCTAGCAGCAAAGAAAATCTCTGTAATTCACAACAGTAGATAGTCAAATTTTTAATACAAATTTTGTAGCCGTATTTTTAAAATATTAATTATATTTTCGATCAAGTCTTGTTTAGAAGAAACTGCATCATATCAAAAAAAATTATTGAAAATTATAAGTCTTCAAATTGAATTTGAAACAAGGTCTTAAGACTAAAATCTTGGAAGAAAGGTTTTCATTTTCCTTTCATTGTTTTCTTTGATTTTTTTTATCATAAGTATTGTTAAGCAAATCCTCTGGTTGGTGTATAGTGAAAGACTTCTAAAACACTGGCTAAAGGAAAATGAAATTTTATTTTACGAATCTTCTAGAAAGCTTGGGGCACAAGTAGTAAAAATACAGACAAGATGTGCGCGATGAACAGCATTTGCAGTCCCTACCAAAATAAGCTGATAATAAATTATTAAATAATTTATTCCTCTTGTTTTTATAATAATTCTACAATCAGAAATATTTCATCTAATTAATCATGACAGTTAAACTCCAAAGATTAGTCAATGTAAAACTATTTTTAACCATTTTATTCCAAATTTGAATAAGGTTTGACTTATCCGGTATTTTTTATTAGAAAATACTTCACTTTGGAAAATTAAGAAAAGATAACACACATTAAAAAAATTAACCTCCAAGGAATCTCCAATACAATTCTTACTATTCACAAAAACAGAAATCTTAACGAAAATTTATAATTAATGTAGAAACCCTGTTTTAATATTTATAGAGTAAGTATATAAATTAGATATTACATAAAAATAAAGTAAACATATTTTATGTAATAGAATCGTAAGTATTAACCCTTTGTACTCGGATGGTAATTCTCATTCCCCATTCAAGACGGAGCATCATTGACGTTTTATTTATTTATTTAATTTTGATTGTCAAAAATGCCTGCAGAATAGTAAGAAGATGCAAATTAATTAAACGGGAAGATTCAACTTAAAACAATTATATATTTATTTATTTATTTTTCGGAGCAAAAATCAAGTCTTTGTATTAGGTGAATAATTTTGCATCGAATTACTTTTCCGAGTGCAAAGGATTGATTCTCATTAAATGTAGCCTGTACATTGTTTTTCCCCTCTTCTCTCGGAATGGTCCAACACCAAGGTCAACCAAAATAATCTCCGAAATTATCTTTTTCTCACCCACCCATTTCATATCTTGAATTTTTCCGAGTTAAAATTCAAGAAATTTCATTTCATTTACACCTCTAGTTATTGGGATTAAGTAAGAAACCTACGTAGCCTATTCAAGTAAAGAGGTCGAAAAATTCAAAAAGAAAAAAAAAGTAATTTACCCATAAAAAACCGTCTTTCTGTGAAATTTTCTAACAATAGAACGAAAACTAAAATTGAGATAAGCTTTTGTACTACAAGAAGTTCCTAAAGTGATGTTTCTTCATCTCTGACATGCGACGGAAGGACGCCCGCACTGGAAAATCCCTTCCAAAAATCAAAAAATGCCATTTCTGTCCCTCCTCGAATGCGAGACAGAAGTCGTTACGAAAAGAAACAAACCTAAATGGTTCATTAATAGCATTTTTGCGAAAGCAGCTCTCTCTATTCGCGATCTCTTAATACGAAATTTGTTTTTGGGCTCCTACCATAACCCGGAATGGGCCATAACCATCGTCCCGGAAGTTGTCCAGCTAATGCATCTGGAGATAATTCTTTCTTTTGCTGAATCCGTTATTAGGTTTCACGGCGAGGTCATAACATATCTCGCACCCGTATATGAATCCCACAGAGCCATGAATCAAGTCAGACATCGTTCTTGGTGATTCATATGAAGTGGCCTGGAGGCAAAAAAGAATGATTCGAATTTATTGCTCCTCATTCGAAAAGAACGGCGTGGGAATCACATTCGGAGGGACCGTAAACAGGCGGACACTATCAGTGTAAAATGATCGGTTTATGCAATGCAATTTTCGCGTGGAATGCTCCCGAACATCGGAATCGGTCTTTAAAGCATGCTGTGTGGAAGATTAGGAGGGGAAAATTCCTAGCGTAGGCCGCGGGAATTCAGGCATCTTAAAAGGGTTGCTCTTGTAACAGCAGCTCGAATGGCCTAGTCGCTGTCGTCTGGCAAATTTATGACATTCTTAGGAAGATTTTCACCAACTCGTCACTTTGTGAACAAATACCACACTTGCTTCGGATGGAAGCTGTCTCGTCTTTACAGCAATTTTTTTCTGTACTTTTTTTCATCAAGGATTCTTTATAAAACTTTTAGATTTTCTCGGTTCTTTTAACCTTCTGGCATCTAGAGTTCATTGTCACTTGAGAATTTTTCTATACGTCCGAATTATTTTAAGGACACAGAACTAAATTAAAAAATTATGTTAGAAGAGAAAGATAATATTTATTAAATAGAATCAAAGAAGTAATTAATGCTAAAGTGCTGTCAAAATATTCTTTGCGATTCGGATAACCAAGTGTCGGTACTTGAAGTTTACGGATGCTTATGTGTCGTATTTATTAGCTCTATCATCTGGAATTTTAAACACTCTTGATATGATGTCTCATGCGAACAATAATTCTTGCGATTGTTAAAACTTTTCCGTCCACGCTACCAATTATTTACCTTATTTATTCTATTCCATCCATCCTTCAAGAGATACCAGTAAAACATTTTTAAGTAAAATGATTACTATGTTTTAGCAATGTTTGTTAAAGTTTAATAACTTTGAAAAAATATATGCCTTAATATTGCATTTCCTGTAGATAAAAAATGCACAAAAGAGAGTTTCTTTGTTGTTGTTTTTTTAATTTTCAAGAATGTAGTGATCAACCAGTTGCTTATTTGAGTATTTCTAGAGGAGTAGGTGTGGTTGATATGACATAATACACACATACACAGTTGATGTAACATAATAACACGATTAATGCACACATAATATTAACAGTTGACTGATTTCTCTTGAGTAACAAAAATTATTTTATCAGAAGCGATCTATCCCTTTTGGCTGCCCATTCTTTTCAAAATAAACAACAAAAAAAAATACTTAAAATTATTTTAACATGTAATTTTTTTTATTCATCCTTATAACATACATACAAAATATTTTAAATGAATTATTTTATAAGCATATGCATAAGGAAAGGTTATTTATATCTAAAATATATCAACATTTATTTTCTTTATATATGGTAACACTTTATTGAAGAAGACTCGACTCCAAAACATAATTTAAATATCATTTAATAATATCATTAATATTATTTAATTAATTATATAATTTATTATAAATTAATTGTCATTTTAATTAGATATTCAGTAGTATTATTAATCATATTAAAAATAAATTAATTGAATATTTTTTAAAATATAATTTGTGCATAAAAAGTAACAAAATGAAGTTGACTTGAAACTTTTCAGCTGTTAAAACACCCTTATGTGATTTAATTTTCTTCTTGGCTCTTTCTTCTCCCCTTATCAGATGTTACTTGCCAATCTGATTTACGGGCATTTCAGACCTAACTCCTAAGATGATCATAATGGTACTCAATAAACATCATCTCAATATATGCATACAAAATGTATTAAAGAATTGGTTATTCGCTTTTCTGGCAAATTGCCATTCATATTTCAGGTGGTTCAACAATGAAAAAAGAGGTACTCAAACAAAAATAACATTTTTTAAAAAAAGAAGAAAATTTTGAAATTATTCATCCTGTAATTGTCAAATAATAAAACCAGGAAATATTTCACGAAGGATGTAGCACGTATATGAGGCCACAGAAACAATTCGTCATTTTTCTGAAAACGTACTTAAAACTGTTAAGCTTGTAAATAAACAAAACGCATTTATTTTGTAAATGCGGAAAATACCATCTTGTTTATGATGGTACGCAAGAGAAAATATATCAGAGAAATGGGCATTAGACAAATGTAAAGGCAGGTAAGTCAATCGCAATGAAAAAAAAAAGCATTGGGAAGTTTCCAATCTATAATCAGTTGGAATATTCCAACTACAACAATTAGTAGTGTGGAATCCATTCATTTTGATCTTTTAATGAGAATGTAGAATGACGAAACTCCTTATAACTTCATTAAGATGTAAATGAAAAAAATTGGCGAATTTCAGGAATAATAATCTAAATATTTTCTAAGTTCCACATTTCACAAGACAAAACAAACATGAATACGAAAATACACGACACTCACTTCGAATACAATTTAATAACGACCCCAAGAAGAATCATAGGAAATATATCTTGATGTTAATAAGGTAACACTATCTGCTGTATCAAAAGAGAAGGTAGTACAGTTATGAAACCGTAACAAGAATTATTTTTCTCCCTAACAACGTGTTTAATGAATATTTTTTTTTTAATTGGATGGTGCCGCATGCAGTTATACTCCTGAGTTTTCTTCTATGAGAAATAATCCTAAAAAAATTACAAAAAGAATTATTTAGGCGGGGAGGGGGGGAGGGGGCTGCACCACATATTATCCAGAACCACCAAATCCAAAGGTTGTCATTGACCAGTAGCATAATGAAAAATTTATGGAATTGAGTCCAGAAATAAAGCTATTCAGTTATCTGAAGAGAAGAAAGAGTATAAAGTTATACAAAACGATTTAAAACAAAGATTTTTTTTTCTATAGTGATATGTTTTCTTGGTGATATCTTGATTTTTATTATATTTTTCACTCATTCTTTGCTAACATATTTTCTTGTTCTGAAGTTTAGTTTTGCGATATGTTACAATTAATAAAAAATATTCAATTGTAATTTTTTAATCCAAATAACCTTTCAAATTTCACGTATACCTAGTACAGAGGAAGTTTTGTAGTTGTCAAGAAATTCGAACTCAACATTTTAGCAAATCTCCGCTTTTCAAACTTACTCGAGTTCGAAAAACACATTCGTGACATTATTTTTGTCCGTCTGTTTGTTTGCATGTCTAAAAACGCCATAACTCAAATCCACTTTAAGTTAGACTGATAAAATGTGATATATGGACTTAAGCCCAAATTTGTAGATTTCTATCAAATTTTGAACGAAATCTGTTGATCCGTCTTTCTATTACAATTGAACTCGATAATTACAAAACACAAAGTGCGGTACAGATAAAATTTGAAACATAGGCTTAAGATGTAAAAGATAAATTCTAATCAAATTTTGAATCGAATCTATCAATGGGTTGACCATCCGTCAGCCTGTATTTTCGCATGCATGTAAACGCAATAATCTAAATCAATAAATTTCTGTATGTGATCTTGTGACTGCAATCGAAGTTCTGCGTCAAATTTTGGTTTCATTCGGTCGGAAATTACATATTCTCACCTTAAATTCAGTAAAAATGTTAGATTCGCGTCAAATATCTATATTTCGTAATTACTGGTAGCCTATACCATGGTTGCAGGTTTACCCAAGTCTTACCAATGTGGGAAGAGAGAGATAAGACCTTTATTGGGAAATATTGAGAGAGTTTCGTTGAGACCACTTCGGCTGGATATGTATGTGTTAATTTACTGTAGTTCATAGATAAGACGATACTAAGAGTTTATGCTGATAGTAAAGAATTTTTAAAAAAATTCACAATATAATAATTTTATTTATTTTGGAAGGAATGTACCACCGTAACTTGATTTCGATTCTCAAGAAGCTGACTAGTTAACAGATAATGCTATAATAAGTATACAGAGAAAAAATTTAGAGATTAAGAAAAATTATTTATTTTATAACTTTTAAACTCCATGTGGGAGCAGAAGATACCAATGAATTTTATTAATGATTTTACTTTATTTAATTCTCAGCAGCTAATAAATATTTCTTGGTGCAATGACATGTAAAAAAATCGAATTTTTTTTATTTATTTATCTTAATATATACGGATAACTGTTTTTTAGATATAGATATTTCCAACGAAGAAATTTAAACTTTTCAGAATTCTTAAACAAAAATTATATTTCTCATTTGGAGTTATGATAAAAATATTTATATAAAAAAAATCTGAATAATTGAAACTTTTAAAAGAACTTAATCACATTTTTGCAGCAACGTTAGAGATTAAATTTATTTTATAAATACTTAAAACTTTGAATGCTTAAATCTACTTTGTATATTCAGAAGCGAAAATAAAAATAATGTTAAATTTACAGTTGTATGGCTTGAATGTGATAAATATTTTTAAATTGAATTCCAAGTGTAGAATTCAATTTTGCAAATTGACACCTATCAACGTTTATTACAGAAAAGTATTAAACGTTATTAGACTTTTGAAGTTATATTATTTTTTCAAGGCAGATTAACAATCAACACAGTAGGCACTTTTCAATAACTTAATGTTTTTATGCTTTCTTAATAATTTTCAATATCTAAACAGAATATTTTGTTCCACCTTTTTCTTACGATTAAGATTTTTTACTATTGTTTTGCCATACAAGTTCAATAGACAGAATTAATGTACTACTCTTAGAATTGATATTAGGTGAAATTAGGATGCATCGCCCCTAAGGGATTTTCTTGAATTTAGAAACAATTGATAATTTGTCAGAGTCATCTTTATTTGTCCTTTGGCCGCATGGTTTGCAAGAAGTTATTATCATTCCATTTTTAAAAGCAATTGTACGTACTTGAATGCATTTTTTGGGATTCCGAAATAAAATTTTCCATTTTTCAGTCTTTTTGAATTTGAATTTTACTCTTGAATCCAGGAAGAATTAAACTATTTGTAAGTTTTCAACATGTATCAAACTATAAGTTCATATATGATGGCGTACATTATCTTAATTTTCAAGAAATACAAAAAAAATCAATTTAAGAAGGTTTTGATCTAACTACAAAAACTTCATAAAACAAGAATTATATTAACTGAAAATTTGACATTTGCAATTGACTAAGTGTGTTTGAATCCAAACGTTTGGTACATGGCAGAATGTGTGGCTTTTATGCAACTCATACTAACGTAGCTGAATAGTTGCAGTACCACACTTTCTTCTAGATTTTTGAAATATTTGATAGTGATATTTAGTAGCTTAAATGTTGAAAAATTCTTTTCAAATATTTAAAGAATAACGCTCCTAAATCGCATGATAATTTCAAATGAAAAAAATAACTTTTTAGAAAGAATTTTAAAAAGAACTTGATCATTTATTATTTTTTAACATTAATCATGTAACATTATTTATTTCAATTTTTCCCTTATGAGAAAATAAAAGATTTTTATTGAATATTATTACGATGAAAAATTTCTTGAATATATTGTTTCTCGTTATTCGTTTTATTTAACGTTTCGTAATTTCGTTTGATGTCGTTTCTTTGTTTTCAGTTGAATAATGATGGTTAAAAGATAAAAGAAAATCAAAAGTTAAGATGATTGAAGGTTAGGAAAATCAAAGGAACATTGTAAGCTCTTCTAATTTCTTTTTAATGAAGCAATTTTATTCCGTTTCACGTATGCTATGTTTATGAGGAGAGACTTTTATACTCTATTTTTGATAAGCTAATAAATTTTATTCATATATGTGTTTTAGATTACAATACATTGTCTTAAAAATTACAGAACTTATTATCATTTAATATAAATTAAATGGTAACAAATTTTGATGGCAACCAGTGATGCCACAAAATTAAAACTAAGCCAAGTCTACTTGGTTTCTTCCATTTATATTGATACAATAACTTTTGCCTTTGATTGAAACTTTTGCCTTTGAAATAATAACATCTTTTCAATCTTTTAAAGGATTCCTGGGTCCTCGTGGCTCCTACTTAAATCCTGCGAAGAGAGATTAAGTTTCCTATCTACGTTATCTAGAATTAGTTACGTTCTAGCTACATTATCTAGAAATACAGATCATTTGATCAGGGTTGCCAGTTTGGCTTATTTTGAGCCAAATCTCAAAAATCTCGCTTTTTTCAAACGTGTTTGGCTTCAAAGAAATTGATTGGCTTTTTGTCTATGTTTTTTTGGCTTTTTCAGTCATTTAGAAGTATTTTAAACATTTTTTATTTCGAGTGTGTTTTGTCACTCTATGGTTTTCTTCATAAATTATTTCTCCGTGGTTTTTATTTCTTGTCGGTCAATCAGCAATCGGCTAATATACCATGAGCAATGAATGAGATGGTTAAGAAATGAAGAGAAGCGACAATTTCTGTTCTTTCGCGGAGCTTTGTCTTCGTCGAACTTTTCGATCATTGCTGCTTTGAGCGCGCTTATGATAACGTGAATTTACTTCTGCTGATCTGCTCATCTACTCAGCACGTGTGATTATTATTTTATTTATTATGTCGTCCAAAAAGTGGAAAGCTTTTTACGAGAGTAACCGAAAGTATAATGAGAGTTGGAAGAAAAAGTTTGTGTGGTTAAAAAAAGCAAGTGATGGTTCGGAGAATGTATATTGTAAATTATGTCGATGCAATATTTTGCCGAAATTATCCAATTTATCTCATCACGAATCATCTGATAAACATAAGAAAAATACACCAGCGAACATGCAGAAAACTATTTCTGTTGTAAAAGCTTCATCTAATCGCAAAGTGGATGAGGCTGTAAAAATAGCCGAATTGAAACTTGCTGTTTCAATGACGTGCCACAGTGCTATAAGGACTATCGACCATTTAGGAGAAATCATTGTTCAACATGGTATTGGAAGTCCACTTGGAGAATTAAAATTACATAGAACAAAGTGCATCTCCTTGATTAAAAACGTCATTTCACCAGCATTGAAATCTGATCTGATTAAATACCTTCAAGAGAAAAAATATGCCTTAATTATCGATGAGTCGGCAGATAGCTCAGTCCAAAAATATTTGTGCATTTCGGTGAGATTTTGGAGCGACAGAAGAAAAGAAATTTCAACACAGCTCTTGGGTCTGATTCCTGTACAAGAAGTCACCGGTGAAAACATTTTTAATGTTATCAATGAAGAAATTAAGAGTTGTGGCCAGACGTTAGAAAACTGCATTGGAATTGCATCAAATGGTGCAGCAAACATGGTGGGGTGCAATAATTCTGTATGGTCAAGATTAAAATCAGTTTCCTCCTATTGCGTACAACTTAGGTGTATTTGCCATTCTCTGGCTTTATGCATACAACATGCAGTTTCAAAGCTGCCTTCTAATATCGTATTACTGCTTGTGGAGATTCCCAGTTGGTTTAGCCACAACAGTATTCGAAGAAAAGCCTATAAAGACTTGTTTCAAGTTATGAATACAACTTCCGATTCACAGGAAACTGTTCAAGCACCCCTTCCATTTGTAAAGCTCTCTCCAACTCGCTGGCTTGTGCGTGGCAAAGTTATGTCAAATATACTTATGAACTGGGAGGAACTGAAAGTATATTTCATTTCAGCAGAGGAAGTTGAAACCAAATTTGATACAAAATATAAATTGAGAATGATAAGAGAAATGTTGGTAGATTATAGGAATCACTTATATTTCCATTTGGCCACACCCCTAGTACAAGAATTCGAGAAGTTAAATAGCCTATTTCAAAAAAAAACAAAGCTGATTTACAAGAATTAAATGATGAACTATTTTTGCATTATAGAAGTCTTCGAAGCAGAATTTATAATGTAAACAACCACAGAAAAGATATAAATAATGTTGATTTCGGAGCTCAATTTATTACTGAATGTAATTCAGTCCAACAACATCACAACCAACGAGAATACAAACTAGAAACCCTTGCTGTAAAAGAAAGATGTCTCACTGTGCTTGATGAAGCCGTCATGCAAGTTGAGAAAAGACTTCCTTCAGCAAGGACTCTTTTCAAAGACCTCTCTAAACTTATCCCGTCTGTAGTTTTGAACCAAGTAACAAGAGCAACATTTTCCGAACTACCATTTCAACACTTGACTGGAGAAAAACTATCAGTAATTGAAGATCAATATCGAAAACTACCTTTTGTTGACTGGAGAGAAGAAGTTTTCAACAAAGAATTACCCCTTGATAGTGAGCAATTTTGGCAGGGTGTGCTGCAGCATCCTCACTTTAAGGAACTTTCACATTTTGCTCTAAATTGCTTGATAACACCAATTAGTAAGGTCACTGTAGAAAGGGTGTTCTCTCTTCTAACCTGTGTGAAGACGAAGTCAAGAAATACAGTGAAATTCTCTCTTTTGGAAGCTATTATTAGAATAAGAACGGAATTCTTATTATCAAATAAATGTTGTAAGGACTTTCTGCCATCTGATGCAATGATCAAAAACTTTAGATCTGATGCCCTATATGCCACAAATCCCTCAACTTCTAGCACCAGTGAAGAGGAAAATTTATCATATGATGAACTGTTTATGTAACAAATGTGATAAAATGCTTTTTATACGGTTTTACATATAAAAAATTTCAATATATTATTTTGCCTTCTTTTTGTTATTTTATAAATTGTTTGGCTACTTTTTTTGCTCTTTTTTTTATAAAATGTCTGGCTTTTTTTTGGGTTTTTTTTCTTCTACAATTTGGCTTCAGCTTATGATTTAGATCTGGCAACTCTGCATTTGATAGTTAGATGCTATCTGTATAGTGTCTGCCATTTCCAGTTCAGCAGGTAATTTTTTTAACAAGTCAGATCTGCTCTCCGTATGAGTCAAGTTGAGACAAAAGAAAAAGTGTAATCCTCTAAAGGCATCAGCAAAACCTTTGCTGTTAAATTAGTTGACACATTTTTAAAAAAATGAAACAAAAATGTTGTATTTTACAATTGGTTCATGAACATTCTCCCTATTTTTCAACTTATAAATGATGAACTATTTATTAATACAAATAACAATTTTTTTTAAAAAAAGTTATATATAAATTATTTAATAAATAAGAATCGTTTTGTTTAGTTTGTAATATATGCCAAATTTTTCGAATTCATTAATCTTACAGTAGAAAACAGATGTACTCCATGGTTTCATTGCAGGGTAACAGCTGCGACATTTCTGTTTCAGGGTTAATGTAATTAATAAGCTCACTGTAGTAGAATCGGAACGTGAAACATAGTTATGAATTTGGATTTCATGACTACGGCCACAAGGATCCTTCAACATGTTAACCGTTGACAGATACAGCAACTTTCTCACTAGTATAACTCATTCCCTGGGCAAAAGATGCATTTACAGATGTCTTCATTGCCGGCTAGTGACGCACATGAATCGTAAGAAAAGTAAAGGCCGAGAGTACATGAGAATGATAATGGTAGTAAGTGACAATTTTAGGCGGCTTTTTGATGGACGGTTTCTCAATAATATCAAACCTTAACATGCGTATTCAATTTTTTAAAAAGTTGAAATAAACAAGCCAGTTCTTTTAACTAACTTGGAACATTTGTCATCTTTTCTCCTCCTCCAATTTTTTCTTCTATTTTTTTGTTTATATATTTTGAAGTAAAGGATTATATGTATTCTAAGTCTACTTATTTTCATTGAAATAAGAGCAGAAGATTCATCGGGACAGAGAGGGGTGTTGGACAGTTGCCGAGAATCACTCAAATTTAATCTGTTTTTTTATAAAAATATGTATTTAACGTCAAAAGATAAATTTGATTTCCAAGTTAGTAAGCCATGTCTAGTACAACAATAAGAATTTTCATTATAAATCCTAGGTTCCCATAAAGAAAGTGTTCTAATTTATTAAAATCACCAATGCTGATAGCGCATTCGTCTTTATGAGGTTCTACTCAAGAGAACTTATGATATGGATTTTAAATGTTTCAAAGCATCATTGGTTCAGATTAATGCAATTTATCATTTCCATTAATGTAATCATTCAATCAGTCGCGTATTATTGAATAGCACAGTATGGCTTGTGTTTCTAAAACTTTTTTTATAACAATATGCTTAAAAAATTTATTGTTGTTAAAATTTTACTATTTTATATGATTTCTTTTACTTTAAGGGTAAATTCAATATTTCAGAACACAATAATTTGAAAGTTTATTTTTCGTGAATTTTTTAATAAATTCTATGGAATGTTGAAATCTTTCGTAAGATTTTCCATAAATAATATCAGTTTTCCTGTATTTAAAAATATCGTTTCAATGGTAGTTAGTAATTCATAATTGCATCACTTTTACCCGTTAAAATTATTGCAATTGTTAGCAGCATATCCCTAAGTGCAGTATACTTTAGAATAGTAATAATTGAAATTATCGAGATGAAAATAGAGTTAAAAACTTATTTTAATCTTTTAAGGTTATTTGTTGAAGAGTTATATAATAAATAATGATAAAATTTAAAGAGGATAAAGACTGATTTTCTTTTAGAATTTTTTTTTCTTCTTGAAAGCGATATTTTAGTCTAATATAGCGCAATGATAATGGTTCTTAACCCTTTGACTTAAGAAATTACTTAATTTCCTAATTAAAGAGGAATCTTATTTGTGATATTTATTGCTATTTTAATTTCTTTAATAATATAAGGGATATATGAGATATTGAATCATTTTCTAATGTTTCTTGCATTTTAACTTTAATTCTTTTCTTAATTACTAGATTAAAATTAAAATTCAGTAATTTAATGCTTATACACGATACATAATTGTATATAAAAAAGTTAAACTATGAGTCTTGATTTCAAATATGACTGTATAAAATAATATTCGAATCTCACAAATTTTGAAATTTTAATCAAACTTCGTACATATAAACATGTGTATATGATATATAAATATTAACAAGAAAATTATTTATTCTACAGAAAAAGTCACTCAGATTTAACAATAAAATCTACTTCATATTAATCTTGCAATTAATTCTCCTTCGCCTTATAATTTATTATTAATTTTCGAAGTCGTGTGAAATTTCTAAACAAGAGAAAACAAATTTAAAGCCTTCGTTCTGAAATTTTTGTCGATGCGATAGTTAATATCATTTTTTTTTTCAGTTGAAAACCGGAAGAACAGAAACTAAAAGCATGAAAAAAAAATGACTTGTTTAAAAAAACATTGTTACCGCGCATATGGAAGAAAAGAATACCGTCAATGAATGAAAATATAGTCGTTCAATTTATGCTCTTCGGTACAAGAAGCACATTTCGGATAAAGAAACAATAGAAAAGAATGCATTTTTTCCCTGCATTTCTTCTGAGGTTTAAAACGCTGGAGAGTAAATAGTATCAAATTACTTAATTAAATAATATAAATTAGATGAAGTAGTGATCAGCTTCATACAGGGAAAATAGTTGGGGTAATTCCGCAGTGCTGGATCACTGCAAAAATTTCATTATTTTTGAGGAAATATCTTATATACTAATCATTAATATACGTAAAAAATTGGATGCTTATTAGGTTTTTCTTACCATATATTAACCGGACTAATTCCGTACTACTACTTCTTTTTTGCTTTCTCGTATAAGTAGTATAGAGAAAGTATAATAATCGTCAAATTATTCGAATTCAAGAATTTAACTATTCCCCAGGTTTTAAACCTCCCTAAATTGTAAAAACACATTTTTCGGACATGTCTGTCTGTCACAAAGATAACTCAAAAAGGTTTTCAATTAGACGACTGAAATTTGATTTATCATCTTTACATCACATTTGCAGATTTTTATCAAATTTTAAGTAAAATCTGTTCAGAGAAGTACGGCTATTCGAATATAAGTAAATACGATAGTTAAAAAAAGAAGAAAGTTAGATATATTTCGGAACACAGATTTAACATCTATAGTGTAGGCACTTGTCACATTTTAGGCCAAATCCAACTATGTGTTGACTATCGGTCTGTACTTTCAGAACTATGTTAACGTGATAATTCAAGAAAGCAATGATTTAAAAATAACAAAATTGGTAGGGGATTTTGTAACTACAAGTGCAATTTTTTAATTATATGTTTCTTTCTATCTGTTGAGTACTAATTCGACTTTTGGATACTATTAAAGCATGTCAGGAATTATTCGCCAATAATTCGCCAAGGATTACACGACAGATTCAGTAAAACTGCTAAATTCACGCCAAAAGTTAATATTTTGTAACTATTGTACGCCAGTGCCATGTAAGACGTTCTCTGACACGATAAGTTTACTAGAAAGCAAGCCAGAATTATTTTTTTTTGGGGGGGGGGCTATTACAGATCTTTTTTGATGGATGTTATTCATCGGGAAAAGATACATATTTAAGTTTCTTAAATATGTATAAAGATATATAATATGCTTCTTAAATATGTATCTTAAATTATCTAAAAAATCATTAAATAATCATATGATCACCAATAAAGGGTTTTATTTTTTAATCAAGTGATTCTCATTAAAAAGTTTGGATTACTAAGAGATAATTTTTTTTATTTCAATTGTATCCTTTTGAAACGAAAAAATATTGCAACTCGCTTTTGCTCGTTTCTCGACTGGTGAATTGACACCAGGTGCATTTTATGTGTGTTACATGAACACAATCAATAACATATTAACTGAATTGAAATATACAGAAAAAATTAAAAATTGTACGCACACACAAATTTCAACACATTATGTTTTTCACAATTTTCAACTGCACAAGCCAATCTTATTCGATTTTTCTTCTAAGCCAAAATTATCATATATACATAGAAAGAGACTGACATACTCCTTCCATGTGGGAAAAATATCCTAATTATTCACGTGATTCATTACTAAGAAAAGACTCCTAGAACAAATGGTATGCTTTTATTGAGGGAAAATTTAACGAAAGAAAAAAAAACCCAAAGAACAAATGAATAACATACTAAATGTGTCGTCTCTCTCTTTTTTTTCTCTCTCTCTCTCTCTTCACATCCGGAGCATCTTCTCTTTTTTTTTTTAATCCTTTTGAAACATCTTCAACGGCAAAACCTTGAACCTTTTGTCCCTTCATTAATTCGTACGACTCTGGCAACAGATTAGTGTCTTTTCATACGGAAACATTCTTGGCGGGAAAGTGTCATGGCTTGTTTCATAATAATTAACTTTTCAAGGAGTTTGTGGGAGAAATTCATCAATGGATTCCAAAAGTATGCATACATCACTTGACTCAATTAACTCCAGATAAAATTGCATCCGTAAATCAAGTGTCTTTCATCGTGTGAACGGAAATGGAGGGAAAAAAGAATGTTCTTCTTCTCAAGAGCTTTAGAATTTCTTAAAAAAGATTGATTGTGACACTTAGTTGAGAGGGAAAATCATTTTATTTAAATGAAGTTGAATTTGGAGTGGTTTGAAAGTATCCGTTGATAAAAGAAAATGTGTGTGTAAGATTTAACAATAAATAAACCAAAAGCACATCAATGACAACGTCTTTGCATTATAAAACTCATTTTTATGTCAGTCTTTGAGATCTTTCAGTGCTGGTAAGGATACCATAAAAATGCTTTAATTGACTCTGAATTTAGTAGGAAAAGATTGCTTTTATTTTATTGAAATAATGTATGTGTAATTAATGTTAACATAAATTAAGCAAGAGAAAGGGGAATGTTTCTTTTGTCAATTTCAGCTTTCATGCATTTCCTTCAAACGTTGATTAATTAGATATTAAGTTGTTCTAAATATTTTATAACAACGAAAGTAGTTATTTTCTTTGGCAAAAAAATCAAATGGTATATTTTATAACTGTTCACATGCAAGAAGTATTGTTTGTATAATACTTTCAATGAAGATGGTAATCAGAAATTGATAATACGAAAGCAAACATGATAATACGGTTTGAAACGTATAATAAGGACTCTATAGAGGAATACCTCACTATTAGTAGTTACTTGACTTTATTGATGCTAAATGCTATGCTAAAGTTATATGAGCCGAATCATCTTATTCCAAAAAGAACATTGTATATTTTAAGCTATAACGGCCTAATAATAGATTACTGGTTCCTATGTAAACATATCCTAAATGTTTTAAGCTCACATTATAAAATGAGTATTCTTTTCAAAAGTTCATTGTATGTTCCAACTCATCATAAACCAATCTGTTAAACACTTAAAAATTAAATGATATTGAAAATAAAAAGGAAAGGAAAGGAAAAATGAAAAAAAATTAATAAAATGAAATGACGAAAATGATTTAAAATGAAATGAAAATAAAAATAAAATGATGAAATAAATAATGAAATAAATTGGAAAAGGAAATGAAAATGAAATGATATTTTTCAATATTTTTAAATCAAACGATACTAGAAAATTGAATAATCAATTGAATTAAGACAAATATATAAATGCAATACTAAAAAAATATTTTCTCAGTTTCTGAACTAAAAAAATAAACTGTATTTCTATCCAGTATTTAAATGTTGGAATTCGAATGATAAATAATAAGAAAGTTTCAATTTCCTCTTATTTATGAAACATTAAATAAATCGTAACATCTTTTTATAGTGAGCTGAATACTTATTCTGTGTTTGAAGAACTGCAAAATATATCGAGAAATTATTACACCAATACGAATGAAAAATGTGCATTAAATTTTAATTTATAAGGATTTCTCTTAAGAAAAATTTATCAAATTTTAAAAATTCCAGAAAATATTCTTAAAGTTGCGAAAGATCATTAAAATTTACATTAGGCAAATATAAATTCAACTACTAAAATAATATGAAAATAAAACTTAAGGCGTTTTATAAAGAAAACTGAGAATAAATTGCAAATGTTAAATAAAATCGATGTGTTCGCCAAAAATCGTCTTTCAACGTAATCTTTCTTTAAAAAATGAAATTTCCCTTAACACTTCTCACACGCCCATCTGAAAAATTCGGATAATAAGAGGATCCGGAGTGGTGCAATGCAAAATGACTGAGAATCTATTGCAAAGCGACATCTGAAATTCAGAGTTCCGCATTTCTGTGTAGAAATAAAGCTACAGGCGAGAAATCTAAAAAATTTTGCAGATACTAAGTAAATTGAGCTTATCTACCAGGGTTCACATAATGCCTGGAAGTATGATCGATAAATAATGAGGGTGCCTTAGAGATGAGATGATTTCTTTTTATTATTGTCAGGTGTAATTTTCTTTATTCAATCGATCGTTGAAAGCGAATGGGAAGATTTTGCTCTAGCTTTAAGTTTATCCAATAAAAACCTAAACTTCTAAAATCCACTTAGAACAAAAGGGAATGTTTTGAAATCTTCAACCAGAAAATATATCAATGTTTTTTGTTTTCTTGTATTATTAGATTGTTAGGATTTTTTATAAAAGACTTCGTTCAGTCTTGTGACTCCTTTTTTTTTTTTTTTTTTACTAATCACCCCAACGAAACTTCCTCATATACTCTCCAAACAAGGTTTTATGTCCTTCCCACATAAAATTGAGGTCCTTGGGTAATGCCCAGAACGTCTTGCAAGGCATCGGCGAACAATGGTTGCGAAATATAGATATTTGGAGTGAATATGAATTTATTGACTTTGTCATGGGAATTTAGATTTTAGACAACATTTACCAAACGATTAAAGCAATTCCAAGTTTCACACAAAACTACAGTCGCAGTCACAAGATCATATACTAAATTTCATTTGAATATATATTATATGAAAATATGATTAAAAATCTACATTTTAGATACTAAATCTATGTACCAAATTTTATCTATCTAGTTCTTTACGATTCACCGCTACGATTTCACTTCTACTTAAATAGCTAACGAAATACACTTCCTTTTAATGGATTTCGTTCAAAATTTGAGAGAAATCTACAAAATCTAAAGTTCATACTTAAAAATTCACCATCTAACTCAAAGCGTTTACTAATTATGTTCACAGATAGACTGACAGACATAATAACAAAAATATATTTTTCGAACTCAGTGAGATATAAAATGTGCAGATTCTTCAAAATCTCAAATTATTATTATTATTACTACTATTTTGACGATTACAGCATTTTCTTTATATACGAGAAAAAATTTTTTCCTTTTTTTTAGGATCTGCAGTATAAATATTGATGACAAAATAACAAAAATTTAAGTGAAATTATGAAGAAGATTCGTTTCTCGAGTTTTGAAAATTTTATGCATTTTATTCTGAAATTTTTTAACAGTCTCGTACAAAAAAAATTGAACTTATTTTTCAAATGATTACTTGTAAAGAAATGGAAAATAAAAAAAAATAATACTTTCAGGCTATTTTTTTTATTTCAGAAACAGATTAAAATTATTTCCCATTAGGGAAATGGAAACAAAACGAATGAGAGCTCTTTGAACTTGTATCCACGATTAACTTCAAAAACATATTTCTCTTAATTAGAAGTCACAGAGCCAAGATAATTAATCTTTAGAAACACGAAGAATGGACAAAAAAACTTTTAACGATGTTCAAATGACTTTTGCGTAATTACAAAGTCTTTATTTCGAATGCCAGTTTCTTAATTAGGAGAGATTTGATTTCCCAATTTTAGAATGACTAAATAATGTAAACGAATCATTTTCAGTTAAAATTAATTTGAAAACACTCAGAAGATGATTGTAATGAATTGCGTAGAATTTTTTTTACAAAACTGAATAGCTATCATTAGAAGAAGAAAAATATTAAAGTAGCTGCATATTTTAAAAAATTAGCCGCCTTCGACGATTCGTCTGTCATATTAATTATACTGTTTCAGTCATGACAATCAATTTAGATGAATTATATCTTATTATAGAAAAAGGAAGTGCCATTCTAAATTACACTGCACAATAAACATAGAATATTCTGTTCGATCATGTATTTTGCCAAGAGTCGAAATCAATTCAGTTGTTGAGACGAGGGCTTTAGTTGAAGTTGTATTTTGCAATATTTCTCAAAATAGAAAAGAAGAAAATAGATAATCAATGGCCATCAGCATTTATATGAAATATTTTTTTTCCGAAATCGGCACAGTAGTTGTGGTTGGGAAATTCTATCTAAATTTTTGCAGTGTAGAAAATATAGTGAAGTAATATTTTCAAAACTTTTCTCGAAAATGATAGATGCTGAAGGGGTGTGACAATTGAAGACATTTTTGAAATTCATAAACTTTTATATCAAACAACAATTTTCAAAATCAGATAGGCGGTCAGGAAAAAAAGATTGCATCTTTGATTTTACTAATTATTTTAAATATATAAATTGTCTGTAACACAAAAGATGACGGAAATAAAATATTATTTACAAAAAGAGTCGGCAAATGTTACATTTTTTTTTTACTTTCTCATAAATAAAATATACAAAATATTGATATTATTAGAAGATCTGGTTTTGCAATTTTCCCTAATTCGCACGTTTTAAACGTATTTAAACATTTTCCTAGAATTAAAAAAATAATCGTAATTTTTGAAATTATCACCTTGAGGGAAAACAAAATTTGGAAACGTAACTTGCCGGGAAGATGAAATTTAGAAAGTAGTCCTTGCTTTAAAAATTGTAGATTTGTATCAAATTTGGAGAGGTAATGTGCTGGAGGGATCAAGTTTAGAAGATAGTCCTTACTTTTGGAGATTCAAATAGCCCAATTTGGAAATTCCGAGAGGTGGAAATTTAGAGAGTAGTCCTTATTTTAAAAATTGCAGATCTGCATCAAATTCGGGACAAAATTCGAAAATGCAACGTACCGGATGGAAAAAAATATAAGAAAATAGTTATTACTTTAAAAATTGCGGATTTGTATCAAATTCGGGATCTAATCTTACATTGGGGAGGCTAACTTGAATTTTGTACGTTTGTTTTTCAACATGAAAACTGCAAAATACCAATAGCTCGATAGATATCGGTATAAAGGTAAGCTTCTCTTGGATCACGTGTTCCTAGTTGGTTCTTCTCTAGGTAGCAGAAGGGGTTTAATAGTCCTCTACTGACAAATGATTTGTTTATCAGAAAATATATGCGATAACGTCCTTTCATTTTCTTCACAATTATCTAATTAAAATGAATCTAAATAATTGATTTCGTTATATACTATTCAAAAAATGATAAACAATAACATAATAGCAAATATTTTATGTTATAATATTGTCTTACGTAATAATCACTTTTATATGCAATAGCTCCTTTTTCTTGAAAATGAATGTGAATACCAATAACGTTCACCCTCTACTCCTTTATTATAAATATGGCGCCAGGTTATTCCTAAGTGTAGCATTCCTGAATCTTCATTTCAGACGTAATGAAGACAGGCACTACCGCTTTTCTTAGTTTTTGCATCATATCAGGGGACCTGGTTATTAAGACTTAACTTGTGAGACAGAAGATTTCATATTCGAAATTTCATTGTATCAAAATCTGCCCTGTTTCTGGATGCAGTTTAAACTAAATTCCACAATGGCAGCTTAATATCATCCTACTAATATAGGATGGAAGTTTAGAGAAGTAGGCACGGCGGTTCGTCCTCCTCAGATGTAAAATGACGAAATATTCTAAAATGAGTTTATTTTTAAATATAAAGTCCAATTCGCAAAAAATCAATTTCGGAATATTTGAACTCTTTATACTCGATTTAACGTGCATATATTCAGATGATCTTCAACCTCCGAGTCATTGAATCTGAATCATTCGACGACCGCCATTCATTGCATTTTTTTTCAATAGAATTTTATTTTTTGATTTATGGTAAGCAGCAGAATTTTTCGATTTATATTATGAGGCACAATAATAGCTATGTTATACGACATTTACGTAACAACATAGCAGCAATTTTAGTAGTATATCAAAAACTAAGAAGATATTCGATTTCATTTGTTTAGTTGTTCGATGACGGAAAAAATAGCAAAGAAAAATGGTTGTTTCACTTGAATGTTCCTTCAAGACAAACAACCATTTGTATTTTAAAACAAATGACGTACAACCCCTCGGCCTATAATGCGCGTGCTTCTATTTTTTACCTTAAATGACTTCTTATAAAATTTTTATAAACCTCCCTGAAAACATCAAGTCTACGATCTCCTCTCAACCAGTCGCTGTTCTCTATTATTCTCGAGAGCAATACGAATGATTCCACCATTATCTACTGCAGCCTAGAGTTGCCATTCCTAAGAAGACAAATGGTTCGGCGCTGAGATAATACGTCTCATATTCAGGACAAATGTACTTCTTGGACATTTTCTATTAAATATCTACGAGCTGAAATTCAGTAATGGGTTTCAATTACCATGAAAAAATCGATGGAACTGAAGTGCAATCATTAATATTAACAACGAAGAAGGCACTTTCTATAAAGGCATTAAAGTATGACGTTATCATAGCAAATATGATTACTTTTTCTTAGGGTTTTTTTTTATTGCGTTTTCTAGAACGATAGCTATAGAAGGAAATACTTTTGTTTGTTTTCTTAAAATGGCTAAGGTGATATAGTCTCAAAAATGAGTGCATAAATAACATTAATTTAAATCAATAGTATGAAATGGTAAAGAAATTTCTTTTGCTTTTTTCGAGATAAGTGGAATATAACAACGTTCTCAATCATCGGTTCCAGTGAGGCTTTGAGAATGAATTTGTTTTATCAAAATCAAATCTTCATAAATATCAAATGTGCCACGCCAAATTAATTTTGGAATACAAATTAATTCAATTCCAAAATAATCTTTTCATGCGCATCTTAACAGAACTTAGTGAGCATAATAAATATAGTGTGCTTTGATTCAAACTGTTAGCTATGTGGTATGACTTCTAGTGAGTTACTATTCCAAGTGATGAATGATTCTTACTAGAGAAACACAAATGCGGGTCAACTTCTCGGGAAATTCTTGTATCAAATGGATCCAAAAAAGTGGGATACACCCTCTTTAAAGAAACTGCAACTAAATGAGACTTTCACTTCACATGTTCCAAAGTAATTTTAACCACCAAAAGATGTCTCACTTCCTCATAACGATAAGTTCTTGATTCATGGGCTTGGTTAGATATGCTAGACAAAGTAGGATTAGAACCACACTCACTATTACAATTAATGCTAGACGACTTTCAAAACGGCTTTTTTCATGTTACTGTGACATTATATAAACTGACTTCATTTTTTATCAGTTTTAATTGCCAATAGCAACCTTTGGCGATTCGTCCATCATATTAATAGTATTAATTTAGTCATGTCAACAAACTTTCATGTCCGACATCTTATCACAGTCAAAAGAATTACTATTTAAAATTTCACAATAAACATAAAACATTATGATTATCTATGCATGTACAAAATGTGATGAAAATAAATGGCGGACAAAAAATTGGCGTGATTTGTTTTTGAGGCTGGGAACTCGGCCAAAGTTATAGTTTGCGAATCTCTCGGAAATGAAAGACAATGGGAAACGTGGAGGGGATTCGATTGTTGATGTCGTCGTCTTTTTGTGTACAACCGGCCACCTCGTCACCACTGAACGTAGCAGTACTGACAGGATTTGTTGTGGCTGACTGCTATCTTTAGCATATTCCTTCAATAACACTAAACGATTCACCAAACCGACATTCTCTTCGGGGCAACAGGCCTGAAGACACAAAGTGGTGAATCACTGACCTTTCTCCTCATCTCGTTCACCTATCTTCCTATTAATGGTGATGTCTTTATGAGGGTCATGAGTTTTCATATGAAAACAGCGAGTGTTTCCCAAACACATGCTCGCATACTTTCTAATTAAAGATGTTGTCCCAGTGAACGCCTTGCAGAATCCTGACATGCAATAGTTAGGAAATATTAACTTTTGGTGCGAATTTAATATTCTACTGAATCTGTCGTATTATCTTTGACGAGTGTTTTTGGCGATTAATCACTGTAATGCGGTTAATGGTACTCGAAAAATCTGTACTGTAGATCCATTCTTCCGAACCAATTGAAATCAAAATTTGACTCAGAATTACAATTATAGTTACAAAACCACATACCTAATTTGGTATATTTAAGTCATTGCATTTTTATGTTATCTTATTTATAGGCTTCCGAAAATACAGACAGATGATCAATTTCTTATTGGATTTAGCTCAAAATTTGGTAGGGGTATGTAATAAAGATGTTAAATCTATGTACTTAATTTTACCTCTCTAACTCTCTTCGTTTTGTAGTTATCGTACTTATATTCGAACAACCGGACAGCAGACTTCCTCGGAATGAAATTTGTTCAAAATTTGATAAATATCTACAAATTTGGTTTTAAATCAGCATACCAAATTTCATCTGTTTATCTCAAATCGTTTTTTATTTATCTTTATCACAGACAGACAGACGGACAATTTCCAAATATGTGTTTTTTTTTGTTTGTTTGTTTTTAATTCAAGGAAATCTAATAAGTGGAGTGTCGTCCAAATCACGAATTCAAACTTTTTGACGACTACAATACTTTCTCTCTACTTCGTATACGAAAAAATAATAAAAATTAATGAAATCAGAGCAGTAGATGAGGCTGAAGAACTCTGTCGTGGTTGGGTTTTTTTCCCATATATAATGTACAGTGAAATGGTGTTTTTTGAAATTTCTCTCGAAAAAGGGCAATAGATTTATAATTATAATTTATACTTCATATTTGTCATATTCTCATGAATTCTTTTAATATGAGTCATGGTTATAAATTAACACATTATATATATAAAAAGAGAGATATATATATAAAGAAAGACGCAGATAAAGATATGTTGATAAATCTAGATTTACAAGGTTTTGAAAAGCACTATTGAAACACGAGCACTGACTCTTCATTAAGTTCAAGTACCGCTCTAGCTGGTGATAAAAATATTTGAATCAGCAAGATTTGTTGCGATTGTTATCTAGTAGTTAAACTCCTAAAAGTGAAACTATATATATAAAGATTAGCTCAGAGGTAATTTGAGCATGAATTATTTACGTTCGGCGAAAGATTCTGTCACTTGCGTTTGTTGCAGAATCATTTTTAAGATAAAAATAATAAAATCAAAGCAGTAAGAGTAAGTGGAATTCTTTTTTTTCTCTCCATTCCTTCCTACTATAGAAGGAAAAATCACTTCTCCTGGTTGCAATGATCTTTCAATGAAACACATACCACTTAATTTATTTTTTTAATTCATTTGATAAAAAAGGACAAATAATATCGAAGAAAAGGAAGTAATCTCGTTGGTTTGTAATAACAACGCATAATTATAGTACTGTTTTTGCCCTTGTATCATCCTTTAAAACAATTATGTCAATTTAGTGCACAAAATATGACAAAACCTAAGCTGACGCATTTTTACTGCCAGTATTGTATGCTATCAACAGCGCTTCAATGAAATGGGAATTAAGCGTCATCTGTATATTATGTCTGCTGACAGTAGCTCAGCAAACAATTTGAGTATCCGAATCCCCAGTTTATAAACTATGAACGCTGAGTGAACTATGAATGCCATGAGTGCTCAGTTTTTTATTTTCAAAGTCCCGCAAATAAACGTTTTGTGGCTCACAGTATAATGAAGAAAAACGATAACACATTATCGACCCCTTCTTCTTACGTAATTGAGAATGATATTTGGCGTAGAATTACAATTTTAATAACAAGATCATATTCTAAATTTCGTTTAATCGCATTTTGGTGCTATTCATTTAGATGCACACAAATGAACAGCCAGCAGAGGATCAAAATTTGATAAGAATTTAGGTTTTAGATGCCAAGGTTCTGTTCGAAATTTCATTTATTTCAGTTATTGAGTTAGTGTGAAATTGTAAACGGGCAGATGATTGTTTACACTCTCACATGTATGTAAACTTAGAGGGATTTTATTCAAAATTTAGTAACATCTGCTCTTTAAATGCTAAAACTGTAAATTAAATTTCATTTATATAATCATTGCGCTTTTCAGTTATTGTTTTTACATACTTGATGAATACAGACGAATTGACCATTATTCTTTGGGTTCAAAATTTGATACAAATTTACACTTCAGATACTCACTTAGCACCAAATTTTGTTCCTTTATCTTTTTAAATTTTGTAAATATCGTATTCACTTGTATTTAAACGAAAAAAGTTCCTTCCCACTGGATTTAATTTACAATTTTACAGAATTCTACAAATTTAATGTAAAGACTACATACCAAAATTCATCTGTCTAACTCAAGACGTTTTCGAGGCATCGTATTCACAGACACAGACGTCATTCCAAAAATGTGTTTTTTAGGCTGAGAGCTGTTTGAAACGAGATAATTCGTCAAAATCTAAAGTTCGAATTTTCTGACGATTACAATATTTTTTTCTATGCATATTTCGTATACGAAAAAAGTAAAAAGAGTGACGCTTACGAGAACGCACAAGAATAAAAAAATATTTCTATAAAATTTAAATACATAAAAAAATGGAATAAAATTTCACCGCTTTCTGCATTTCCATAAAGGGGGGGGGGGAGAAAATCAGTTACGGTTTTTTTTTTTTAAATAAATGGAAGATAAAATGATGGCAGTAATATTTTCTTCTGCAAAAAAATCTCAAGGGAGCCATAATGAATGAAAATTAGAAATCTGTTTCCACAATATTTTAAACGAATTACTTCTATTACAGGAAGCAAATATGTTATAGCTAGCTACAAGTGTATAATAAAAAACAAGTTTCGAAAAGATAACGAAAATCAAATTTTTCGCTTTATGAAAAGCAAATCCAATAAAAGAGGGAATCATTATGGAAATAATCAATATCTGATGGGGGAAAAAACAAGCGTTGTGATTATTGAATTTTATAAACTACATTATGCTTCCATATTTTCTGAAGTAAAAGACTAAATCTGATACTTTACGTATATTCAATTATAGC
This sequence comes from Argiope aurantia, assembly GCA_026543865.1. NCBI lineage: Eukaryota > Metazoa > Arthropoda > Arachnida > Araneae > Araneidae > Argiope > Argiope aurantia. Next base: position 72,477 of record JAPMOR010023278.1, on the reverse strand, counting down.
CAAATAACCATCTTTGAAATTTGATACAACAATCTAAAATAGAATATGGAAGTAATAATTAAATAATAGAGAACCATCTCCAAAACATACATTTTGGAATGCAATTTTTTTGCAAACAGAAAAAAATAATAAAGAAAAAGTTTAAAGCAGCATTTTCATTGAATCATACTCTAAGAAAATTATCCTTATCAATGCAAAGTTTACAATAATGAACTCAAGATACACATAATGGTGGTTATTTCCATTTTTCATCACAAATTGCATAACTGCACTTAACCGAGATTAGGTATTGCAAAATCGTAAAACACATAATCACATCCAAAAGTTACCAAATAAGTAATCATTGATATAATGTGTATATAGTTAGGCTGAATTTTTACAAATTACAATTTATAATATATTTTTAAGTTTTGATGCTAATAATATGATTTATTTGCTTTAATTGTATATTGTCATGGAAATCGTAAGACAAATGCACGGTGAAGCGTTGAATGAAGGAAAACGATGCTTCATTATTTAAGGAATAGGAAGCACAGGTAGCAAAAACACAACCGAGCTAGCAGCACGTGTAGCACAGAACTAGTAGAAACATCCGTAGAAACCTGTACATTAGCAGACAGTAAATTGCCTATTCAAAACAATAACAGCTCTTAGAATCACAAGAGTTCGCTCCGTAATCAATACTGAAAGGAAAGAGTTCACGCTCTTGTGAGAGCCTTTGCTATTTATCTAAAAAAGATGTCAGATTTTCTAGAAGGGCCTTCAAATCAGAAAGGAATTGGATCGTTATAAAGACTAAAACTGATCTTACATAACCCTAATAATTGATACGTACACAAATCAATATATAATTAAATTTTCATTAAAAAAACTATTCATTTTCTTTATGCATTATTTATTTATTAACATAAGTGTTTGTGAATCATTTGTAGAGATCTTAATTTGTAAATTAATTACTTTTGTCCTTTTCTGTTTTATTCGAGATTCTTTCTCCGATTGCTTTAACGAGTTGGCAGTGACGTGAATCTTCTGTGTCTCACAATTCATTTTTATGCGACAATTCCTTCTCTGTTACAGAGAAAAGACTACAAAAAAAAAAGAGGAAAAAAAAGGCAATTTAATAAGATTGTTCTAATCAAAAGTTAGAATCGTGGCCGTGAATTGCAGTTCAGTCAAATGGTCATTAAAAATATCAATATGTGATGAAAACATGTAACAGCAACTCTATAGATATTAATTTTTAATAAATTCTGAATAACGTCCTTATAGAAACTAATTGAAGTTATGTAAAATATTTTTATAACATAAGTGTTTGCGTACTACAAGTTCGGACAGATAAAAAAAAAGCCGATTATCACAGATATTTCCCGAAAAAGTTAGATCTCCCGAAAAATATTGCAGATATCTATCAATAAATTTTATCAGATATTTTCTCTTGCAAAATAATGCTTTCATGGAAAAGCAAAAAATTGAGTTCAATTTAAAATATAATAATAATTTCCAAAATTTATTTTTATTTATTTTTTATTTTTATTTATTTTTATTTATTTGGGCACTTTGGACATAGGCTTGAGAAGCTTCCAGTATCTGTCACCCATCTGGGTATATAGATTGTATGGGATTGGCTGCCCCTTACCAATGAGGAGACGTACCTCCCACGGGAAAGGTTGTACCGTGGCCTGTGATGGCCTTAACGTCTCAACGTTAGTTCCCGCCAATGATGTTGCGGCGGTCCGGTTATTCAGATTTTTCCGTGAACCTCAGTACGGGTCGGAGGAGTTAATTTGTGATTTTTCCAAGCTAATTAGACTATCCTGATATTTGACATTTTCTTTTCCACTTTAAAAACTTTAATAAATTTATTTTCCTTTTTATATGAGCTTTTCTTCTCAAATTAATAAATCCTTTATTTAAATATTTTCAAACACTCCCGTCTTCCTTATCCCACACGATATCCAACAACGGGATGATATGGAGGGTCGACCCTACAACTTAAAGTAATAAAATGCTGTTACGCATTTTTGTCAAGTCAAAGTATAAATAGACTGGGTTAGTAGCATCCATCTTGATGATTTACAACGGTTCTGAGAAAAAAATTCGTAATTTTCAATTCCCGTTAGAGGACCTGGACAATACTTGAATCGCCGTCATTCTCTTCGACACCATGACAACGATGCAACATTTCACTTGAAAGATTAAGCATATGACTGAACTTTTTGTGGAAAGGAATCTTGAATCTACGGCCTTCCGATCCCGATGTCGATGCACTGCCGCCAACTCGTTCAGGCACATTTCACAACAAATCAGCAAAATCACAAAATTTGGAATCATGAATGCAACAGAACTCCTAAACTATGGGTCTGGGCTTCAAATGTTGTTGCATACAAGGTGATCAAAATTACAACACCCCTACTCTGAGCTCTATAAAGCGAACTACACAGTGTAAAGGCTCCAAAATTGGTAAACTTACTATTCAAGACATGGGGGGCGGGGGGGGGACTGCGCAAAAAAAAAAAGTTCCAGAAACTTCGATAGATTGTGCTGTATAACAGAAAACATGCTAAAATGACTCAAATAACCACGAAAAAACATGTGGTTCGGAATTTTTCCTTTCTAATTTCTATTGGTAATATGAAAAAAAAAGTGAAGAAACTGGAACTGTCTTGTAACTGCAATTTCGCACAGTAAGCACAAAAATTTGCTCAAACTTTTGAATTGCTGCTACTGTTCTAGATATAAAAGGGATAAAGCTGGGTAAATATTCTTATCAGCGATGGCTTTGCTTGTGAAATTGTTTTATGAAAACAAGGGAAATGCTGCAGCTGCACTTCGAGAGTTTCGTCGATTTGAGAATCTACGCAAAGAAGGTATCAAAACATCCCCGAAAGTTTTGCTGTACTCCAAATGCAATAGCGCCAATGCCTTGATTCAATTACTTTTATACAAAATGAAGCGTCTCCACACATTGGATTTTGTGTACAGCAGTTTCTTTGGCAACATTTTACTAATGATGGAGAAATTGATCGTACATCTAACCATCTCGTTCTACACATCTTAATCCCTGCGATTTTTGGTTTTGAGGATACTTAAAAAATCTTGTTTATCGAGGACGTCTGGTAAACTTGGCAGATTTGAAAGACTCTGCATTTGAGAAGCATCTCAAACGACCCATTAGAATCCGTAGTTGAACAAGCTGGTAAGCATCGATAGGGTCCTTGTGATTGAATGTTTGATACGTTCGAATAAAATGCGTTACAAATGTGTATTTTGAGTCTTTTCAGCCTAATTTTTTTGTTGTACAGCACCATCTATCGGTATTTCTAAAAACGTTTTTTTCCCCCTTCATAATCCGTCTCCCTTAATGCCCGTAAAGCATATCCACCAATTTTGAAGCTTTTACACTGATAGTTCGCTTTATAGAGAGCTCAGAGTAGGGATGTTTTAATCTTGATCATCTTGTATATGAATTATGAAATCGCAAAAGCAATGAGCAGAATAATACAATAAATAGTGCAGTTTAATAAAGAAAGTTTATTTACCGTGACTCATTTATATAGACATATTAAAAGTTATAAAAGTTAATTAAGATAAAAGAAAGGCTTTCGTAACCCCCCTCCCCCCCACTTCTCTATTTACACAGCATCTTTATCGATTCAAAAATAGAAATCGAAGTGACATAATTGTCAGAACAAGAACTTGTCTCAATTTTTCTGTATGCATAGTAATAACTTATTTAGTAAGGAATGAACTGAAAGAGGTAAGAATGAACATCGAATTAAATGTAATGTCAGTGTGCTTCTATTAGTGACTTTTTTGCTATAACATATTTTAAAATAAATATTTATTTATTTAACTATGGCATTACAGATGACCGAAGTTAAAGGTTTTAAAACACTTTTCAACCTCTAATTTCTACAAGCATTTCCAACTATCGAAATACATTTAGTACAAAAGTTTTTTTTTTTTTTAATCAGATGTTAAATCCCCTAATCTAATTTTACTTGATGAGAATTTCCACCACCTTTGAGCTAGATGATCCATCTTCAAACTCATCCAAGATTCGGACTTTCCTTGTAAAATATCCCAGAGAAATTAAAATCCTATCAAAATTACTCTAATTATTGTGTTAACAAGATAACATGGGCAAAATATTATACGCATTTATATATATTTCGTAAAACATTACTAAAAAATTCAATCGGATTAAATTTTTTTTAATTAACTTGGAGTTTTTAAAACGTTTTATTCGAAAAGACAAGAATAGCATTTAATTATAATGTTCAGGTCATAGATGTTCTGCTTTTAGGTGACGTCGAGGAGATAAAGCGATAGTGGTTAATGGCTATTAAGAAAATACGAAAAAAAAGGTGAAAATATAATACGTCTTGGGTCGATTCGCTTTTAGAAAGGCCATTGATGACGACTAAGGATGGAAAATATCATATCGTACCCCAGACGCTACTTGCCCTCACTACGCCACTTCCACAGGAGTAATTGCTGCAATTCAAAAGCGAAAAAGTGGCAGCTGGTTTTTAAATGCATAATTACTTTGAATTACGACATTCGTTCCAGAATAGATTACTGTAGATTCAAAATGATACTTTAATCTAATTAAAACTGAATTTTTCTTTCTTTATGGTAATCTAAATTATTTTTCCCCTATTAGATAACTAGGCATAAAAGGAAAGCGATACTTAAAGCGGTTTCCAAGAACCATGTAAAAAGGAGACGAAAAAGTTTTCAATCTTCTGTTCCTTTACAATTTAAAAAAGGTAAAAATCACTTCTTTTGGAAGTAGCCTAAAATAAAAGTTAAAGAAAGAATAAATGGTTGTCTTGCGGTATTACCGAAAATATATTTCAATGCTTTATTTTAATGAGTCATTTACGAGCAAAATAATTCAAGCAAAAAAAAGGCATACAGCCTCTCGTACCCTACTTATAAAAAGAATATTTATAAAAAAAAAGGCGGAAGAAAAAAAACAGAAATCTGCATATGATTGTATAAATTTTACAACTTCCAGGAAAAATAATTTTAATATTTGAATAAAAAGGAGTTTGCTTATTAGAAAATTAATTAAAGCTTGTAACTTTGTACTAAATTTAAAGTAGAAAGAGAAATTCTGACTTAAATACTTGAATTGGAAAGACGTGTTTTTATTTGTTCATCGTGAATTAGTTCTCGTATGTAAGCAAAATATTTTATCGTCAGTATCATATGCTCACGGCGGTGTAGCAACCTGAGAACAAAATATAGAGATATATGAGAACAAAATTGTAGATTTATACCACTTTTTTCCAAAAAAAAAAAGTATCATGAAAGATGGAAAAATATTGCTCTGAGGGGCGAAAAATTCGTATTGTGGCCCATATGCAAGTTACTTCATCTACACCACAGAGCGGTGTTTATTAAAATGATGTAAATTTCGGAGGGTATATTAAAACATTTGCCCGTATATACAGAAACCCTCATAAGAAAATTAAATTACTGCAATGTATTGGATGTCAGTAGTTTTGTTTTTCAAAACGATATCTACTCCCTTTATATTTTTCATTTCTATACCTTGATATACTCAGGTGACAATATTTCCATGAAATGGTTACGGTTTGCGATCTAGGAGACTATTTCAATACATAATTTTCCTTAAGAAGAATGTCTATTCCTAACTGCTTTCACAGTTTCAACCTCCGATTTTAAATCCCCCCCGCAGTTGTTTTCTCATCATTTTCATACAGCATTGTGTTGGGCACATTGAAATTATTTGTGTAAATCCATAAAATTAACCCTTAACTGGAGACGTTGTCTGTGAGACTGCTGGCGATGGATTTTCGTTCACCCCTATTCTATTTTTAGCTCAATTGAATGGACTGACCCTGTAGCTTCCTGTTTTGTGACCTTCTATACACGTGGACTTTTTCAACCGATTTCAGCAGATGCTTTTTAAAATAATTCACTTATTTCTTTGAGTGCGGTCTCTAAGACCGCACCTCCCTGTTAGTGTCCCAGTGATAAACAAGGCTTAGCAGATGGCGCTAAAACTTGGGCCCCGAAATATCCAATTTACTGATCCTATTATGAAGCAGTGCCCCAGACACTTTTAAATGAAGCAGAAAGGGATTTTAGTGATAAGGATAATAGTGCAGAAGAGTTTTTCGATGAAAGTTCGCATTCAACTGATTCTGATATGCATGTTCAAACAATTTTTCTAGTGATAATGTATTTTGAAAGATTTATAAAATATATTAATACATCAAGATTATATTATATATATATATGTATATGAAAGAGAGAGAGAGAGAGAGAGAGAGAGAGAGAAAATTTATAGGTTGATTTTTATGCTAGTTCTTAACCTGTGTTTAAAATGCCCTAGAAAACCGTGCTATGAAAGTCACACAAGCCAATAAAAAAAGGACCAATTTTACCCATTGTCAATTTTTTTTATTTTCATATAATTGTTGAATTTTACATTATATTGTCTTCTGTATACCTTCATATACTGTAAAAATAAATATGATTTAAAAAGTAAAAAGTAACATGTTTTTTCAAGAATATTATTTATTGTAACATGTAATTAGAGAAGAAAATGTATGTTCCAACGCATTTACTTTTTTCAATGATAATATATTTTGAAAAACTTCTAAAACATATCTATATATCAAGAAAAATATCTTCAAAATATATTGGCAGTTTTTCATACTAATACATTCATTAGAAAATTTAATTTGAGTGTAAATAGAATGCGGTCTCGTAGACCACACCTCCCCAGTTAAGGATTAAAACAGACCATTTGCCTTTCATTTCTCCTTTAAATAACTCGCAGCATCACAATACAGAAATTTTCTTTGCCATAAACACTCTTTCTCGCTTTATTTAAACCATTACAATTAATTATGTTTATTGAGTTATCTTTCGTATTTAACCAAAACCTGTTCTTACGAAAAAAATGTTCCCGATAGCACTGGTTAAATCTATGCTTCTCCCAACTTTGTACAAACATTAATTCAATTTAGATTCAATTTAGTTATTACGTGGAAGCGGAAGTTTATCTTAGAATCAGCGGAATTCTGTTAAATCGCACCTCTTACCCTGGGGTCTCTGACTATATGATCTATATAAAGCAATTCGTTTTGGTAGTCTCAGCTATTTCAAATCACCTTGTATTTATGCTAGAAGATAAACCCGTCTAGACGTGCCCATTATCCTATTATCAATATCTTAGATATGATTGTCATAGATTAACTAAAGAAAGTAGTTAATCTGTGATAATCATATCGAAAGTAGTTGAAGGAATAGAAACTCTCATGTGCATTGGTTGATGTTAGATTAACTAGAGGAAATGATGACAGAAAATCTCATGACAAGGTCAGAGTTCTTAGAAGATTATATTATATATCATTTGCAGTACACTTTAGATATAAATATATATTTATTACAAGTTTTGTTTCTTTACAGCGAAATTTTCTATATTCGTAATACTCGCAAACATTCAAATAAAAAATAATTACTAAAATCGTTTGAAATAAATAGTAATCCATTATTAGAAGATATCAGTTATGAAATACAATTAAAAAACTGAATTCTACCAAATATAAAAAATAAATGAATGTAGAGACATGTTAACTCTGGCTCGAAAAACAGGTCTCTGTTAACCGGATTATATATCAAATCAAATATCTCTCACAGGCCCTAAGGGAAAGCCAGGTTGAGATTAATGCTTAGAGATGGCATAGTACAAGAATCACACACTAATTTAACATAAACGAATTTAATGAACTGGACGAACGGCTGGGCCGCTTTACATCGATGAACGCTATTACAGTACTGAATACACTTTTAATGGCGGGAATCAGATAACTTGTTATTGGCTGTTGAGTGATGACACTCCATACACCACATGAATATGAAAAAAATAAAAATGATTAAATGAACAATAAAATGAACACATTTATTTTTATTTAAAAAATTAATTGATCTGGAGAATGATAAAATTCGATTCCGAAAAGCTGAAATCCGCTATTCGGCGGAAATGCAACGTCAAATACAAAATAAAAATACTGCTGAAAGAAAATATTAGTATATTTCATCTAATTAACTTTTGCTACAATCGAGCATAAAATATCAATACAATGTTAAGTTTGCGATCCAAAGTTGCATAATGTTCAGGATTGGGTTTGGTTTGAAGTTTTATGGCGTAAGAAACAATATGAAAGTCATATTACGCCAAACAAGTTTATTTCTAATTCAAAGTCTAACAAAAACAGTTTCTATTTAAGTGATACAAAAATAACCATTGGCAAAAAATCACAACAAAGCCATGATAGTGAGTTCAAATTAAGAAATAAAATCCTATAGTTTTTAAAAAGACAAAAAGTTCTCATGTGGATCTCTGCCAAGAAACAATGGCAAAATCACTACTGTTGTTTGGAAGTAAAACAAGCGCTGATCATTAAAATATGGACATTCAATAAGGATATGATAAACTGTTTCTCCACAGTTACAATTCAGACACATCGGCAATTGATTATTTAATAAGGGAGGCATATGTGTAAATCTAGTGTGACCGATTCTCAGACGAGTTAAAACTGTGTATTGTTTTCGATTATTTAAAGAAGGCCAATTTTCTATGATAGGCTTATAAGTATGAAGTTTTTTTATAGTTTTCGAATCCCATTGAGTTTGCCAGTTGATATAAAGACGATGCTTTCCCTGTTCTTCAAATCGTATGCAAGCATAGGTGTTTCTAAAAGAGTCGCGGATTTGGCATTCTTATCAATCTGCTCATTACCACATATTCCCAAATGGGATGGTATCCAGCAGAATGAAACTGTAAAACCTCCAGATATAGTTTTATAATATAAGTCTAAAATTTCAATCATAATGTTCAGAAATATTCCAATTAAAACAATTACCAAAAGCGGATTGAAGTAATGATCTAGAAACAGAACATTATCAAATGCGTTTTTAAAAAATGCTGAATAAAAAGGGAAAAGAACCATATAGACGCTTATAAAAATGTCCTAGTTTGCTCATACTCATTATTCGTACAAATTAAAACACACACGTACATTCACCCCCCAGGCACAAAAGAGCATTCCAGACATTTGCATACGATTATAATATCAGGAGATAAATTTTTTATTATGCCATAAGGGCACTTGATCACAGTCATTGGTAAACTTACTCTGATTGTCTTTTTTAAAGGCATACTTCGTAAAATAGCGCCCGTAGTAAAAAACAAAACTACGCTCCAACCGCCTTTAAAAAGAAAAAGAAAATTGCAATCAGAGAATTTGCTGCTTCCTACTCTTAAACTTTACAAAAATTTACCGTTTGAAATTCCAAGTTAAATTAAATAATAAATGATATGAAACAAATTTGAACAAATATAATATAGTATTCTTCGGTGATTAGCTATTTACTGAGCAAATTAATTGCATTAAATTCAATTTCGTAGAGCCCATCATCCAGTTAGTAAACTAATTCAAATTTTCATATGCTGAAAGTAATTTTTTTAAGCAATATTGGAAAACATCAAAAAAGAAAAATAATAATAAGGAGCAAAATATATTAATATTTGAATTGAGTTTTCATCCACAAACAAAATAATGTATTAAATATTTTCAGTTAATGAAGCTAAGGATTTTGGCCCTTTTATGAGCGTTTTGAAATTCGTCGGCAAGGATGATAGAAAATATCTAAAAAAGAATTTTCACCATGCAATGTATGGACAGAGAAAGCGGTGAATTGCTAGACGGCGTTGTAGTAAAAAACAAAGCTCAAGTTTTCTTACACATTGCCATTTCTACCTTGGATTTCAGATGGCGTAAGGATATACAGTAAATAGGAAAAGGTGGACATACATTTTATATATGGTTTGGTGAATATTAATAATCTGGAAATCGAAAGACTGTACAGGCAGCGTTTCCCGCAGAGGATACGAGCCAGACCGAAAACTGTTGAAACGTTTGCATCGGTAATTGTGTTAAACGGGATTCTTTGTCACCGGCATGCATGATACAGGCTATGACAAGAGTATGCGGACGCCACAAGTTGTAGAGGGCATTCTGCAAAGAGTGGAAGACCGTCTGGATAATAGCATAGTAGAAGTTTCCCTTGTCCATTCGATTTTTTGGCGAGTATAACGAAAATTACACCTCTACCACAGACAGAAAGTGCAAGCCTTAATACCTCCAGATTATGCGCCACGTGTCGAGTTTGCACATTGGTTTGCAACCGCTAGCTGCGCAACCTAATTTTAGCGTACATGTGTTATTCACGAATGAATGCATCTTTACTCTGATGGCACACGACTTTCATATGAGAGCATCGCGTAATCCGTACGACACACGTCCTCATACCCATCAAAAGCATTTCAGCGTAAATGTTTGGGCTGGAATTATGGATGACCATTTGATCAGCCCAAATCTTCTGCCTTTCCGACTGGACGGCAGAACGTACCTCACATTTCCATAAAAGCCAGTTACTTCAACCTGTTGCAACCAACATACAAGCACGTATGGTTTCAGCAAGCCGGAGAACCACCCCATTTCAGCTTAAATGTGCGGAGCGCTTTAAAAGTTAAATTCAAAGGGCGATGGATTTTCAGGGTGGGCTCATACCTTGGCTAGCACGCTTACCCAATCTAACTTGTTTCTAAGTTATTCAGGTGTTCCTACACATAAATATGGATCCAAATACACCAAAATAAAGCTCGAAGGGAGTTCTATTTTTGAATTTTAAAAAATTCGATTTTTTGCATAGGTAAAACATTAGTACCTCAGTCACAAAATAATTTTCAGTACCATAGTCATTGAGCCATCACACAATCCATAGATGTCAAATTAAAACAAAAATATCATTTAGCTCGGTGGGTAACTGCTTATTTTTTATAACTTATGCCGTGCTGATTAAGTATTTTGCAACTTTATTACGAGAAAATTCCATATTATTATCACAATACACACTTAAAACCTTGCAGTTCAATATACATTCAGTATTAACTTGGAAAGATTTAAAACAATGAAAAGCTTGGAAATTTTCTTTAAGAGGAAGGTTAGTCACCATTCTGAAGAAATTATCTCGGTGTGAAAAAACACTCGTACCCACCATAAAATTTAACAGGTAAAGATAGCATGTATCCACATATACTGTAGTAGTTTGGTGCTTCGCATTCTATCAATAAATTTATACGAAAATGCGCTTAGATTTAGTTTACAATCCAATTTCTTATTTTTACATTTTTTTGGCTTAGTAAACTATCAATCGCTACAGACAAATTTACCTTCACTAAACAAGTGTCGCTATTACAAAAATGCCCCATTGCTATCGTATCAGCAATCCAGTTGAACTTATTAATTACTTCATTTACACGTTTCAAAAACTGAAGTTTCATTTTTCATCAGGGTAATATAATGCATCTTATTAACCTCCATGTTAGAAAATTTCAAGTTAAGAGAATTAGAATTTAAAGAATTACATTTTCTCTTTAAATGACATATGTTAAGATATAACTAAGTTCGAATTCCTTTTTAATTTTAGTTTTGATAAATTTTTCCTTTTAAATTATCAGAAACAATATTCTGTTTGTTAGATTTATGTATAACAACATAAGTACTAACAGTATTTAACATTTACTTCAACTCTACTGAAATCACTTCTCAGCTATTTGACTACATATTCCTTAGCAATTAATCCTATCTCAATTTTACTCAATTCAAAATACATGTCAGACAATTGATACAAAGTTTGTACAATACCTAAATACTCCTGAGATTATCTTAATGACTTCAAATGCACAACTCAATTCATCTAATGTGTGTCCCATATCTTCTAGTCACTTGGCCATCCTCTTGCTATGAAAGTAAAAATACTGTCCTTTTCGGGATTAAACAACAGAGAGAAACTCGTTTAGCAGTCGAATTACTGAAGCTCTTGATGTCAGCTCGAATTGGTCTTTCAACAAAGCCCAAGCGTTTAGTAGCGTTCAACACTAGGTCAACTATTACGCCTACTTCGGGAACATCACGTGACCTGAATGGGACAATAGAAAATGCTTGTCTCATCGGGACAATTATTTGCCGTTGTCTCGTTCCGGTCACGTGATCTTGCTTGAAGTAGGCGTGATCTTCGATTACCCGCAATAGTTGTCCTCGTGTGAACCCTGCTATAAATGTATTTTGTTTACTGGATATAATTGCCATATTCTTTTCGTCATTGCCATAATAAATAGTTACTAATATACTATCTTTCTCTATTGGAACTCAGATTTTTCTCGTCTTCTTTCAACAGTGCCTCAGCTCCGTCTACTACTAACCAACACCCAACAGTAGAACATAACTTTTCTTTCCATCCATCCCTATTGGTTTTGTTTAGCAATGAAAACAGCAAATTTTTGTTAAATTGGTTTATTTCAAGTTTCTATTTCTTAAATAAGGGAGAAAAACAACTGGCTGCTGGCCTCCGTCATAAAATCACGGCAATGGGGAAAGCTACATGCTATCCTTTTGTTTAAATTCAAATCCGGATCATTGTAAGCTCACAATCATTGATGAAAGAAATTGCAGTGAATACAAGGATCAGGAAAAGAAATCAAAGGATTTATAAAATAGCCTCCTTATAAACTAAATCTAACTTAAGAGCCATTACCCCGGGCTTGAACTAAAGGCATGAGCAATACAAAGAATGAATGAATGGAAAACGAACCATTGTAGTAATAGACACATATCTTACATACTCTCTCATGCACGATCAATCAGTAGCATAAGGTAAAAATGATACTATACAAAGACTGCACACAATAGAAGAAACAAGCTGCATGGTGATATAATCTCAATTTTCAACTTTCTTTGAGTTTTCAAATTCAAAGTAAATTACAAAAACTTTTGATGCAAAAAAAAGAAAAATGTGGATTGAAAATTACTTTGAATTGGACAAAGAAAATTGTCTAGAAGATTAATCAAAGCAGGATACAAACTCAGGCTTTAAAAAATCATTGCCTTCATCCAAATTTGGCTTTTTTTAAGATTTTGACTTAAGAAAAAAAAATATAACTTGTAAAATTCTAAAAAATTTTAAGCTTCTTGTAGTAATATCAGGTCATATGTTCTACCTGCTCATCCTAGTTATGCCACAGAATTGAGCCAAGAGTAGTCAGAACTCTGACATGGAAGTTCTAAAGAAGAGGATTCAATTGGGAATAATGGATCCAGACAGATTAAAGATTAGCCCATCAATGACCAATAACGTAATGTAAACTAAATTTAGCTTCTAAGCACTTCCATCAATATTTTCTAGTTCATTTTTCAATTCCATGAAATTCTGGCATCAAGCAATGAAAACTTTTCCACAAACCTTAGTTAAAAAAAAATATGCAAAATTTCTTAGTTAGAAAAATTTAGTAGTACTGTTCATTTAGTATCCCGATGCTACCACTTTTTGACTATTCTACCTATATAAGGGGTAAGACAAAGAAGAGTGAGCACATTTCCAGAATCTCTGCCATTCTTTGACCTTGATTTCCATCACATAAAATAGTTTTTCGTTCAGTCTCCTACCCCACATGATTTCTAACTGCACTATTTTTTGAAATTGCTGATATAGTTATTTCAAATGGCAAAAATAAAATAGTTTCAGAAGTGGCACGAAGAATATTTCATATATTATTAAATTGTGAAGAATATCTTATTTATCATTTTATTGTGATTTAGTATTGCTTTGTGACAATCGTTTTCTGAGTTAGTCAATGTTTTTACACTTTTTAACTCTATGTATAAATCAATTTCACCTTACTATCATCAAATGTAAACAACTTCTCCTTTCATCTTTCCACTACTCCTATTTTGACTTAATAAAAGCGGAGGGTTTTCGAATCCATGAACGAAAGGTATTCAATATTTTTGAGCACAGCCTTTATTGTATTTCAAAAAGTAAGGGTGGGTGGGAAGAAGAATTCCATAGACCTAAAGCAGTATTTGTGAATGAAGGTTATACATCAGATTTCCATTTACTTATTTATTAAATAAAATATTCTACCAAAATAAAGTTTTTAATTACTTCTGTTTTAGAAAAATTTATTATTTACAAAAACGTCGTATTATCAAAAACATCTACTTGTTTCCATATCACTGCATGCAAATACTATTTGATAAATATCTTATTTATTTTCTTTTATAAAAACAATTTTCTTTAATTAATTTACAAGAAATTACCTTTCAACAAGCGATTTAACTGCTTAAAATATTAGTCCACTTTAATACAGAGTATTCCATTAAAGTAAAAATGTTCTGACAAATTACTTAAAGAATAATATACATCAAAATTTTGCAACTCAAATTAACGAAGTTTTGTCTATTTACAGAAGTAGGTCAAAATAATGATTGTTATCATCATGTAAAGCTGACAAAAAGACAATGAATGTCAGTAATATTACTGGTTAAAGTAACATTAATAAAGCAGTTGAATTAACAGTTTTCAAAATAATTCCAAAAGGCTTTTATTTTGTAAATCAAATATATTGCATTTATTCCCAATGCAATCAATCTTAATTTCAGTAATGAAACAAATATTTAATTCATTGCTAATTAATTATTATTCCATTTTTTACTAGTACTATTATTCTAAATATCATTCTAACCATTTTTGCAACATCCAAAATTTATATTGTGACACTGAATTTATTGTATGTTTCCTTTTCAAAAAAATTTTTCTCAGGCATTCAGAAGAGAATATTTTTTTTTTCTTTTTCTAAAGATTTGGACATTAACAATAGGAACTGTAAATCTCCATAATTGAAATTTACTAACAAAAAATATCCCTTAATGTTCCTTTGTTATTCTAATACACTATTAATCTATTTCTTTTTAAAGTATGATTATTTAGCATACAAATTTCAGCTTATCTTTAAATTATTTCATAAATAAATACATTTTATTTAGCACAATTAATCCTCAAAAAATTGCAAAAAAAAAAAAAATCTTTGATGAAACAAATGATTAACAATCAATCCATCTATAAATAATTCTTACTTCTGAATGAGGATATCAAATTGCTCAAAAGTGGAAAACCTATTACCTCAAGTATGATAACAATGATAGTAGTTATGTTATGATAAAATTATGAATATCATCTCTAATAGTCCTGAAATATCACTTTAAAGGATTCTACTAATGTCAAATTATATATTTAGTGTTTCCCTTGTCAACTATGTCAAAATGATTTAGTGTTGTGTTTAATTTTGTATAAAATAAAAAAAGTATAAAAACTGTTATAAAATATATCTTTTTTTTTTCTTCAAATATTTTAGGCAAATCTACAGATTGTTTCAATTCTTCAACTCCACAGGAAACTATATACAATGCATCCTTATGTTTGTACAAGGAACTGAATCTGTTGAAGGAGAAAAATATGGAATTTTTTAAAGATCAGAAATAGATATTGAAACATATATTTCAAATAAACACAATTAAAAAAAACTGTAATTAAATAGATTTGTGATATGTATCATATCATTATTTTATTTAAGTAAATATATTATAGTAATTTATGTCAAACTTTATCATCTGTTGAAGGATAATATAATGTTCACTGAATTGAAAAGAAACTCTCACATTCTATTTGGTTATCTGAATATAATTAATATATTTTATAAGAGACCCCTGCTGCCCATGTAGGAACTAGTTCATATTTTAAACTATAACATCATGTGAGAATATATATATAATTTAGATGTATGGTAGCAGAATTTTATTTTAAAAAAATAAACATTTTTCACAGCATCTTTGGCAAACTTCATTTTACTTTAAATTGTAATATCAAACATCAAAAATTTAGTGAATTTAAATTGTTAGCTGTAATTTTTTATATGATTCAAAGAAAATTTTATTTAAAAAACAGTCATTGTAAATAAATCAATCAAATTTGGTAAAATCTATTCAACTCTACATAAGAATTAAAACTATGTTTAAATCAATTGCATTTTTAAATTGTTTTCAGGTTTTAGAATTATGAAAAAGCCCATTAAATGGTAGACATTAAATTAAATTAGTAAATTCAGCATAGCAATGAAAAAGAAAAAGGATGAGGCCTTTAAGATGACTTCCAATATAGCGAAAATGCATAACCACTTTAAAGTTACGACTTGAACAGCAAATTCCATTACAATAGAACATTTCAATTACAATTTTTTTAAAAAAAAATTGAAAATTATATAGGGAATTAGAAAACTTCAGTTTGCTCAGGAGTATTTAGAGTTTACAAGCCAATTAATTACATTATGAAGTAATGTTAAATCTAGGAAACCCCACATTACCAACTATGGTTCACTTAGTTAAAAACTATTTGTTCTTTAGTTTAGTATTACGAAATAATATGTCTATTGTTCAAAGAAGAAACAAGAACTATACATTTTTTTCACTATATTTATAAATCAGACCAGATAAAATACAGTGAACTTGCACTTACACAGTTTTTTTTACAAGCAAAAGTAATTAATTCTGTTTAGAATTCTGTAAATTTAAACATTTTGCTTCTTAGTGAGGTTTTTAACATTAAAAATTTGGCAATTTGCCATTGAGAAATTTCAACTCCTTTCTGAAAAATTCGGGAGAATTGTGGCAATGGTCAAAAAAGGATTTGCTTTAGTGCTTTCATAGAATAAGCTTTCTTTTCTTCCCCATAGATGCAGTGTAGCATCTTGAATTTTTCTATGCTTTGCAGAATTGTTGAAGTTTATTGAAGACTGGATTGTTTTTGCTTTGTTAATTATAAACATTTGTAAATAATTGTGGCAAATAAATTTCTGCTTGTAGCATCTTAAATTTAGTCTATTCAATCCACAGACTTATCTGAATATATCCCAAAGATCATTAATGATAATATCAACAATTTTAAAACTCTTTTAAAAATTGTAATTCAATTTATTGAAACTTAAATTCATAATTAGAAGAGCAATTAGACTCATTAAGAGCATGAATCTACCTATCATAAATATATTTTAATTGCTGTAAACTGATCTCATAACAACAAAACTTATTTTAGAATAAAAGCATTAAATGATTGATTAAATATACTTATTTTAAATGCAATCAAAATATAATATTTATAAGAAACTAATAGAAAGATTATTATCATTTTATCCTTAAAAATATAAAGCATTAAGAACTTACTTTCTATGTACATAATGAATTAAAATTACGTTGACTCATAACCACTGTTCAGTACTGCTAGCTGATAAGTCTATTAGCTTCCATGCAGCTTTAGGGTCTAATTCAGTTTGATCTCGACATAGAGCCCATACATAATGCATTCTTAATACCTTTTCCTAGAATATATTAAAAATAAATACATTTTTTAGATATTTTAAAACAATAAAATAATTACATTTAAAATAAACTGACAAAATGATAATTTACTACACAATCAAGCTTCCATAAAATATATTCCCATGATAATCCTTACATTATAATTTAGGTGAGATATTATCATGGCTTATTTAATGATATTTTTAATTA
Organism: Argiope aurantia; assembly: GCA_026543865.1. NCBI lineage: Eukaryota > Metazoa > Arthropoda > Arachnida > Araneae > Araneidae > Argiope > Argiope aurantia. The sequence goes on along the minus strand of JAPMOR010023278.1, from coordinate 54,970 downwards.
TACTCCAAACAAGGCCATTTGATGTTATTGGCAACAACATTTGATGAAACTATGGTTGAAGTATTTTACATATATTTAAATGCCTTGATATTTGACACAAATTCATCATCAGTGACAGTATCAATTAAACGTTGTCAATAAAAATGTACAAGTCGTCAGGTATTTTATGCCAATGTTTTTAAATAATGGAATATATTATTTTTTCATGATAGTTTATTAATTTATCTTCCTTGATAAATAGATCAAGTGATTTTTTTTTCTTGGAGAAAGATAAGAATTTCAGCCTTTAATTAAACGAAATTTAATTTTTGATATAATAATGAAGGTCAATGAAAGGCTTCATTGCATGCAGATGCATGGTATAAAGAGCTTCTAAGGCACTGATAACATAGGAATACTCAGAAAAATTTCATTAGATCTCTTCTAACCAGATTACTAAATTTTTTCAATACATGAAATTATAAAAACACTTCCAATTTTAATAACTAGCCTTAATAAGAGTCCACAAACATTTAAAAGACAATAATACACTCTAAACAAGATACAAGTGGTTATCAAAACAATGGAAATACTACAATTGAATACAAGAATCTTTATTAATAAGGTGCAGGGCCACCTTTTACATATAATTCAACTGGGATCCCATTGGGAATTGAATCATACAAGTGCTGAACAGTGTTAAGTGGAATATTGAACCATTCTTCATGGAGAAAACTGTGAAAGTTCCAGAAGAGATATTAATGGAGGATATTGATTCTAGATTGAACACTCTAAAATAGACCATAATGACTCGATTATATTGAGGTCAGGTGATAGTGCAGGCCAAGGTGAATGTTTCACTTCATCTTTGTGTTCATCAAACTATGATTACAGTCCCATAGCTTAAATAGGAGCATTGTCATCCTGGAAAATACCATCTCCTGCAGGAAACGAAGTTTGTGTCACAGGATAGACCTAGTCAATTAAATATTTCTATATTTCTCCCTAAAGATATTTCAATTCGGGTTTACAATAGGGTCAGTAGAAAACCAGAACATAACTGTCCATACCATGATAGATCTATCTCAATGCCTGACAACTGGGAAAAGACAATCATGATCAAGGGCTTGTGCAAGTGCCATCCAAATGTGGAAAAGTGTGAAAGAGGATTAATCTGACCATATAAATGCTTTCCACTTATCAATCAATAAGATTTAATTCTTATAGCACCACTGTAGACGACTTTTGACATTAATGTCAATGACAAGTTATTTGGAAATTTCTGTTGGGTCATAAATGCTCTATTTATGGAAGTACCACTTTAAATATAATTACTGACACTGGAGAATCTAGACGCTGATTGAACTTTGCAGTCATTTCGGCTGTCGGGTTTTCTTTCTAAACATTACAATTCACTTCAATACCCATCTTTCAGTCTCTTTTGCTGAGAGTCTCCTTCTATTAATTATTTTTCTTTGCTGAACTTATCCTGCTACACTGCCATGACTTTAGACACTGCAACCCTAAAAACACCTAAAAGTTGGGCTCCTACAATTTGGCCTCTTTGAAAATCTGTAATGTTCGACATTTTATGCTTTTGATAAAAATGCCAAGCATATATAGTTTCATTAAAGCTACTTCATACTACCAAGATATATATATATATATATATATATATATATATTAAATGAAAAAACTGTAGGCAGGATTACATTTTAATGCTTTTGAAATGCATTCCTAAATGACACTTTTATTCACAGATGCTTCCATTATTCTGATAATCACCTGTAGCTGAAACATGCAACATCTTATAATAGATTTCAATAATTCGGAAGTATGCTAGATATTGATTCTGGTTACTTCATTTAAAATGATATACAAATTCAATTAATTCTCTTATAAAGAATGGCAGTTTTTAAGACATTCAATTCATCTTGTAATACATATTCACACCATATAAGAGCAGAATAAAAAGGGAGCTGCAGATTTAATGACACATAGAAAAAATAATAAATTAACTATTTTAGTAATTGAAAGTAAGAACTAAAAATCTATGAATTCTTCTCAAATATTATTGAAAATTTGCAATTAAGCATTTACAAATATTTATTATTCATTGAAGCAACATTTTATTTTTTTAATAATTATATTTATAATGCATCTCATAAAATTAAAACAAATTGAACCAAAGGAGATGTGAAAATACTCACAGGATCACCTTCAACCACACTTCCTTTGGAATCTCGAACAACTAAGATTTGCTGAGATTGAAATGTTAACACAAGAACTGGACCTTGCTCCATCATTTTCCCCATTGCAAGCTATTCCATAAATACAGATGTAAAATATTATGTCTAATTATAATGATTCATACAAAGTTTACAACAATTTTGAGCTTAAACTTTGTGATAGAAATTTATAGAGTTAACAATTTATTAAAGAAAGAAATGGAAATTAAAAAATTTCACCGCCTATTAAAAATTTATAAATCAGTTAATAATCACGACAGAATGCAAGTTGCAATATATATAGCATTGTAATGGCACTTTTACAAATTTATTCAATCAGTTTACTAAGTTTTAGCATCCAATTCTACTAAATTTTGTCAGTTATCACTGAATTATAGTTGTGAATACATTCTTTTACAATATAAATAATTAATTTCAGTTTTATAGTATTAATTTTCCATATGTACCCAAAATATTACCTTTGTTTTATAACAATTTACGGTAATTTAATTGTTAATATTGTCACATAGAACTATAGTATAGAACTCAATGATACGCACAAGAGGTAGAGCTAAACCAATTTATTAACTGAACTCAGAACTGAGAATACAGTAACTGACAAATCTTCTGCTTTTATACATGCAGAGAAAGTTCCAGAATACTCTCCTGGAGACAGTAAGAAAAGTCCAGAACGCTTGTCTGGTAAACTAAAGAAATGTCCAGTATCTTCTGGAACATGAAATAAAGGAAAACATAAAATCAAGGAATTAAGTAGTTACATATACTATTAACTGCATTGTCTCTAGCGGGATTCGAACCCAGGTCTCTTGATCATGAGACCAGTGCCATGACCATTTGGCCATGGAGATTCGACTGTCTTTCTTCAATGTGGCAATATACATATTCTTAACACAATATATCCTTACATAATTACGTAATGTATATATTGCATATTATAGAACTGAAAATCTTCTGTTTTTAAATATTTATATTAAATATTAACAGTTGAATAATAAAGTGATATATATATCTATACTTATAATAAAGCTCAATGTGTGTGTGTGTGTTGGCACTCTACAGGCCAGACCATTTGACCTACAGTTACCAAATTTGGATAATATACCTTGGAGGTTGGGGATGTGCACCTAGAGTCCTTTTCTTAAATTTTTTTTTAATCAGAATTTTAATTATTAATTAAAAACTAACTTTCCCGCCAAAAAACTTCTTTTTCCCAAATGAGTAAGGCTTCAGTTTTTTCCTCCACACTAATGAGGTTAGGCTTAACATTTTTCAACCGATTCTGTTTATTTTCTTAATGTTTGATACATTTAAAATTAAACATGGCTAATTAAAAGATCTTTCAGATTCATTCGGAAGTACTTTTGAATTAAAATAAAACAGAATAAAGGAAATTAAAAATTTCTAATTGGCATAGCATTACCCCAACTGGCGTAGGAAAATTCACGCATTTGCGCTATCATAACTTTCGTTAAAAATTCACGCATGCACATTGTGTTCCTATTGTTCACAACTATTTTCAACGGATGAAGACTTGATTTAAATTATTTTTAGGTTAGTTGTATGCTTTTGTAATTAAATGGTATTTATGTTAGTTACATATTTTTTGGTATATGCTTATAGTTTTAAGTACATCGTTTTTAAGTAGTTTTTTTAAACCTATTTTCGACCGATTGTTTATTTTCTTAGTGTTTGATGCATTTAAAATTAAACATTGTTAATTAATCAATCTGCTCATGATGAATCTGAGAAAATTTTGTTGACAAATTCTTGGGATATTACATAAATTAAGAAAGATATTCTTTAGTGCTCATAAGGTTTAAATGCTCAGTGATTCTGTTTCAAGTAATCATATTATTTTTAAAAAATGCTTTATTTCAGTAAAAAATATTATATTAATTGTAGATTAATCATTTCCACTTTAATTTAAAGTCTAAATTCTAAGGGTGCTAACAGAAAATTAGAGTGCCATATTACATTATGACTGAAGGCCTTTATAATATTATGCGTGAATTATATGACTATCAAAATTTGAAGTTTTAAAATATTTTGATGAAGAAGCTATTAAAGTAGGAATTACATAAAATATTTAATTATTAAAATTTTAAAGAGCATTAAGATTGATGAACCAGCTGGTCGCCAAGGGCGACTAGTATTTAATAAAACATAGCAGATAAAATTTAATATTGACAATAAATATGTAAGCCAGGATTAAATACTGAAATAATATTTTTCTAAGATGTGATTAAAAATAATTGCATATAATCAAAAGTTAAAGGAGAGAGGGAAGAAAACAGTTTTGATCTTAGTACTTGAGTCTTATTTTGGTACTTGATTTTCTTGAAATCTTTTCAAATGGAATATGATTTTCAGAATTAAAAAAAAAGGAGTTTCAATAAGATTTAAAAAAAGCAAAAGCTGCAATGCTTATTAAAAATATTTGGATAATTACTTTCATTATCTTAAAAATGAATAATATACATTAAAAACACCTTTTAATCCATTAAAATAAATTCAAACTACTGTTAAATTAAAAATTTCAATGTTTATTAAATTTTAAAATTACTTTTTAAAAATACAAGAATACAAAAACAATAAAAACCTACTTACATCAACATGACTAATGTCCAAAATTTTGGAATCAAAATAGTAGCCTAATGTTTGTGCTTGTTTAATAGGTGCAGATAATACATTGAAAGCCTGTTAATACAAGATACTTAATATATGGCAATTATAATATAATAATAATAAATACTTAATATATAATAGATACTTAGAAAGTAAAAACATTAACTAAAATCTCTTCTTACCCCTTCATAACACCAGTCTTTTAAAATTTCTAATTCACCACGGATCATAGCCTGCAGGTTAAAAGGAAAGTAATTAGAAAAATACGCCATTTATACAATATACGTGAATTTCGACAATAGTAGCAATCAAATAATGCAAACAGTATTTCAAAAAATTAAGAATGATAAAGATAAATTATATATATGGTACTTAACTAAACCATTTCTTAAAAATTCATATTGTATATTTCTATTACAGAACAAGTGATATAAAGTTTTTAATAAATATTGTATATAAATAAGAGAATAATTGGAAATTATTTTTCAAATGCACAAAAAGTAAATTTTGAATATTCTCACAGAATTCTGAAATATTCTTAAATTTTAGAATACAAATATTGCATTTTCCTACATCCAAAATCAAAAGAAAAGAAAATTCACTATATCAATCAATATAGATTCCAAGATAAAATTTCATATATTTTTAATAATGTGAACATTTTGAAATTTAAAAAAATGTTAAATGTTTCATGAGGATTTTTTTAACAAAATGTTCATTTATTCTTGAAGCTGTACTCTGCAACTCTGTATACAAGAGTCATAACTGTTTATCAAAGAGATAGGAAAGTTTAATCGCTTAATCAAAATATTATATATATATATATATATATATATATATATATATATATATATATATATATTCATAATCAAACTTATCAGTTGGAAGTACAATAAAATTTTTATAATGTAATAAATCAATGCCATAAGTAACATAGAAAATATCTTAATAAAAGAAACATACTTCGAGAATATTTGGTATAATTTCTAGTTCACATTCCCTGAGAAATTGCTCCTTATCAAAAGTAGGATCCATTTTTACAATTTCAGTTAGAACTTCCGACAATTCAGTCTTTTGGAAAAGACCACCTAAAAAAATTCATTATCATTTAATGTGATACTATAATGAATTTAGTTAATCATATAACAAAAGCAGCCAGTTTTTCTTATATTCCATTTTTAAAGTAAGTTCTTGTACAGTCGTCACAAAAAAAAAAAGAAAGAAAGAAAGAAAAAAAAGAAATAGAAAAGTACATTTATTGTTTACAAATTCCTCTCATATACCAAGAAATGTTTCTAAACAAATAAACAAAAAATAAAGTTAAAAAGTGGCTTCAAATAAAACATTTTATCATAAAAAAACACAAAAAATACTCCAACATAAAAGAATAATGGGAAAGGGAATCACATATTTAATATTACTCTTTGTTTTGTTTATTTAATTCAGAATGAATGAATTGAAATAATAATTTTTTATCAAATTAAAATTGCAATATTTATAGAAATTCTCAGAGCTTTATAACTGTTCATTCTAATTTTTAACACATAAGCAGATAAAAAATGATTTACCAAAATAAAACATCTAATCAAAAGCAACTATTAGTATTCTGTTCTTTAAAAAGGAAATTTGACTTCTTTTTCCTGTTTTTTGTTAAAAGTTCATGCCCAAATAACCAGGAATTTGAAATTTTCTTCATTCATTAGTGAAAAGGGGAAGAAATTTTTTTTCATGGTTACAAAACATTGTGAGGAAGAACTGCTAAAGAACAAATACATGGAGAAATGTTATGCAAAACATTAATATCTTTAATTATAAAACACGTAATTCATGTTGTGTACAAATTATTCAGACACTTTAACTAAAATTCAACAAAGAAATTAAACATATAAATAAATAACTGAAAAAATGAAATCTATCTGCTGAGAGTTATAAGATGGATACATAAGATAGCATCAAGGTTTATTATTTACTAACTTTTTAAAATTTATTTTGGATACACATAAATATTCTAGAAATTAAATGTGATCTTCTTGAAATGCATTGGTCCATTTAAAATCATTTTTCCCCTCCAAAAATAAGAATTTATTAACTATAATACCTTTAATTTGAAGTAATTTATTGGATAGCTTTATTTCAAATAAACTAAAGTCACCAATTATTCTAAATAATGTACAAAGATTTTATTTCATCAACTTATCTAAATTATTACTCCATTTTAGTGGGCAATCTAGTTGGTCATTTCAAGAAATATCTGCATCAAATTTTCTAACTTATTGTGTCTTTTTTTTTTTAAATATGTCTTTATTTTTAGTTTAATGTCTGCACTTCAGAACATCACATTGTCATGAAGAGAAATGAGCATGCAAATATCAATAGTATTTTTTAAACTTCTTTTCATAATTTTAATTATTATGGCTTTGATTTCTCTGACATTCATCATGGTGTGGGTTGGGTCGCGAAACCTGAAAATTTTCCAAAGGAAAAACATAACTTTTTTTATAAATACTATGGAAGTACTGACAATACAATGGACACATACTAATATAGTTTGAAAAAGTCAATACTCTTTAATACTAGCTCCAAATGACAGAACAATGAATATTGTATAACCTGAAGTCCCACAAACAAACATTTTAAACAAGAAAAATATGGCATTATTGTGACATTATAAATGCACTAAGAAACAACATGTCAATATCATACAGGGAGGATGTGGGACTCATTCTGAAATATCTCCCCCATCAATTTTTCAGATCCTGAGAAGAGACATAACAACAATAATGGCATGGTAATTGCATGTAGATATTATCAGTTCAAATGTTGTTAAACAATATATAATGCATTTAAGTAATAAGGAGAGATTTCTAATAATTTTAAATTATTTCACACATAAATAACAGCACTTAAGAATTTTGTTTTGAGATAAATAAAGGTTACCTAAAGGAAAAGGATCACAAAATGAAAAAATAAATAATAGAATTTAAGCAATTATTTATCTTTAATCCTTTGACATGTGGTGGTGTCACAGTGAAACCACCACTTTCTGAAAATTACTTCTAAATGCACTATGGTTTCTGATCGAAGCCAGTCTCAAAAATAATGTTCTAACTTTAATAATTGCCTGCAGATGTCAGCGCACTAGTTAATATCCTTTTTACGTACAAAAAAATACGTAATTTTTAAAGCTTTTTTGCAATACTTTCAATTTAATTTTTTTTTCATCAAGTAAAAAAATAAACAAATTCAAAATGTTTTCATAAATTTGTTATATGAAAGCTATCTACAACATACATATTTTTTTTAGCGAAAGAAAAAATCGCAAAAGAAAAGTTCCTTACACTCGATATCTTTGTAGGTGGTTTCCGAGACATACCTCCACATACCTATGGCATGAGATTCTCTACCACTTGAAACATGTTAGCGAAACCGATCTGTTTTCCTTCCCCTGACTCTCTTAGTCAAGTGGTTGATAATTTATGGCAGTTTTGACATGAGTTTTTTGGGTGATGAATTTATTTACACTTGAGTAAGGTTTATACGAACAGGATGGTTAAAATTTTAACTTTTCAGTTGCGTTCTTCTTGCATTAGCAAGCAACCATATTATCGGGATGTTAAATATACTTTCTAATATAGTATAATTTTCTTAATTTTTAAATGGTTAATTTAAATATTATGTTTCTTCATAACTTGAATATAGAGTTGATTGTATTTAAAGTCTAAATGCCACGCAAAAAACTTATCATTGTTAGCTTTATTTGAGGATAACTTGTTATTAAAATTATTTATTTTTCATTAAAAATTTTTTCCATGTTGTAAGTTTGTATAAGTAGTTTTCATTGATAATACATGCTTTAAAATTTCCCTAAATAAATAATAAATAATTATGTTACAAAACGAATTATAAAGTATTTATTATTCATACGAAGAATATGTTTTAGGTGCATGGTGGTACTCCAGTGAACCTCCCCCATTCGTGGTGCAGTATTTTCCCTTTCCATAGACCCTAACCCCTTTCTATTTCCTTAAACCCTTCTGAATTTTAAAAAAATTATGTAAATTACATAATTTTTAAAATTCAGAAAATTTATGTCTGTGTGCTTCAAAGGGTTAAGAATTAACTGAACACTTAAAGTGGGAAAAGCAGAATCTTGATTCCTTTAAATATTTTTTGTCTAGATTAAAACTTAAGAAATATCCATTATATTGTTTGAAAATTTCAAATTCATGTTTTAAAAAGGTATTCTTAATTTGTGATAACAAAGCAAAATTTGCAAAAAATAAAAAATAAAAAAAATAAAAACCTTTCAAATAAAATTACTGCATGTTAAGTTTCTTAAAACAGATTCAAATGTAATAAATATTTATTTATTAAAATCAATCCTTTATATATATATATATAATTAAAAGAGTATAGGAACTTCTCAAGCAGGCTTTATTCTAATTACACAAGTAGAAAAAAAAAAAATCATAGCTCAGTCACAAAATCATTGATTACGTATCACATGCATAAAGCTTCAAATAATGTTAAAGCTTTATCTAATAGCTTTAAACTCAGAGAAATGAGCTTTAAAATAGAGAAATTGCACTTTCTAACAGATAACCAAATTTTTCACAACATAATATTTTATTTTACATAACTTGAAAAGAGGAAGATTAAGCTGACAGAAAGCATTGATAATGTCACTGTCGAAGCAGTATAACTTTCTTCCATATCAAGAAATGGAATAAATATTAAATTTAGCATTTTTTTTATCAACAAAATATTTTTCTTAGGATGATTTTTTAATAGAAATTGTTTAAAAATTTAAAAAAAAAACAATTTAGAATATTGAATTAAAAATACAATAAAACTTCATCTTCATTCCAACAATGAATTTTAAGAAAGAGATAATTACAATCTAAAACCTATAATCTTGAACATAATTTATAAAAAATATTTCCAGATTGGGCAGTGGATAATTTTTAAGAAACCAAATATCTAAGGAAGATTTTATTTTCAATTATTAAATACACATCTGTTTAAATAATAAAAACTTCACTTAATATCATTAAAGTTATTTCAGGAGAAATTTCTAAAAACTCATTTTGAATTTAGTATCAATATGAAACAAAACAAATTGCTATTTCTCATCAAATTATTTTCATTATACAATTATAACAATTAGTAATTATAACATTACTAATTGAATTATATAACACATATACATTGGATCCCTAATCTATTTTCACACTTAGCATAATAAATATATCAAATTTATCAAGCAATGTGTAATTAAGTTTTATTATAATGGTAATATAGAATGGAAAATTATTAATTTTCTGTTTTAAAAAGTATGCATTATAAAAAATTATTGTTGAATGTTTTTGATAAGGATATCCATTTCAAAAATGACAACTCATATAGTTCCCAAAAGTTTATTTTCTTACATTATAAATTATCAGTTTTCATCACATTTCATAAGATAATATTTCATTCTAATTTAGAATGTTTCTTGCAACTGATTTCTTAAATTTTTTAATTGTTTTATTTGATGATAAATTTAATGCTGAAATATATTTAGCTGCCTTTTTTTTTTTTTTTTTTTAAAATCTTACTTTTCTCTTTTACAGGGAAAAGTCCTCCAAAAAAATCCTCAAATTGAACAGCATGAGAAGAAGCAAGGATAATTTTTGATAAAAATAAAAGTAGTTAATGTAAAAATAATTGGTATTAAAATGTTGTGATGTGATATAGTATAAGACAGTATAAATAGCAATAATCAATCATTAATCAAGTATTTTTTAACCATTCCAACTAGAATAAATTTATGTCCTTAATTTTAACCTTCTTGAAACAAACATTTGCCACAATGATGTACTGCATGGGATGATACACATCACATTTGTGGCTTTTCCTTGATTTCACCTCTTTAGTCTTGTTAGGTTTAAGAAAAAGCATAAATAATTATATGCAGATTGCTATGAACTAATCATTAACAGAGGAAATATGAGCTTGGCTATTTGGGATTTAAGTTTTTCATTTTTCAAATGATATGGCAATAGAGGAAATATTACTTAAAATTGAAATGTTTAGTAAGGTGCAAGGGCATGCTCACATACACAAATCTTAAAATAAAAATAAATAAAATTATTTATTGAATATCAACTATAAAAAATTATTCAAAATTTATTAAAATATAAGATATTGAAATCAGCAATTCAATTCTTACCAAATAGATCTGTCACTTTGTCGGTTAAGAGTCTTGAAGCTCTGACAACAGGATTGTCGCTCTCATCATATTTCATTTTCCAATCAAAAACCTCTGAAAATAATAAAAAATTCACCTAAAATAATTGAACCTAGAAAAACATCACAAGTAAAGATGAATTTAGCACCTGAATTGCATTTTACACAGAATATAAATTGTCGTGAAATTGTAAGCAAGATTAAAAATGTATTTGAAATGCACGAGAATAAAACTAGCAAATTTTTAGGGGTTAAGCATAATCAAGAAAAATGTTCAAGTGTCAAAATACCTATTGTAAAAGAAAAAGATAAGAACTTTTTTACTACAAATGAACAGATTACATGCATTAGGAATTAATTGGTGAACCTTTATATGTAACTAGTAGAATGACCCTAATATAATATTTGTACAAGCTTTCTTTCATAGTTTAACCGTAAATCAGAGAAACAGGACTATAATTTAGCTAAAAAAATACTAAAATATTTGATGGATACAAATTATAAAATATTTTGTGATAACAAATTTGGTTTTTTGGATGTTGGTTCTAATACTAGATAGAGAAATTATTTTCTAGTGGTGTAATTTTTCTAAGCAATTCCTGAATTTCCTGTAAATATATATATATAAAAACTGAATTGGAAATATCAAACACCATATGAAGCATAGTTATATGCAGTTTCCAAAATATGTACATATTAATTTGATTGTAAATTTATTAATTGAGCTGAAATGCAAACAAAATATTAGTGATGCTTTAATATTAGATAGTCAAGCAGCACTTCAGTGGATTAAATGCACTAAGTCTGAATAAGTCAAGTTATATGAATTTATATTTTCATTTTGAGAAAGATTTTTTGGAAGACAATGTACTTAAATTAGAATACATTCAAACTGAAATGTCAATTGCAGATTTTCTAAGAAAGTCTGATAATGAAAAATTAAATATATTACAAAATGAAAAGTTAAAATATTCCTAGGGAAATAAACCACTAATTTCATAATTTTTGTTAGGTTTGCATATATTAATGTTTTGCATGCTTAATATCAGAATTACTTCAAAAATGTATCAGTTGAAGGATGGGTATGTAGGGATGTAGTCAACAAATAATTTTTTGATAATATCTTTATATAGCTTTGTATGAATATCTATGTGATTATACAGCCCTCTTCTCGCATTTCAATCAACTCACTTGCTTGCTCCCTATGAGCCTTTGAAGGATTAGCTTTTTGCTTATGATATTGAAATGAAAATGCTGCGTGATCTTCTTTTACTCATCTTTTGTGCATGCATGCAAGAGTGCGTGTTTCGAAAATTTGCTTTCTAAAAAACCATGCCCAGGATCTTATCGAAAACAAGAATATGCTAGAATAATATTCTAGAATGCAATAAAATGCTTTACTTACTGTTTACATACTGATTATTATCACGAAAATTTTGCCAGCTCTGAAACCATTTCGAATCCTTATGAAGTTCCATCGTTGTAGCTTCACTAAAAGAGAAATAACTTAATTAACACAATGCAAAAATAAATTATTTCGAAAAAAGTATATGTGCATTATAAAACAGAACATATATCTATACAAATTGTAGAACGATCTTCCTGATTTTTATATCACAAATTTAGAAAGAAATGTTTTTTACAATGAAAAATTTTAAAAATATATTACGTCTTTTTTTTTGTGTGTGTGTGTGTATGTATACTCTCAAATCATATAGTATTAAAAGTATTATATCCTCTTTCTTCAAAAACAATTATTGTATATCTCAAATTATTAAAAAATTATAATTCCATATTGAATCAAAATTATAATTACAAATTAATAAACCATGTAGAGGGATGCAATCTAGAAGTGAACAAAAAACTAGCATTAAAAAACACCTAAAATAGTACACACAATAAAATTTTTGTATTCCCTTTTATTTTATTTTGAAACTGTATTAATTAGATAACTTTACCTTTAACTTTTTTTCTTTTATTGAAAAAGAATCACAATCCAAATTTAAATTAAGAGAAATATGAAAGAAAGAATAATACTAATAATATAATTTATAACTTTTATATGCACATGAATCTAAATGCTTCTATGTAAGGTAGAATAGATCATAGCAATTTGCCAATACATAAATACATAAATAGATTACCAGTACATTGCTTGATTTCATTTTATCTTGGCTTTTTCTTTAAGAAGAAAATTTTATAACTTTCTTACTGAAACTTGCAGCTAATGACTTTTGCAGCACTCTCTTCTATAGTATTGTTCGCTGTGCTATAATACAGAGCATTCAAATGAAGGAACACATATGGTGACTTAACACCAAGAAGATATTAATGGCATTGAAGTACTAGAGACAATGTTATAAAAGCAAGAAGATTTCATTCATTTGCTTCATCTGCTACTGTGTTTAGTATTTACAGCTCAAAATATGTTATAATTTTAAATTTTCATTTCCGCAATACTGTTTTTGTTTTGGGCAATCTCCGAATCTCTTGTTATGTTTCTTTTATACTTATGCCCATTTTTTAAACTTGTGCACTTATCTCATTTCATTTCAAATAGATAATTTAATCTTGGTATTAATGATGCTGCTACTTGAGCCAAGTAATAATTTGAATCTTTTTGAGTTCATTTCATCTTTCAGATATCTATCTGGCACTTAATTCATCACTACATATTGAACCAAATTTAATGCATATTTCCTTTTTCATGTTGTAACAAATAGATATTTTCTCAGATTTTTAACTGAATTTTTAAAACAGAAATTTAGAATAGAAGGAATTAGAATAGAATTTAGAATAAAAAATTTTTAACACAATACTATTTTCAAAATTCTGTTTTTGTAATTTTGTGTATATGTTTGTGTGTATTTTTCTGTTATATATAAACTACCAACAAAAAAATTCAAATTAAAAAATTATGCATTTTATATATTACATGATGCTAAAATACATAAAGTATCTTCTATTACTCCAAAATTTTCAAACACTGATTGAAAAAAATTATAATAAATATTCATGAAAGAAAGATATCCATTTTTATCACAATTTCATTAAACTGTTAATGCTAGCAACCTTATTTAAAGGAGAGCTAACTTTCTCTTAGATTGCTAAACCAAATGGATTTCATTTTTTGTCTAAAAATTTAATATATTTTCTCAAAATCTTAAATAATTTTCAATAATGATACAATAATATATCTCCCATTATCCAGAATTTAAAATCAATGCATTGGAGCAATTTATTTTCACTTTGATTTATTTTCAAAGTAGTACAAAGAATATGAATGCTTATCTTGAATCTTTTTTATGCTTCACTATATTTCAAAAAAAATTATAATAACACAAAAAAACTTTTAATTGTCTTTTACCAGTTTTTCAATGTTTAAAGAAAATTCTTTGAAATTTAAATACTGTTAAAATTATCTCTATTTTGATAATTTTATCATCATTTAAATTATATCAACTGAAATTTGCTTTAAATTAATTTCATTAATGGGATATTACAATTTGGCTTATTTGCACTCTGAACTAATTATATTTATAAGTGATAAATTAGGCTCTAATTTGAAGATATGACTCAGAATTAGCCAAGAGAATAACTGAATTTAAATTTTGGGAGGATTTTCAAAGTATTTCAACAATAAGGTAAACAAAAGATATATTATAGAAATTTAATTCATTGGCAGTAAGAAAATCCATATTTTTTAATTAAATGATGAGTGTGGAAAATACTTACCTATTAGGCTCAATTATTCTTTCTTCTTTATTCATTTTGGATCTTTCGCTTCTCATTTGCAATCTAGCTGTAGGGACAAAGTTTAACTATAGTAAAAAATTTCAGAAATACCAGATTAACCAAATCAGCAATTTTAATTTTAATTTAAAGAGCACAAACCAGGTGGTTGATAAACTCTTGAGCCAGGCATCTGAGCTTCTTCTATTTGTTCTTTAACAGTTTTAACTCCCTGTGAATTCCAAGATAAATTAGCCACATTATAAAAATAATTGTAACAACAAAAAAAAATCTGATTTTATGCCAAATATAAAAATGCAATTAATAAATCAATATCAAAATAATTAAAGAAAAAGAATGATCTTATGATAAATATAAAAATTTTATCAATAAACATATCTATAACTACAAGTTGCAGTAAGGAAATATCTATAGCTTTCTATAGAAATAAATAAAAACATATAATGTCTGTGAAAGTGTATACCAAATACTATTTTGATGTAACACAATAGTTACTTAAAACTTTAATCTTTTAATTAATTTAATATGCTTTTATTTTAATAACTAATTTTCTGATATGGCATACATTGTCCCACAATCTATATAACTACATACTTCTAAAATTTATATAATTTTTTTAAATTACCAAATATAAACTATAGTTAAAGTTATAATCAATTTCAAATACCTTTGGATAAATGAATTATAAATCATACATCATTGAACAATGAATGATTCATCATAATTCCAATTTAGCAGTAATTTAGCTATTCATGTGTGTTTTTATAAATTAGGAATGTAACAAAACAAATCATTATTTTTATCCATTTATAGTTTTTCGAATTGTAGCAATGCATGGATGTAGGAAATACAAAAAAAATATTGGAAAAATTGTATTTAATTTACATAGCAGAAGGACGGATTAATTTAAGTTTTCTCAAATAGTAATTTACAATAAATTTAATACAATATCCAATGTTAAAATATCTTTTTACACTAATTATTTGTACTAATTTTACATACTCGTAAATGAATCTAGTAAAAAGGAACCAAACAAGTTGTCTATGGTATGTATAACTGCTGCAAACAATTTTCCTGCTAAATTTAATTAATCATGTTTCTAATTAAACAAAATCTAAGATTACTAATAAGAAATTTCATCAAGAATTATTTTAATTATAGCTTATATGCTTTTAATAGATAAATTAGAAATCAAATTAAGTTTGGATAAAATGTAAAATGTCACAGTTATGGAAAGAGATAACAAACATCTATTTGCTACAAAAACAAGGAAAGCAAATAATTTTGAAATATCTTGGCAAGGTGGATGAGAACTTAATCTTTAAAAATAGCCATTGCACTTTTTAGGTATGGATGATGAAACTCCAATATGATTTACAAAAATATTACATTTTAATAAAGGAACACAGAACTAATGACAATTTATTGAAATTATACAATTCTTAAGATTTGGATTTTTATGTATTAATCTTCTGTACATTTTCTTCAGCTCAAGTAATTACAAAATAATAAAGTATTCAGAGAAGTAGGTTGTGCATAAAATGGTTGAATGAACATATATAATTTAATTAATGAGTTTGCATTTACTTCATGGGTCAAAATTATAATTTCAGATGAGTATTGACTTAAATGATAAATTCACGATACAACCGTGTATTATTTAAATTTAATTGTAATTACACTTAATAACATCCTTCTGGCTATTTCAGAGTAGGTCATTTTTAAAATATTTAAAATCTTTCACTGTGGAAATTTTTCTTCTTAAACTGAACATCAGTACATTATTATTGTTTTAATCCATAAAAATGCTGGAAAAAATACAAAGTTCACAATTTTACTTTTAATACTAAGATAAATCAATATATTCTACATATCACCAAAACAAAAATGCATTTACCTCAGCAACAGCTCTAATGGGTGCTTTTTTGCCCAATTCTTCACCTTGCTTAGCTATGGCCTCTGCTGCTATTTTGGCTGACTTTGTTAATTCTTCTGTGATCTCTCTACCTCTTTTACCAATTTCACTCTTTTGGGCTTCTTCTAAGCCCTATAAAATAACAAGGTAATAAATGTTGTTAATTTAATAGAATTTTAATTTTCAGAAGTCAATCCATATTGATAGCTTCTCTGCAATTCAAATTTACAAAGTTCAACTATCAAAACAACATTTTTAAAAAATTCTGAATGCCATTCTTCCTTTAAAAAATTCTATTTACTTTCTTAAAAACAAGTTAAAACCTTGATGTAAGATACTTTAATGGTGGTGGGAACAGATTAAATAATATAATAAACAAAGAATTTGATAATGAAAACATGATTGGAATTTTTTTGTTTTAATACTGTTAACAAAAAAAAAATGGGGGGGGGGGAAGACTTTTTGTGTTCATCAATTTGAAATTTGAGTCAGTATAATTTGGTATATTAATGTATACATTATATTCAAAAAATATAATAATAATACACAGTAAAAATAAATATTAAAAGTGAAACATTTTTTTCGTAAAGTTTTTAGCAAAACAAAAGTTATTCTTTAGAATAAAATGTTTTGCAGCATTTAGTTTAAAAATAATTTTAAAAATCGAGCAAATCAAATTATATATTTAAAAAAACTATAATTTAAAACACTGGAATTTACTTATCTGAAATCAAATTCACTGTTGTTTTATTTCCGATTCTTTGTTAAAATTTATAGACAAAATATTTTATTTAACAAATATATATATATATATATAAATGATTCAGAAAATGCAATAAAAGGAAATTACATCTTACAATAACATTTAACTTAATTTGTCTTAATTTAACTTAACCATAATTTGTCTCATATTTCTGACTATCTTTTTTATAAATATAAGATTTAATATATGCATTTGAAGCAAGAAAAATTTTATAATTAAAATAAATCTGAAAACCTTTAAACTATCATTATAATTAAAAGCTGGGAATACATAGCAATGAATTTAGTATAATAACTATACATATAAAATCGCATATTGCAAACAAATTAAATAAAGTAATAAACAAATCCAATAAAGAAAAATTAATTAGTTTAAAAAATAATATTTTGAAGAAAAAAATTAAGTCGCAACAGCTCTTGGCAATTATTAAATAGGAAGTAGGAACATCAATTAATGAATTTTTCCTCTTCACTTACTTCTTTGATTTTCCCTCTAATGGATTCAAACTGCTCTTTTATTTGCTCAGAACTTCTGAATGTTTCTTTTTCAATTGTTTTCTGCAACATGGAAAAAAATATTTATTTAAAAAAACAATTAAGAATATAAATTTTCAATGAGGCAAATAATAATGATAACAAAACTTACATATTTCTGACGTGCTTTCTGCAATGCTTCAGATTTTTCCAACTTTTCGGCTTCTTCTCGAAATTTCTTTAAGTTTTCCTAATATGGATATTCATTATACGAAAATGAATTACAAAAAAATATCAAATCAACAAAAATTAAGAGCAAATAATAATAAAATATAATTGCAAAGCAGATTTAAAAATCCTTCTTATTGAAAATAGCAAATATAATCAGTATAAATATTACCAGTAATTAAAATTGTTATTTATTACAACTTGTCAATGAAAGGTAATGCTAGTCAATTCAAATAAAATATCAAATTATTCATAGCATTAAAACAGTACTTATTTGCAAAAATTCCATCAATAAGTGATGTCTTTTAGAGATCTAATTCATTCAATATTAAAATCAAACAGAAAGGATTTTAAAAACATCCTAATAAATACATTTAGAAAAAAACTCACAAAAATGCATTTAAATCCATATCTAAAAATTACCTTCATTTCTTTGTTCTTTGCAATATCCTCTTTTATATTTTCGACTACGCGAGAAAAGAAACTTTTCCTCTGTGGTGGAGCTGAGTAATAACAAACCTGAAGGGAAAAAAAAATCAATATTTAATCAATTTTTAAAAATTCAGACCTTTTTTTTTACATAGATTCTATACTTATTTCTAAATCAATTTGAATTAAAATAATCAGAAGTAAAAAAATTCAAATAATCATGCTACCTATAATGATTAAGAGCAGTTAAATTGAGGTGTGTCACATTTTTAAATTACTTTTTTCAATATATTGTTAAATGCAGAAAAAAAAATCTTCAGTTTTATAAAAGAGAAAACACCTAAAAAAAATTAGTATTTTATCTAATCTTAATATTAGAGAAATTTCTTATACATGTTCATAATATTTTGCTGTTTTTATGAAAATGAAAGAAAAATGTTTTAAAAAAATGCTATATGTTATATAACTTTAGAAATTTATCATTACATTATAAAATAATAGTGATTACCTGTTGTAATGAGCATTTTTCTGGACTTTTAAACCTAGACAAATAATATTTTCCACTGTTTCCACTATATCTCAAGGCTAACTGTACCTAAAAATAAAATATTCAAATAATTTCACACAACATTTATTTAAAACATTGCTCATATTAGTATTTGGTTTGCTATATTTAAAAGCAAACAAAAAGATGTATGGAAATATCTAAAATTATTTAATATTAATATTATTGTAAGCCAGTAGTATAATTAAGATATAACTTGAAAAATATGATTAATAAAAAAATTTATTAATTAAATCTTTTTTATTAGAATTAAATATTAGATGGTGAAAAGTCACTGCAAATACAATAAATGAAATCCTTATTATGTACATCTCTAATTTCAATTCGACGCCTCACCAATAAAGTGGTTTAATGAACTGTTTAATTACCTGAATGTCAGTACAACATTCAATGGAAATAATTAAAGTGTACTGTTTGCAAATGTTTCTCAAAAAACAAGGAATAAAATCAAATTCATTCAATAAATGCAAAAAAAGGGGAGGGGGGCAAATGGCAGTATATTAAGAAAAATAATTTACAAAGAAATAAATTTCTAGCTTTATACCTAAATTGACAAATATGAAATATTTTACTTGAGATTGCAAAATTAAAATGAAATTTCATTTATAATTGTTTTGAAAGATAATAAAAGGTAGCAGTTTCTTACCCCAAAATAAAAAGTCGTAAGGTTTGATAAAAATGACTACATTTTTTTTTTTTATGAATATCAGACACAAGGCAACTACAATTATTAATAACTTTGTTTCAAGTCTACAATATATAAGGTAATTCCAAAACAGTCACATTATTAGTTAATCACTAAATATGTAGCCCATCGGGGTTTCACTAGGAAAAAGTCTTAAAAATGGGAAGTTCTTACTTTAAAAAAAAGAAGAAAGTTTAATATCTGCTTCAACATTCAAATACTGTTACCGAATGTAATTTCACATTTTTAAAATTATAGAAAACAGAGTATGTAATGAGAAATGGATTAAAAAATAAAGTACTTTAATCTAACAAAATTAAGCATTTTTATACATGCATGATTATGTAGACATATGCATTTACTAAACATACGATGTTTTCCATTTTACAAGAATGTATAGATTTTACTGACAAATATTTAAAATGTAAATTTTTTTTATTGCTTTCAAACAAATGATTGTAGAAACAATCTTTGAAAAACTTTTCCTATTATAATTGAAATATTCTAATATGATATGGAAAATTCTAAAAAACAATATATTGAGCCTCATCACTTGATTAAAATATCAATATTATCTTTAAGTAATAATCCATACATTAAAATTTTATTTATGAGATATTTATTAGAATTCATCTATATGTGATTGTATGTTACAAATATTAAAAACTTAACTAATCAGTAAATTGGACACATCTTTGAAAAAAATGCAATATAAAATTAATTTCTTAAGATGGAAAAAGGTACATGTACTAGTTCTCAACACAAATTTTTATGTAAATTATAGGTAGGAACTAGTCAATTAATAACCAATTCATTATTAGTTCAGAAAACTTAATTATTCAATAGCAGATAAAGCTGAGAGGCTTTTATTATTACAATTTTAAAATCTGAGTTATTGCAAATACAGCTCATATATTTGTTATGAAAAGCATCAAATTTTATCGACATTAAAAAAGTACAAATGATTTAGACAATCTTCAGAATATGTAAAGTGCTAATAATCTTTACAATTAAAAATGAGTGTCCATATCTTTAATTCATCCCTACTCAATATTAATAATTCAGGAAAATCATTCAAAAGCATTTTTTTATCATTTTAAGAAAAAGACATAGCATGAAGCAGAAAAGAAATTCAATGCATAAAGCGTTTCATAAATATATATATGAATGCTAATGAAAAAATTCACATGAAATGATAATTCACTAATTGATTAAGGTCTAATATGTGTCTAAAAGTAATTTTTAAAAATCAAGCAGTTTGCTATTGCATATATTAATTAAAAACATACTAGTTTTCAAGATTTCAATTTAAGTAGTAAAAGAAGATAAAATAGATGAACATTTAGACGATGGAAGTAAACGTCAAAACATATTCAATAATATAGCATGTATTAACTTTAAATTAATATTGAATCTAAATATAAATGGATAAGTTTGAATAAAATGTAAGGCAAAGTATTGATAGGAAATCAAAATTTTGTAAATATTTATATTCAAAGAAATATTGTATTTATTACACACTGCATACAGTTGAGTCAGACGACCAGCTGGTTCACCAGGAATATTAATTTTGATTTCAGAAAAATCGTATTTTTATAACTTCATGTTCAAATTGACATTAAAGCAGGGTTACTTAAGTTCTGTTTATCATACACAAAAACCTTTCAAACAGACCAGTCCTCTGACATCATAATGTTAAAAAATGTAAATATCCAGTTCATCTTAATTTTGTGATATTGTAACTTCAGTTTTTTATATGTCTCATGAACTACACCGATATTAAGCATAAATCTTGTATTTTAGCTTTCAACAGTGAAACGAAATCATGCAATTAAATATTTGATAAAATATTCAAAGCAACATGCATTTCAAGATGTCAATGTAATTTATTATCAGAAATTCAACAAAAATAATAATAATTATTATTAAAATTTAGCAAAATTTATACAACTATTAAAATAGTATCATTAAAAAGACACACATATGCGTGTATTCATTTTTGTACAATAATTTTTGAAGTTATTAAAAGAAAATGCTAAAATTGGGCTTAATTTTTAATTCGTTAAAATTCTGATTAAAATTTCCAAAAAAAAATTATTCAAGGTGCACATTTTTATCACCTAAGGAATATTTGTATCAAATTTAATAGAAGTAAGTCCAATGGTCTTTTAGACCACCAACACACACACACATGCACATTCCTCTTTATTATAGTACTCAACCATCTTTAGCACCCAGCTGGTGAGGCAAGATTAACACTTGCTAAAATTTTATAAAATAGTATTTTATGTAATTTAATCTCTTAGTAGCTTCTTCAACAAATATTTTTAAGCTTCAAATTTTGATAGCGATAAAAGTCATAGTATTAAAGAAGCTATAAACGGCCTAATTTTCTGTCCACTCATATAAAACTTTAAATTCAAGTGATTAAACTTCAATTAAAACAATAACAATTTTGCTGAAACCAAGCATTTTTTTATTTTTAAATATAAGTACAGATAACAATATCATGCAGCAATAAAGTCTTATGTACAATACAGAATAATTTTCATAATTTATATATCTCAAAGTATTATTCAATAAAAATACCTTTGACATCATAAAATTCAGTTTTTAGTTTTACTTTTACAAAGACTTAAATAACATAAATAATAATCTTTCATTTGTTTCAATCAATAAATATGCTTCAAAAAATGATGAAATAGTGCTTTGGTACTAAGGAATCGTATTCAGTGAAATATTCTTGACACAGCAAATTTAAATTAATTTAAACAAATAATTTACATTTTCTTAATTTTTTTTATTTGAAACTATTTTTCTTTGGCCACTAGTTTATTCACAGAGAATATTGGTTGTATTTCATTTTTTTTAAAAATCTTGTACATATAGCTTCATCTCCCTAATTCTGCCAAATTCTGATATTATAGCCATAATATTTCAATTGTCTCTCACATATATTCTTTTTATTGTAAATATGAATCTTTCTAATGAAAATCAATCTGATGGCATTATGATGTTATTAAAAATGTAAATATTCGTTTTATCTATCTTTATACATCTCATGAATTGCATTGATATTA
Source organism: Argiope aurantia (assembly GCA_026543865.1). Lineage (NCBI taxonomy): Eukaryota > Metazoa > Arthropoda > Arachnida > Araneae > Araneidae > Argiope > Argiope aurantia. The sequence goes on along the minus strand of JAPMOR010023278.1, from coordinate 31,998 downwards.
TGAACCTTGTTCTTTAGCTTTCAACTATAGGAAACAAGGAAGGAAATATAGGAAACTATAGGAAACAAGGAACAAACAAACAAGGAAAATTGTTGGAATTTCAGAGCAATAATGTAATCTATTGATAAAATCATATATACACATATATATATTGAAAAAATTGCAAACCTTCTGCAAAAACTTGCATGTCTATTAAACTGGTATTATAAAAGAGAATTATTTAGATTTCAAAATAGTGTAAAATTTACATTCTTACAATAATATTTTTGGAAGTTATCGTGAGAAAACAAAAAAAAAAAAAAAATCTCCTTAATTTATAATTAAAATTTCAAAAAAACTGCTCTGACATACACATTCCAGACTTTCAAAGTATATATGTGCCAAATATGATATCTGTACGTTAAACTATCTGGCCTACAAAGCATCAACATACACATTCATTCTTATTATTATTAATATGTATAAATGAATTTAAAAAAATGTAATAAAAATCACTTTAATAAATGTTATTTCTACAATTATCTAATAACACATGTAAAACATTTATTATAATATAGTTTTTTTTTACACTAAAATCACAAGAACAAGATACTTCCATGTTCTTAAAACAAATTAGACAAGCAAAGAGAAGAAGAATTCAGTTCCTCAGATTTTTTCATAGTTTTCAGCAGAAACTAAGGAAATACTCTACTTTTAACAAAACTGTTTAAAACAATTTCTCATTTGCAAATTCTTATTTCTTTTTTCAAAGCCAGCAATCTAGTTTTAATGTCAGTACTAAATTTGAATAGGTAAAAAAATAAAAATTCTTTCTTTATAAAAAAAGGAATAAAATGGTAGGAAATTTGGATTCGCTGATTGAATAGCAGAATAAGGCACACATTGATGAAAGCAGAAATATTATGTATTAAAAAAAATCATTTATATAAATTAATTTTCAATAGTTGACTCATTATAAAATAAACTTTGACATTACTTCAACACTGCATAATTTTAAAGCATCATTTTTCTACAAAATAATAAAAATATAGTTTCTGTGGTTTTGAATAAATCAGTAAGCAATTCACCCACAGAATTTAATATTTTAACATACTAACTTATAAAAAACTGTTCCTTTAGTTCGTTTTTGAATTACACAAATGCAAAGTAAGTACTACAACATAGTATACATTTTTTTTTTTTTTTAAATCATGTCTAATGAGGTACAAAAGCAGTAACAAGACATTATGTATAATAAGGAAAAGAAAACTTCCAAACTCATTTTCGCCGGTATCCAAAAAAATGTGAATATTCGTATTTTACCAAACAACAATATATTACGCGATTGCACAACACATAGAAGAGAAAGTTCTATATAATAATCACTACTGAAAGAATTTAATATTCATATATTTAATAATTGTAAGTAAATACTGGAATTGCATCATAATTGAAAATGTTAATGAAACAAGTCTCAACTTTATGGAAGTATACAATGATTAAAAAGAATATTTTCATTAATGGAAAAGTACACTATCTTAAACTAGTGTTTAAAAAGATTATATTATAAATAAGAACCATACATTTCTAGAGGGACAGAAGCATGCAACCTTTATGAGCGCGGCCATATTTGTTAGAGGAAGAAATATTGCCAGCTTTAAATCTCAACATATTTCATTAGTCAAAACATTACAAAAGTAAATTATGATTCCCTGAAATTAACAGAGTTATAGTAGATCAAAAAAATTTTTTTATATCTGCACAATTCCGGTTTTCAACATATTTCTTAAAATGAGTCCTTCTTTCTTTTTACAAAAATTCATACGAGAGACCTCTAGTATTTTTTGTGGGCAAACAGAATTATTTGAGCGATTGAAAAATAATAATAATAATAATAATAATAACTTGGACAATCCGGGTAAACGGGCTCAGCAGTGGATACAGAACAAACTCATTTCAAAGTCCTGATCTGAAACTCAAGTGGAATTACTACTCAAAATTATTTTAATTAAAATTAAACAGATGAAACATAATGCATGTTAAATAAAAGCAATAAATTTCTTGCTCCCCCAAATTTCCTATAGCAAATTGCAAAAAAAGATAAATAAAAAATATTATTTGTCTGCATTTGTTGCCTTACTCTGAATTTTTATTTATTTATTTTCTGTACGAAATTTTATGTCATCTGTTGAGCACGTTATTTTCATTGTTATTCGATGCAATATTCTCCCAAACAATAATTAAATTTTGGGAATAACATTCATCAGCTTTGGAGTTTTGCTTTCCACCTCTCTTGCATTTTTCGTCATTTGATGATGACATTATTTTGAGTGTTACTCGTCACATTTTCCCAAAGCAATAATTCCATTTTGGGAATAAAATTCATCTCGTTTGGAGTTTTGCATTTAGTCCTCTCTTCCATTTACCCAAACATAACCAAATTTGGAAATTACTACCCATCACTAAGCATATTCATCACTTCCAATGGAGTCTATTCATGTGACGTAAAAGTCATATGTCATGAGCTATCCGCGCATGGCATTTAAGTTTCATCCGCACTGCTTTCGTCGATTAGTCTGCCATTAACGTTCTCCGCCGAGTATGAAGCGGATTTTTTTTTTTTTTTAATTTACATTTGAAGTTATAATTTTTGAGTCATTTTCTTTCCTCTTATTATGTGTTAAAAGAGGAATAACTGGTGTGCTGATGGATGTTTTAATGAAAAACACAAAAGTGACTGTCATGATAAAATGTTTTCTTATTTTCCTTTCAACAATCCTGCCTAGGGTTGGTACATTTGGTATAGATTTTTTCAAGCCTTCGAAGTCGCTGATATGTTTCGATCATTTTGAAGAATTCATTCAGTGTGTGTTCATTTATTGAATCGTAAATGGGATTCCAGTAATCGCAAATGTTTCAGTAATTTTTTAGAAAAATTATTCGAAAAAAAGAATTTGGTAAGCGATTTTCCAACAAAAACAATCAAACAAAATCGTGGGAGCATTTCTAATTCACTTTATTCCCATTTGATGAAATTTCTGATAATTTTGAATATGCTTAGAAGGTTTAAAAATGTTTACATGAATATTACATTGCATTTCCTAAAAAATCTTATCTAAATTTAATTAATGTAAGTAAACAAACTCCTGTTTCAAAAATAACAACTGCTATAATGCTAAACTTAGGTGGAAGTGAATAAATTTCTTAAAGATTTATTTAATAAGTGAAATCTTTGCTAATTACTTAAAATTGAATTTCCTTCTTGACTGTTATAATATATATATAATTGATGTATTTTATTAAACGTGCTCTTAATTTGATAAATTGAATGAAATAAGATATAAGAAATATATATATTTAAGAAAACACGTCATTTAATTAAGTATATAAATTAGTTAACTATAAAAACCATTAATTAACGTCAAATAATTTTTGTATTTGATTTTTAGTTTTTGGCATTATAATAAAATGCATTATGAGGTTTTACTTTTTTATTATGAACCTTAAAGTTTTCTTTCTCTTTTAGTAATTCATGTTATTCAGTTATTGCTGGGTAATCATGTCTAATAACTAAAGAGCAAAATGGATGGCTCCAGAAAGCATTATTAATAGTTTTCGAATTACATTTGCAGATTTGTAATGGATTCAAAGTGAATTTATATCAAACAACTTTTCTATTGTTAAAAATGAAATATCAATAGTTTATTGTGTTTAAACTGAAATTAACTGTTATCATAATATCACGTTATACCATTGTGCACCTCAGTGATTTCTCTTTTAATAAATACAGGTCTTTTCATTGAAAATCAATTTCCATATCAGCATTTATTATATAATTTTTATTCCCAACTTCATTGCTACATGCATGTTTCACTTTCTTTTTTCTTCTTCTATTTTTTCAACATATCAATTTTGAATTATAAAATTCTGTAAAAGCATAAAAGTGTTTCCTCTAACTCATCTTTATATCCTATTTAACTTCTCTCTCTCTCTCTATATATATATATATATATATGTATCATGACCTTATTCTTGTTTATTAAATTTACTGTATTGTATGTTTTATTTTATGATATTCATTCAATGTAATTTTTATCAATGTAACTTTAACATTTAAAAAAAATTCATAAATGTTCTGCTTTAAAAATATATTGTTCTACATAATGTTTTTATTCGCGATAAAAAAAAACTGTTGTTTAGTATTTAGAATGTTTCTGTTGAATAAAATTGATTTCATCATTTACATTGACATTCTTGTCATAATGTGTTTACGTTTTTTCTAAGTGTCTAGAAAAATAAATATTTTGAATTAGTGAGTACATTAAAACATCCATTTGATCACATTTTTTCAAATAATTATCATATATACTATATATATATTTGTAATGTGTAAATAAAAAATATGAAACTGTAATTTTGTTTGTTTTTCTTTAATGATCTCTACAAATTAAAATGAAATAACTGATTCATAAGTTGCATAGATTTAAAAAAAGGTATCTATACCTTTTTTTATATTTCATAATTTGAAATTGTAAACATAATTTATTCAATATATACTAATTTGAATTTCATGTTCTTTCCTCTGAGCAAACTGAAAACCTCAGTCTCAATATTAATAAAAATCATTACATAAGAAAAAAAATGTAATAATTTTATTAGTAAGTTTTAAAATATTAACGTATCTAAGAGTAATAATTTATTTTTAAAAAGAACTATATTTATAAGATTCAACATTCAATAATATTTAAATAATATGTAAAAAAAGAACATATGTAATTTTTCAGAAACACTGCCATAGTCATTTGTCAAAATGTATCGTTTCGATAAAAAAAAAAAGGGGGGGAGAAGGATATGGGAAAGTAAAGAATAAAGCAGCACCAAACGAATTAAAAAGCGACGTTAATTAATTATGCAAAAACAATAATTCCATTGAAAATACTAATTAAAATTTTAATATAAGAAATAAAATTATATAACTACGAAAATTTTTAGAAAATAATTCAAAATAATATCTTTAAAAAAAATCAGAAGTTTTTAATAATTGATCGGCTAGCGTAACATTTACTAAACAATTGTTTCATCATCGTTATCGGCAGACATCCCGACATGCGCAGAACGGGTGAAAATTGAACAGAAACGGTTTGTTTGGTACGTGACCGTGAATTGACCCCATTGTTTCTATCCTTCCATTCTTGGGTGTGTGGTGGCAACTTCATAAGCCAGATAACAACCTCCAGAAAGAAATGTACACTTTCGTCTAGTGGCTTTGTTACTCGGCTATGAACCCTAACGTTGCGAGTTCGAACCACAAACTTGCGCAGGTGTAAACAATTGGAAGTGATGAATTCTTCCACTTCCAACAATAAGTTGTTGCAAGATAAAACAGTTTTTCCACCGGTTACTTCCTGATAGAGAATTTGCGATCCTAGCGACGTGCCTCCACTGCTTGAAGATTATTGCAAAGAAAGGAGTACATCAGGCAAAAAATTCTCTTTTTGGAGAAGGTAAGATTGGTGGCCCAAAACAATACCCTGGAAACGTTTCAAAACAACCCGATCTTCAGTCCAGAACATCCAACTATCTTGGAATTCGGGAATGAGAAAAAAAGAAAAGAAAGGAGCTGGAGACGGCCGAGGGTAAAATGCTTTCTATCAGCTTTTGTCAGGACTCAGATTGCAAATACCAATCTTGGATCTCCCAGATCCCAAGTAATGGGAATAATGATCTTGAAGTTCCAATAAAAAGAAAAGCGGCAAAGCAAAGACGAAACACCCCACCAATCCCTTTGTCAAGGAACAATAAATTTTCATCGTTAAATGACAGTAAAATAAACGAAGAAGTGGAAGTAACTGAACCTAAAATACCACCCAATGATGTTAAAATACGCAAGTAACTTTTATGAAATTTTAAAACAAATTAGTAAAACGTGTGGTAACACCACAAATAAACTTAATCAAGGTTTCATAAAGTTTTTCCCCAGCACCAAGGATCAACAAAAGTTTAGACAAACTTTTTGCAAACAACAGGAATATGATTTTTACATCATTACTCCAGACAATAAACCATCCCTAAAGGCTGTTATTAAATTTCCGCCCAATGAGTTCAGCCTCACTGAAATTGAAAACAACCTGAAAAAAGCTGGATCCTCGGTCACTAGAGTGGTTCAATTAACACAAAACAGGACCAAAAGACCATTTCCATTCGATATGATAGAACTTAATAAACCAGATAATTCAGATAACCAATTACCTTACCTTATTGACCCACAAATTTTACAAGATAAATTTGAATTTCTTACAAGACAAGTACTTAATTTTTTCGTTTCGCTTAGTACTGGCGTTGAAATAAAATTAAACTTCTTCATAGCAAAATAATTTATTTTTTTTTCTGATTCAATGATGCAACCTTTTTTTCGTGTTTTTAAAATTATACTGATGAAATCTCAAATTTTATTTCAAATAAACAACATGAAACAAAAAAAAATATATTTATTTATTTCTAATTTCATTTTGTGTAAAAATAAAGTTCATCTGCGAAAAATATTAATTTTTCTTAACCTTATAAGTTTTGAAGATAGATCAGAACTTCTTCCAAGAGAATTATTGAATTTTCTGATAAGTTTTCATTCAATTAATCCACATAGATATTAATTTCTTTAGACAGTATTATTTACATAATCTTTAGGAAATTTGCACCTTTATTTCAAATATTCAAGTGAAAAGCGTTATCACATTTTTTCGAAATAAAATTGATCTTTTTTCAGAGAAAATTACAGAAAAAAATTACATTTTCCGTTTGAAAATGTAAAGGTGTAAATAAAAAATCTCTATCTTTTTTTTTTCTTTCAGATATACTAATGTGAGCACGTACCAGGCTGTCCTCAGGTTATAACGTATGTGCTAGAGCGTTTTCTGGTCGCTTATTCTGAAGGCAAATTTGGGACGGGGGAGGGATGCAAAGAGATATTTACAAGCTTTTAGTAATCTCTGATTTTTTTTCCCCTTCAAATATATGCTGTCTCTAAATTTTTATAAAGCAAAGAAAAAAAAAGAGTTGAAAGGGTTACAAACTCTTCAAAATCTTCTTTTCAAATTTAAGACAAACTAAGAACTTGTACCTTTAAATGGCACCCTAATAAACAAACAAATAAATAAAAATATTTTCTTATTAGTTAATTATTTTTTCAATTTTCATTTTCTTATTGATATTGTCTCTTTTAAAATGATTTCATTTAATTTTTTAAACAATTTATAATTGCAATAACATGTACAACATTTCAAATTTTATAATCATTAAAATCGTTTGACGACACAATTAATAATTGAGGACATTTTTAACATCAGTTAGAGTTGTTCTACTTTCGATAATTTCTGATACATAGTGAGTGAATTACTAATAATTTTTTTTTGAAAAAAAGATATTAAACTTGACGTGAACTTGCGCTTAAATTTCCATTTCTTCGGAAACCAGTAAAAACTGTCTTAGAAAATTAAAAAGCTTGCTTGAAAGTTGTAAGATTTTTCTTAAATAGCGATAAGCAATTCTTGAAATTATTTGAAAGCGAAAACTAAATAATGTATTCTTGAAAAAATTTCAGATACTAAAATAAACAGAAAAATTCAACAAGTAATGCTATATGATGCCTAGGTAGAAAATATTGTGAACTCTTCTTAAACCACCTACGAGTATGTGTATAAGTCATAATGTTGTGGAATTTCTTAATCAGAATAGGTTATTTATATATCGACTGGAAGTAAAATAAATAAATAACAATACAAAAAATATCAATTTTTAAAAAAATTTTATTTAAAAGAATAAATAAACTAAAAAAGAGGAATTTATATAATCAAATTAAAATTTGTGTAAATTCTATTATAGAAACGTTAAACACCTTTTTATGTTGAAACAAATTTCAAAATTCTTGCATTTTCAAATACAAAGATTTTATCCGTGGCAGAATATGTATACAGAATTCGAAAGATGCTGAAATTAAAGTCAAAATAATTCCTAGGTTTTATAATTAGCAAACATTAATAAACTAAAAATTATTTTTGAAATTCTTTATTCTAAAACATTGAATGCGTTTGTAAATAAATTTAAAGCAAATATATTTCAACTAAAACGTTTTATTAGTCTTAAATTATCATTATCACATTTAATAACATTAAATTATTCATTTTAATGTTATTAAATATTATATAATTCATGGTTTATTCAATGAATAAAAAATGAATTTTGGAAAATTCCTAATTAAAACTGAAAACATTTCTTAATGCATTATTAAAGGTTACTATTAGTTTAGAATCCATACAATTTGAGAAATCTTGGCTTTCAATCAAAATACTTGTATCAATTCCTAAAGTTGTAAAATTTATACAACACATAGAATAACGAAAATTATTTTTCTTCCTACTTTTAAAATTGCCATGTTGTTGGAATGCAGCATTGTCGAAAGATTGAAAATTTGGGGAAAAAAAACTTACTAAGTTTTTTTTATTAACTCACAGTGAAATACTTGAAAAGTCACTAATTTTGAAAAAAATTAATTATTTTCTGATTTTGTTTTGAAAAGCTTCCCAAAAAATTAATCTCATTAAAGAAAAGAAAAAAAGATCGTTGTGAGGAATTATGATCTTTGAACTCAAACTTAATAGAAATCTTTCAAGCAATAGAAGAATAATTCTGCGATAGACAAAAAGAACACAGAATTAGTTTTATGAAAATAGAAAATTCGTGGTGCCAGATTGGAATTTCAATATATTCTCATTAAAAGAAATTTTTGCAAATTATTGTTTGCTTTGGTATGTCAAATAATTTCTTACAGAGGAAAGCATTTATATTTATTTGCTTTTTAGTAAAATATTTATCACTAAAGCTTTTTCGTTATTTTATATGTGAATAATAGAGAATAATATAGCAAAATTCTTCAAAAGCTCATATATTCAGTTACAAAATGATTTTTGAAGCGTGCAAATAAAAAAACTGAATTTGCATTTTCAGTCAAGCATTTTAAACTATTTCTTTACTTCAAGAAAAAAAAAATGCTTTATGAGGTTAAAATGTCTTCTGATTTTGTATATACTTAATTAAATGTAGAGTTCTTTAGAAAAATTTATTTATAAAATGAAAACTTAAAAATATTGCTTGCTTTAAAAGAAAATATTTTTTGGGTTTATATTTTTAAAAAAATGAAAGTAGTGAAAATTTAAATAAAACACTTTAGTTTGTTGTGATGTCAGAAGTAAAATCACCATCGATATTGTAAGTTTTGCAGTAAATCAGCCGAATTATGCAAAATATGTTTATTTGATTAGTCTCCGAAACTAACGCAATTCTTCCCAGAGATTTACTCAGCTGCTGCCGCCGTCGCAACGGCAACGGCAACGTCGTGATGCTTCGGAGTTCCGCAATGTGACAAAGTGATCACGAGCCGAAACTAAATTTTCTCTCGTGCTCTCTGAGGCCGCGGTGGCCTGGTGGTAAGGTCAGGCTTGTGAGCCGTAGGGTTTCAGGTTTGAGACCCGATTCTTCGTGTCTTACAATGCATGAACAAAATTTCCATAGTTTGGCTTTTTAAGAATTGCCCTTAAATTTCTATCTTTTTTTCTTTTTTAAGTTTCAAACTTTTATGTAGTACCTTTGCAGCAAATTTCAATAGCTTCATAATCCAGTCTTATCTAATATTACATATCTTAAGTGTAAAATGAAATTCCTAACTAAAACGAAATTCTGAATTATTTTAATAGCTTACAAATATAGATTAAATTCATAAGCACAAAATAAAAATAAACATAAAACATTTCAGATTTGTCATGTATTGTATATAATCTGTACATGCAAAATATTTTTATTTTCGTAACTTTTAACTAAGGGTTATCCTATTCTATAGACATTGTGATCTAAGCTTCTAATATAAAACTTCATCAATAATTAACTAATGAATTCATTTTTATGATTAAACCTGTGCTCCATAGAAATAAAATTGAATTTATTATACATTTTTATCATGAGTTATCAAAAGATTGAGATAAGAAATTTTTATTTAGTGTGATTGTTGGATTTATTTGTCACTTAGTTACTTATAAAACTAATTTTAAAAAAATCAGATTACATTTTTCTCAGTATGTGTTAATGCTATTTCCTTCATTTAATTAATTATTTCTTATATTTTCAATAATAAGTTTTTATCTCTAATATTATTATGAATTATATTCTGAAAAACTTACATTTGCTTTGCTTTTATTTTTGGAATTTAATATATCCATGTTAAAATATTCTAATTGTTTTGTTTACAGCTACTTTTCACTACCAAAACACAAAGAACCACTTCCAGAAGTTGTAGAGTTTCCTGAATTATGCGAGCTTCTGTATTCGCATAATCATTTGCTTGATAGTGCTGCTGTTAAAAAGTTCAAACCATTATCAGAGCTAACGTGAAAGCATCTGATAGAGTTGTTTAAATTAGGGTATACCGCAGTTTCTGCAAGACAGATGTTGCAAATGGAATTAGAGCTTCATATTAATGAAGATTATGAAGAAGAATGTGTGGACAGTTCTAAGCTACCCTCATTATCTGTCATAAATCACTTGCTGAATAATGAATTTACGAAAATCTATGGGTCACGAAAAGAAAGTGATATCATCAGAGAAATTGAAAAATATTTTTTTCTTACAATCAACAGCCATTCTGTAAAGCTGCTTTTTCAAAAGAAAAGAACAGTTTGGCAATTTTTGTAGTGACTCTGATAATGGAGCGAAGTATGGATCTTCTTAGTTCAAGATAGATAATGGTTGATGCATCTGGCTACATGGACAGATTAAATCGTCGTGTTTACTTTTTTATGTCTCCAGGTGTAGCTGGAGGAGTACATATTGGGTGCATCATCACAAAAGAATGATAACTCACAACAAAATGTAGATAACATTGAAGACAATTTAATTATACATATCAATGAAAAAAAAAAGAAAACCAAGTTTGTGAAAAAAATGCAATAGTTACAACTCTTCAAATCACTGAAGACTTAAATATTAGGAAAAACCGAACGATTCAACATTTAAAAGAACTGCAGTCAACAATATTAGAATGGGACACATTACATCCTCTTCCAGATGTGGAAGAAAAAATCAAAGCCATAAAAACAAGTTTTCAGGTAGCCACTGCTTCAACTAGTAGTTCTCATAAAGAAAAGGAAATGTTAAAAGTATCCAAAGCTCCACCAAACAAACATATTAGCAAACAAAGAAAATTTATAGTATAGAAGAAAAAATCAAAAAATCATCAATAACAATTTTTTAAACTAATTATTGTATTTAAGTTAAATGTTATTTTAAATTATATTAAAAATATTAGTCCTTGAGAGACTTTAATAGAAATTTTGGAAAATGTATATTTCTGTATAAATGTGTGTATTTTTTCTTTTTTATTTACATATAAATAAAGTATTTCTATTTTTTTTATTTGAAATTTTTATAAATTTACAAGGACTGCCTAGTTATTAATTTAATTTAATTTCAATTTTTATTTCATTTAAAGGAGTGCAAAATAATAATAAAAAAAATATGTTGACATAGATTTAAGTAATTGAATGAAAACAAGAGAATAGATACTTGAATAAACAATACAAAAAGCCTTGAGTTTCATTACAGTAACAAAAAATGTGATACTTATGAATTAACAGAGAAAGATTGGCGATAATACGATTTTTTTGTATAAACAGCACATACAAATGCTTGTTTTCTTCTCGTAATTTATCGCTCATAGGTTGATGCACTTTGGTGTTACATTTGGAGATTTTTGGTCCTTCCTTCGTTAATTACTATCAAAATATACTTAAAAGGGGAAAGTATTGAGTAATTCCTTAAAACATGAAAAATCAATGAATAATATAATTCTTGTATGAAAACCCATGATATTTAAAAAAATAACATCTTAATGGCAGTTTTTAATGATGGAATAAAACTTTTTAAAAAGCGATTGAATGAAATGGTTTGAGTCCTAGTCCATCAACAATATATATATACTTCTTCAAAGGTAAGGGGGAAAAAGAATCTTCGTAAATTACTCTTAACCTCAAAAGAACTTTAATCTACAATTAGTATATCTGTAAATAACATTTAAATCGCAGAAAGAGCGCCTTTAAATGGTATTTAATCAGTAGGTAATGTACCTCCAATATATATTTTCATTCAATTGTAGTAAGTTATTAGTAATATAAAATTTAATTCACTACTTAAATTTTAATTAATTTTTTATTTTAAAATTGTGTTGGAAACATTCACTAAAGTATTCTGATACATATAAAAATGAGCTGGTAGAGCAAATTGTAAATTAATTTATAATTTTGAGTAGCGTTTATTTGATAAAGTGATTGAAAATACCCTGTTTCGTTTTCGGATGCAGTATTTCTATAAAAAAATTAGGGATGACGTATATTTTACGAGCGGTTATTACGTAACCAATATCAAAAAGTCACAAATACCAGTCATCAATACTTTTCTAAGAGGAGTGTGATTCAAATCCTTGATACGATCTTACTGGTGACATTCCTATTACAGGTTGGGATGACGAATATTTTACGAGAGGTTATTACGTAACCAACAACCGTCACAAATACCAGTGATCAATACTTTTCAAAAAGGGGTGTGATTCAAATCCTTAATACGATCTTACTGTTGATATTTCGATTACAGGTTTTGGATCACGATAGAAAGTAACAATCGATACGATATCACTGAAATTGAACGGAGCGGTGACTTCACTGGAAAGTAACAATCGATACCATCTGTCCAATGAAAGCTCTCGAACAAAACAGAAAAGGAGAAACCTGTGAATGGATTGAAAAGTGAAAGAACCGATTATTGAAAGTATCGTATCATTGAATTGCATATCACTGAAATCTATCGGAGCGGTGAATTCACTGGAAAGTGTGAAGTCGCCGTTTCACTTCCGATATTCGCATTTGAAGCACTATTCCATACAAATCATTTTTAATTGCTGTGACTTGACTTTGCATACAACTCCGTTACTGCCGGTGCCATCTATTGGTAGAATATAGAACTAAATTAAACAATTTAAAGAAATGACATATATATTTAATTCAAATTTTTCAGAAAATGGTTTACTCCAATAAAGAAATAATAAATAGTTTTGAAAAAAATCAAATTTAAGAAGTAAGCTGAAATAGATAAATTAATTCAATCACACGTTACTTAAATTAGTAAATTAAGTATTAATTACAATTAATAAATTTTATATTTAATATTAAGTAATAATTTTTAATTAATAATATGATTGAAATAACAGATATTTGGAACAAATATTTAAAAATAACAATAACAAAATTATTTGTTATTCAAAAAATCGTGGATTATGCATCTCCAATTACAAGTCTTGGATCACGATAGAAAGTAACAATCGACACGATATCACTGAAATTTACCGTAGCGGTAACTTCACTGGAAAGTAACAATCGATACGATCTGTCCAATAGAAGCTCTCGAACAAAACAGAAAAGGAGAAATCTGTGAATGGATTTAAAAGTGAACGGACCAGTTATTGGAATTATCGTATCATTGAATTGGATATCACTGAGATTTATCGGAGCGTTTACTTTACTGTAAAGTGTGAAGTCGCCGCTCCATGTCATGAGAGTAATCTTGACTTTCCGGTATTCGCATTTGATGATGCACTATTCCATATAAATCCTTTTTAATTGTTTGTGATTTGACTTTGCATATATTTCGTTTACTTCTGGCGCCATCTATTTGTAAAATATCGAACTAAAGTAAACAATTTAAAGAAATGACATATATATTTAATTCAAATTTTTCAGGAAATGGTTTACTCCTATAAATTAAATAAATAATTTTGGAAAAAAAATCAGATTTAAGACGTAAGCAGAAATAGATAAAATAATTCATTCACACGTTACCTAAATTAGTAAATTAAGTATTAATTACAATGAATAAATTTTATATTTAATACTAATTAGTAATTTTTAATGAATAATATGATTGAAATAACAGATATTAAAAATAATAAATAGCAAAATTATTTGTTTTTCAAAAAATCGTAGATTATGCATCGCTATAAAAAATTACATAACTTGAATTCTATTATTCATTAAAAAAATTAAGAAAACACAGATGAGGAGATCCAAATAAATAGGCTTTAAAACAAAACAATAAAAAACTCAATCTTAAAAAAAAAACAATCCGCCTTTTCAATGCAGTAAGATTCCTTCAACCCTCGATTATGCTTTAACGCTTATCCAACAACATAGCTGCGGAAGAAAGTAGCAACACGGTTGAGTATGATAACCGGACTTACCTACGAATAAAATAGATTCGTTCATCCAATCCACAACCGTGTTGTGCTTTCGCCGCTAGTATGAGCGAGAAGCACAATTTCAACAGGTGCGGCGTTTTCTCCAACAGCCGATTTGGAGGCCGAAGGATGCGAATGTTAGTATTTACGTTTCTTTAATATATTCGAAGAAAACGACCATAAATTAAATGCTGTTCGAATATAAATGCATGAATTTACCAGAGTGATCAAGTTTAACGATGTTACTATATAAATCTGAGGAATTTGATATTTCATGTTTTAGAAATTTCTCTTGAACTCTCTTGCTGCGTGCATTGGTGTATTCCCATCGCCCTTTTAAAGGAGGGGTAAAAAGTGTGAACGAATAAGATAAAGAGAACGTTCCAGAAATCGCTTCTTCTTTCAGAAATGGATTATTACAGCTGGTAGTAGACGTCTTCATTTAAAAGCAGAAATATTTCATGATTTCGTGTCAGCGCTGGTGTTGCATGTGCACAAATATCTATAAAGTTTTAAATGATGGAATTTCATCACATTTTATTAAAAATCTTGTAAAAGACACAAATTCTGTATTCTAGAAAATAGAAGCAGAAATTACTTAGATGTATAAAGACAATAAATTGTGTTGCGCATTATTTTGTTCATCCTATGAATTGAAATTTATGATAAATATTATCATTCCCCATTTTTTGACAAATGTATAAAGAATTTGCATGTGTTAATGTTTCAAATGGATTTCAATACTGCACCAAATTGGTAAGTAGGCCTTTCCAGTTTTACATTTTAAGGAATATATTCGAGAATTCTCAATCTGATTACTATATATAACACAAAAAAAAATTAAAAAATTCTTACTTTATTTATATATATTAATTACTATTTTGTTCATTTGATAATACAAATATTAAGATGGCGAGCTCGAATCGGAATTCTATTTCATTC